>NW_020769316.1:5964573-6106367 GCF_900518735.1 Pseudonaja textilis | reverse complement strand
ACTGCTGGAATCTTGACAGCTAGCCGACTCTGAGACACATAATTCATCAGGGAAAAAGTCCCGATACGTCATGTGATGCCAATGTGACGACACGAGTTTGACACCCCTGATCTAGAGCTTGCTAAGGTTAGTTATGCCCTCAAGCCTTGATTGTGTCACTGTTTTTTCCTGCAAAATTGCTTTCAAATTGTAAACTTTGAAGGTTTTCTTTGTATTCATCCATATGGAAATATATTTATGATATTGACCTATGCCAGCCCCGGACAGCCGAGAAATAAAATCACATAACTGCAGCACATTGTTAAGCATAACTAGTAATGGTCTGAAACTGCAGGCAGAAATTTCTTCATAAAAACCCCATTTATTTCGTAATTTTCTTTCTATTCACTCTCATTTCAATCAGCATTGCAGAATATTAGATGGACAGAGCCATCAGATAAAAAAATTTTCTTCCCTCTTCTGTTCTCTTTTCTTAGTTTGAACATGAAGGTCATCTTTAGAATTAATATAAAAGGAACACCTGAAGTTTGAGGTGTTCAGTGAACTCATCTGCCAGCCCCAAATGGAAGCCACAAAAATATCAAGACTGTCAGGTGCTAAAGATCAGGTCCACATGTGAAGGTCCAATTAAATTGATTTATTCCTACTCTGTATGAGTAGAAAAGACAATGCCTGGGGGTGGAGTTAAGAGAGGACTCAGTCTAGAATCGTTATGTGTCCACAAACGCTGCAAATTCAGCCTCCCTTGAATTCCTTTGACTTTTACCTAGTATCAGTTTAGTGCTGCTGACCATTAGTTGACTAGAGTCTTTGTATAAAGGTGATCTTCGACTTACAATCACAATTGAGCCCAACATTTCTGTTGCTAAGTGAAATATTTGTTAAGTGAATTTTTCCCCCTTTTATGACCTTTCTTGCCACAGTTGTAAAGTGAATAATGGTTGTTGAGAGAATCTGGCTTCCACACTGACTTTGATTGTCAGTAGATCACAAAAGGGGATCACATGACCCTGGGATATTGCAACCATCATAGTTACAAGTCAATTGCTGAGGGTCAGAATTTTGATCACATGACCATGGGGATGCTGCAACAGTCATAAGTGAGAAAAATGGTCTTAAGTCACTTTCAGTGCTGCTGTAACTTTGAACAATCAGTTGTAAGTCCAGTGCTACCTGTGTATGAAGATGATAGATGATAGATAGATAGATAGATAGATAGATAGATAGACAGACAGACAGACAGACAGATGATGGATGGATACCTTGCAACATTTGAAATCTTATTTTGCAAATATATTTCAGGTTCCTGTTTACCCTACTGTCAAGTATAATCTATACATATAAAAACGTGTGTGTGTGTGTGTGTGTGTGTGTGTGTGTTCCAGCATAACTCTGGAATGCTTAAGAAATTTGAACAAAATGTGGTTGACAGATGACTTACCCTCTGGTAAGAAATACTGTGGGGGGTAAGACACCTCTAACACCCTTCGCAGGGTGCATCTGCCTTAAAATGGCTTCTACTGTACAGCACAGTGCACTTGCCATTGTAACAGCTTCACAGTACTCCACAAGGGGGCTCCCTCTCAGCCCTCCAAGAAAACATCAAGCAATTGACCAAGTGCAATCAAACACTACAAAAATGAAACACCAGCATAGACAAGAAACTCCCGATGACAGGAATAGAAGACTTGCGACGCTGCGTAAAAGAAAGTACAACAGTGTGAGTCCCAATTACAGGATTTTCCTGTCTAATAAAAGATTGGGATATATAAATACCTAGGCAATGCCAGGTTATCAGCTAGTTTTATATAGAGTAACATATTCTATTACACTACAAATTAGCATGCAGGTTCAGTGGTAGGATTCTTTTTTTTTATTACTGGTCCTCTGGTCATGGTTTGGTGGAAGTGGCTTGGTGGGCGTGGCAGGGGAAGGATACTGCAAAATCCCCATTCCCTCCCCACCCCACTGACCTGCTTTCCAGCTCTGTTCTCCTGTGCAGGGCAACAAAAGAAGACCCAGACAATCAGCTGGGACTCAGGAGGCAGAGAAAAGATGGGGTCAGGGCCAGTCAGAGCTGGTATTTGCTGGTTCTCCAAAGTACTCAAAATTTCTGCTACTGGTTCTCCAGAACTAGTCAGAATCTGCTGAATACCACCTTTGTGCAGGTTAAAAGGAAGATATGTCTACATTTAAACCAGAGGATTAATATTTTTCATCACAGAATATGCCTTGTCAAACTGAAACTGCAAATGTGTCATTTAACTGGACCTCTATTTTCTGATCTTATATTATCTTTCTACATAGGAGAGCCATGGATACATTGAGCACCATCTGGTGATGATAAAGTAAATTATATTCAATATCATATCACATTTCCATATAGGGAAAAAATAACACTGGAGTCCTTTGATACTGAACTAATATCCAGCTTTAGTATGTAAAAATGTTTAACTTCATGCAATGTTTAATATTTTAAAGTGGGGGTGGGGTGGGGTGGATATAAGAATCCAAGTAATTCTTTATCATTAGGCTAAGTGTTTTAAGGCAGATTTCCAATGAGAATTCAATTCCCTCCCATTTCAATATAAATATCTGGGATCATAGTTTTAAACAGCCATTTTTTTTTTTACTAAATCCCAAGAAATTCCATGCATACATTAATCCAGTAAATCATAGTTTATAAAAAGGAAGACCTCAACCAACTGACAATTAAGGCCAAACAAAAGTATTATGGCTTAGTACATAGCCTGGTTCGTAAGAGTTCATTAAAGCATAACTGGTTTCTTTGGTTTGATAGAAGCATTGTGCAAACCTAACCATTACGATTTATGAATCATGGTTTGCGGCTTAGCGTGATTTGGGACCCACACTGTGGCTTGTTCAACAAACAGGGCTAAGCAAATTGTTGCCCATCTCCATGTTTTGCTAGTAAAGGGAAAGGGAAAGGTTCCCCTTGCTCATATGTGCTAGCCGTTTCCAGCTCTAGGAGGTGGTGCTCATCTCCATTACAAAGCCGAAGAGCCAGCACTGTCCGAAGACATCTCCGTGGTCATATGACTGGCATGACTGAACGCTGAAGGCGCACTGAACGCTGTTACCTTCCTACCAAAGTGGTCCCTATTTTTCTACTTGCATTTTTTACGTGCTTTCGAACTGCTAGGTTGGCAGAAGCTGGGACAAGTAACGGGAGCTCACTCCATTATGCCGTGCTAGGGATTCGAACTGCCGACCTTTCTGATCGACAAGCTCAGCGTCTTAGCCTTTGAGCCACCGCGTCCCTCTTTTGCTACTGAGCAGCTAAGAATCCAGCCTACCTATCTCAATCATTCTTCTTGATACTTGATAGAAACAATATTTCTGTAAATTTCCTTCTGCAGCAGAAAACAAATTTACTTTCTCATCCGTGATATCTCTCCAAATATTTCAGAGCAGTTTGTCCAAATGATTTATCTCTTCTGAAATTTCTCTTGGGAAAAATAATAGTGTTCCAATTACAAGGACACATGTTTCAAGGACATAAGCAATGTGTTTTATTCACCATTACAGCAAGGCCAGAGGCCAAACGTTTTATCCTAAAAGGCAATTGGTGGTGCTACATAACTATTTTCTATGTGTATTATTACTTATACCTTGTCAGCCAGCAAATACCTACAATAACACTTAGCAAAAAGGGGAGAAAAAATGAATATACTAAAATCTAAATACCATGTGTGTTAAACCAGCTATGATTAAAATAATTAAATAGCAGCTGTCAACTCATAAAACATTCCTATGCCTATTTTAGTAGTTGCCATAAAAAATGGGGGGTGGGAGGAAGGAAATCTGGAAGAGCAGTTTGAAAGCAAAAGTACATTCCAACTCTTCTCTTTAAAAGATTGTAACTAAAATACCAGAGTTTTTGCCCATGAATATATTTAATTGGAGAGCGTGAATTATGATACCTAGCCCGTGAATGTGCTCAGTCGGAGAATCTGGTTTATGAGACACCCAGGGGGGGGAGAGGGGAAAATAGGGTCACAGGTGATTGTAAATTACGTATGCTAGAGTTGGCTTCATACAGGGCAGAGCCAGTATGTTGCCCCTAATGAATCCTTTGAAGTTTTTTGAAGTTTGGCTCGAGAATCATGATTTAGTTAGGGTGATTGCTGGAATCCTGATAGCAGCACAATCAGGAATTAAACCCTTATTATATCAACCCTAAAAGGAAAGAGAAAGACAGCAAAAGTAGGTAGAACTTTGTGGAAAAATAAAGTGGAAGTTTCCAGCCGACCTTGAACATCCCTTGGTATGTTAGCAACCTAACTACATTCCATACTAGCTTACAATTTAGTTAGGGATTCTCAAACAAGCTTTACGGGTAGTCCTTAACTTACAAGCACAACTGAGCCCAACGTTTCTGTTGCCTTGGTGGCGCAGTGGTTAGAGTGCAGTATTGCAGGCTACTTCGGCTGACTGCCGACTGACTGCAATTTGGCAGTTTGAATCTCACCAAGTTCAAGGTTGACTCAGCCTTTCATCCTTAAAATGAGGACCCAGATCATTGGGAGCAATAGGCTGACTCTGTAAATTGCTCAGAGAGGGCTGGAAAGCACTCTGAAGCGGTATATAAGTCTAAGTGCTATTGCTATTGCTAAGTGAGACAGACAGTAAGTGAATGTTGCCCTGTTTTGTGACCTTTCATGCTGCAGTTGTTCAGTTACATGGTTGTTAAGTGAATCTGATTTTCGACATTGACTTTGCTGGTCTGAAGGTAGCAAAAGTTGATCACATGATCCCAGACATTGCAATGGTCATAAACATGGATCCGTTGCAAGTGTCTGAATTTTGATCACGTGACCATGGGGATGCTGCAATGGTTGTAAGTATGAAAAATGGTTGTAAGTGACGTAACTTTGTGTCATAAGTGTCGTAACTTTGAACAGTCACTAAATGAACTGTTGTTATGTTGAGGACTTCCTGGAAACTATTGTTTCTTGTTCTGCCCTCCGGTGCTTTGGAGAATAATTTGACCCCATCTTCTTTGTGCAGCCCCTCAAATACTGGAAGACTGCTATTATGTCACCCTAATTCTTCTTTTCTTTAGACTAGCCAGACTCAAAACTTGCAGCCATTCTTCATATGGTTTAATTTCCAGGCGTTTGATCATCTTAGTTGCTCTTCTCTGTCCTTTTTCCAAAGTCTCAATATCTTTTTTGTAGTATGGTGACTAAAATTAGTTGCAGTAACCCAGGTGTGGTCTTACTAGGGTTTTATAAAAGGGCACGAATATTTCATGTGATCTTGATTCAATGCCTCTATTTATACAATCCAGGATTGTATTAGCTTTTTCGGCGGCGGCTGCACATTGCTGGCTCATATTCAAGTGATTGTCCATTAGGTCTCTCTGTCATGGAAAAATCCATTGGAAGAAACAAAAGACAGCAACATAAAACAATAATTCTTACTTTTAGGATCCAGAGGTTTATTTTGCTAGTAATTTGGAACATGAAGAGCAATTATAACATCATCACTTACATTAATAACCCATTGCAATGAGGTCCAGTGACATAGTAGGTCCAGCAAAGACAGCTATGAATGAATGAATGAATGAATGAACGAATGAATGAATGAATGAATGAATTCTTTATTGGCCAAGTGTGATTAGAAACACAAGGAATTTGTCTTGGTGCATATGCCCTCAGTGTACATAAAAAGAAAAGATACATTCATCAAGAATCATAAGGTACAACACTTAATATGGTCATAGGGTACAAATAGGTAATCAAATCATACTAGGAAACAGTAAATATAAATCGTAAGGATACAAGCAGGGAATTATTTGTTTAGCAGAGTGATGGCCGGGAAAAAAACTGTTCTTGTGTCTGGTTTGCAATGCTCTATAATATCATTTTGAGGGTAGAAGTTGAAACAATAAGTGTGAAAAATGGTCACGAGTCATTTTTTTCAGTGAATGAATGAATGAATGAATGAATTCTTTGTTGGCCAAGTATGATTAGACACACAAGGAATTTGTTTTGGTGCATGTGCTCTCAGTATACATAGAAAGAAAAGATACATTCATCAAGAATCATAAGATACAACACTTAATATAGTCATAGGGTACAAATAGGCAATCAAATCATACTAGGAAACAGTCAATATAAATCGTAAGGATACAAGCAACAAAGTTACAGTCATACAATCACAGGTGGGAGGGGATGGGTGATAAGAGTGATGAGAAGATTAATAGTGATAGTAATGCAGGCTTAGTAAATACTTGGATGGTGCTGTGGGAATTATTTTTTAGCAGAGTGATGACATTCAGGGAAAAACTTGTTCTTGTGTCTAGTTTTTCTGGTCAGTGCCATTGTAACTCGGAACAGTTACTAAACAAATGGTTCTAAGCCGAAGACTACCTATATGCCGGATCTCTGGGTATATAAAAGATGAAGCAATAGTATCTAAATAAACATATTGTTAACCTATTGACATCTTGAAAGATTATTTGTGGTTTGGAAAAACAAAAGTCTGCAAAATGAATTAAGCTTGGATCAGTTTCATATTGGAGGAATTTATTGACTTTGCAAATCTGATATTACAGCTTAGAAACCCACATACAACACACATCTATTTTTTTTCCCTACCGTCTGTCAATGGAGTGTTGATACAGAATACGCATCTCCCGGAAATACAAGAGGCAATAAAAGATTGCCAACAGACATGATTGATTCTCCCGGGAGAAATGGATTATCCTTACGCTCGTCTCACCAACCGACTCCCAGGCAAGTGGTTGCAATCATCGTGAAAGCAGCAAAATCTTGTTACAGAAATCCTCCATGGATTTGGAGCCTCAGTGACGCAGTGGTAAGAATGTAATACTGCAAGCTACTCCCACCGCAATTTGGCAGATCGAATCCCACCAGGCTCAAGGTTGACTCAGCTTTCCATCCTTCCGAGGTGGGTAAAATGAGGACCCAAATTGTTGGGGGAAATATGCTGACTCTGTAAACCGCTTGGAGAGGGCTGTAAAGCACTATAAAGCAGTATATAAGTCTAAGTGCTATTGCTATTTGGTGTCCTCCCCTCCTGCTGAACCGATAGAAATGTTTTTTGTTTTTTTTTGCATGGGTTTTTTTGCATTTTGTTTTTTTTTGCTTCCAGCCCTCAACCATCAGAAATCAAGCAAAACTATTTATTTATTCAGTTTCTGCAGCTGTTCATCTCAAACAAGTGATTCTGAGCAGTGGACAACCAGGAAACAATTAAAAGCGTTCTAGGGGGAGATTCTAGAAAGAGCTTAGAGAAGAGCAACAAAGATGATGAGAGGACTAGAGGCTAAAACCAGAGGCAGCATTCAGCAGGTTCTCACCAGTTCTGGAGAACCGCTGGTGGAAATTTTGAGTAGTTTGGAGAACCAGCAAATATCACCTCTGACTGGAGATTTGACAGTATCCTTCCCCTGCCACGCCCACCAAGCCACGCCCACAGAACTGGTAGTAAAAAAATTTGAATCCCACCACTGGCTAAAATATATAAAGAATGGTTGCTGGAATTGGGTATGTCTAATTTGATGAAAAGAAGTCCTTCTTTTCATCAAACTAGACATACTCAATTCCAGCAACCATTGGACTAGGGGTGACATGATAGCAGTCTCACAATATCTCAGGAGCTGCCACAAAAAGACGGGGTCAAGCTATTCTTCAAAGAACCTGAAGGCAGGACAAGAAGCAACTGATAAAGACTAATCAAGGAGATAAGCAACCTAGAACTAAGGATCAATTTCTTGACAGTTAAAGAATTAATCAGTGGAACAATTTGCTTCCAGAAGTTGTAAATGCCCCAACAGTGGACGTTTTTCTTTTTTTTAACAAACTTTATTGATTATACAACTAAAATGTCAAACAAACACATACACAACACACAGAAAGAAAAAGAAAAAAAAGATTTAAAAAAACCTAGCAATTGTATTATTGACAGTCTATGGTTCCTTGTTTCTTATCAATATTGGTGACATATTTACAAATACATCTTATTGCAAGTATATAATTACTATCTCTTTTAGATTTTATGTTGTTTACTAATATATTTTCTATTTTTGTTCTATCCAGTCATACCAGCATTCCCAGCTTCTATAATATTCTGATGTTTCTTTTTCCTTAAGTGCTAAGGTTAATTGATTCCATCTCTGCACAGGCTGTTATTTTCTGAATATCCATTTCCTCTGTTGGAATGTCTGCTTGTTTCCAACACTGTGCAAAGTTATTCTGGCTGCAGTAAGAATGTGCAGTATTATATGTTTGACTTTTTTTGAAATTTGTCTATTAAATATTAAATTTGTCTATTCTTAAAGAAGAATTCTGGTTTTAATTCAATTTGCTCCGCTGTTATTTCCTCTAACCATTTTTTAATTCTGTGCCAGTATCTTTGGGCTTCGGTGCAGGACCACCACATGTGAAAGAATGTTCCGTGTTTCTTTTTACATTTCCAGCAATTCGGATTTATGTTAGGAGACATTTTCGCTATTCTCGAGGGCAAGAGATGCCATCTATAAAACATTTTATAGGCATTTTCTTTATATGTTGCTGATTTTGTAATTTTATTATTCCTTGTCCAGACCTTTTCCCATTCTAATAATATAATGCTACATTTCTACTCCAAGCTATCATGTTGCCTTTGACTACTTCCTCTTCTAATTCTATCTCTAATAAATAATTATAAAATTTATAAAATTTATAAAAACAATTTTTATCTGGGCCTAATAGGATTTTATCTAATTGTTGTAGCTTAGCATAAATTCTAAAATTTTTCTTGTCCTGGCTATATCTATTTTGAATTTGCAGGTAAGCCCACTGGTCTACTTGTAGCCCTTGTTCTTGGAGATCTTGCCATGATTTTAAAGTTTCTTGCGTATCAAGAAGGTCTTTGTATTTTATTATTTTATTAAGATCTAGATTATTTGGATGTATCATTGCTTCCATTGTTGGGATCCAGACTGGGATTTTTAAATAATGTTTTTATTTATTTTATTCCAATTAGCCAATAAGGAATCTCTAATTATATGTCTGTGGAAATAATTCTGTTTGATTTTTCCAGTGTCCCATAAAAATGCGTGCCACCCACTCTGTAAGACATATTCTAGAAATAAGATTCCTTTATTTGACAGATTTACCCACCCTTTCAACCAAAGTAAGGAGGCTGCACTATAGTATAATTCCCAATTTGGGAGTGCCATACCTCCCCTGCTCTTCATATCTTGCATTGCCTTAAGGTTTATCCTCATTTTTTTCCCTTGTCAAATAAATTTGGTGATTATCTTGTTAAGTTCCACAAAGTAATTTTTAATGTATTTTTATTGGTATTGTTTGGAATAAGTAAATAAATTTGGGCAGAATGTTCATTTTTATAGTGCCAATCCTCCCTAAATAAGGAGATTTGCAATTTAACCCATATCTCTAAATCTGTTTTGACTTGCTGTAATAATTTATTATAATTATTTTCCATTAGGGTATTGCATTGAGCTGTCAACCAAATTCCTAAGTATTTAACTGATTTTTACTATTTGTAATCCCATTATCCTTTCCAATTTTAATTTTTGTTTTTCTGTTAAATTTTTAGTTATTAATTTCATTTTTTCCCTATTGATTTTAAGTCCTGCAACTTTCCCAAATTGATCCAACTCTTTCAATAGTTCTTGACCTGTTTCAATTGGTTCCTCTATGAAAAAAAACATATCACCCGCAAATGATTGGAGTTTATATTCTTCTTTCTTAATTTTTAGTCCTTTTATTCCTGGATTCTGTCTAATTTGTGTAAGCAATGTTTCCAAAGATAATATGAAGAGCAGAAAAGATAGTGGGCATCCTCTATTTTTATTGAGCGTGGGTACTCTCCATTAATTATAATATTCGCCTTTTGTGAATCATAAATTGTAGTCACAATGTTTTCAAATTTAGTGCCTAAATTCATATTGTAAATTTGTTGGATTAGGAGATAAGCAACCTAGAACTAAGGATAAATTTCTTGACGGTTAAAACTGTTAGGGATACACCCTAGCAGGATCTGCAGGGCAGTCAGGCAGGCAGGCAAAATATGTGAGATAAGTGTTTTTGTAGCTTACACTCAGTAAACCAGATACACAGTGCCTATTAAATAGTTTTATTCCAGCAAGAGTTAAAACATAGTCAAAAACAGTCCATATATCATTCACTTAGTTCAGTCCGTCCAGGGATTATTCATTTGCAAATTCTAGTGTCGAAAAAGAGAGGTCAGTACACTTACAAATATCAGTCCGGTGATATATCTCCTCGCAGTAGAGAGATATGAAGAACTCAAAAAAACTCCTCTCTTCCTTCAGCAATTCTTCAGTAGGGGAAAGATGCAGCTAACAAACCATGCAATCCAGTAAATTGTCAGTAATTGCCAGCAAACCGTCAGCGTCTCGTCAGCAATCAATCAGGTTGTCTTGCTCCCTCTTATGGCGGTTTCACACCACACCCAAATTACATGCTTTGCAGTTTTAAAGTGACACACACTTAAACTTACAATGATAGTTTATATATATTATTTTTACCCAAACTACATTAGGTGACCTATGTTATACCTAACAAAAACAATTAATCAGTGGAACAATTTGTCTCCAGAAGTTGTAAACGTCCCAACAGCGGAAGTTTTTAATAAGAGATTGGACAACCATTTGTCTGAAAATGGTATAGGGTTTCCTGTCTGAGTAGGGGATTGGACTAGAAGACCTCCAAGGTCCCTTTGAACTCTGCTATTCTGTATTCAGTTAGAAAACAGTAAAAAATTCAACATAGTAGTCCTTGACTTATGAGGATAATTGTGCCCAACATTTCAGTTGCTAGGCCAGACAGTTGTCAAGAGAGTTGTGTCCTATCTTACTACCTTTTTTTGCTACAGTTGTGAATCACTGCAGTCCTTAAGTGAATCATGCAGTTGTTAAGCAAACCTGACTTCCCTCATTGACTTTGCTTGTTGAAGCCAGCTGGGAAGGATGCAAATGGTGACCATGGGACAGTGCAACCATCATAAATAAATGCCGATTGCCAAGTGTCCGAATTTTGATCACATGACCCTGGGGGGTGCTACAATGGTCATAAATGTAAAAACCAGACGTAACTCACTTTTTTCCAATTCCATTGTAACGTTGGTGACTAAATGAATAGTTGTAGCTCAAGGACTACAGGTTGCCATCAACGTACGGCCACAATTGATCCCAAAATTTATGTTGCTAAGTGAGAAACTTCTTAAATGAGTTTTGCCCTATTTTATGACTTCTCTTTCTACATTTGTTAAGTGAATCACTGACGTTATTAAATTAGTAACATGGTTGTTAAGCGAATTGGGATTCCCCATTGTTTTTGCTTGTCAGAAGGTTGCCAAAGGGGATCACACATGATCCCAAGATGCTGCAACCATCATAAACACGAACCATTTGTCAAGCATCTGATTGTAAGTCACGTGACCACGGGGATTCTGCAATGGTTGTAAGTGTGAAAAATGGTCCAACTCACTTTTTCAGACCATTGTAACTTTGAACGCCCACTAAATGAACTGTTGTAAGTCAAGGACTACCTGTCCCAGTATAGGGCAACCGAGAAAAAGTGTCATCATAGTCGAACCCACAGAAGAGAGTATTTGTAGCTGAGGTTGGGATCCTTGGTACTCTGAGTTTGGTTGAGCAAATCTGGCTGGGGAATTCTGGGAGTTGAAGTCCACCCATCTTGAAGTTGCCAACAACTGCTCTAAACCAAGTGCGTCAAACTCACGTCGTCACAGCGGCATCATGTGACGTATCAGGACTTCCCCCCCCTTTGCTAAATCAGGTGTGGGCGTGGCCAGTGCACGATGCATCCAGCCTGTGGGTCAGGAGTTTGACAGCCCTGCTTTCGAAGTTATGCTTTCTGGTTGTCCTGAATCCAGGGGTGTGCTGATACTGGTTCACCCTGGTTTGTGTGAACCGGTAGCCAATTTTATGGCCAGTATGGTGAACCGGCAAATCCCACCCCTGGCTGCCCATCCCCACCCCTCCCCTTCCTTCCCCAGAGTCTCCACACAACCCATTTTGGATGCGAGGTAAGTGAAGAGCCCATGTGGAGGCTTGGGAAGGGCGAAAAATGGGTCTCCCAGAGGCTCCGGAAGGCCAGAAACGGGCCCATTTCCAGCCTGCAGAGGCCTCTGGAGCCCGGGTAGGCCGTTTTTGCCCTCCCGGAGGCTCGAGGAAAGTCTCTGGAGCCTGGGGAGGGTGAAAACACCCCCCACACACACACATACACCATAGTGCAGGTGGCCGACTAGGCCACCCAACAACCAGGCAGAGAACCGGTTTCTAAAATGTTTGAAACCTACCCTTACCTGAATCCCAATAAATGCATTAGATATAAGATGAAGAGCAGGCTTTGAAAAGCTTTATTATTATTATTATTATTATTATTATTCTCAAAGGTCTTAGATCAAGTTTCAGAAACATATTAAGCCAGGCTAATATCATGTATCATTACTGTTGTTCCAGGTTGATATAGGACGAAGTTATAGAAAAATACAGACATTGTATTGATTGGAAAATTACTCAAGCTCTCCCTTTATCTTTGCTTTATTGTCCCCAAATCAACCTTGTTTCGCCTTTGATCTTCTTTAATTAAAGTACGGCATGTTTGATATTGGTCCTGGTTTGAAATTCAGCTCTTCTTTTTCTTTCTCTCTTTAATTGCACTTTAATTCCAGTTCATCTTCCTGCACCCCATCGTTCTTCATCCCTCTGGCAGCCTTAATAGAAACAAGCAAAATTACTGGAAAATTGAATCCAAATTGCTGCAATTCTTAAACTGGGATCAGTTTCAGACTCAGGCTCGGGATATCTGCAAATCTGACCACCAACTTTCTTCCACATCCATTTGCACCACTCAGGTGGCCCTAAGGACACAATTAAACCTCCAAGTGGCCTCAGCGACCCTCCAAAAGGATGCAAATGACCAGCCATCTGCAAGGAGTAGAAATCCTTCCATTCCCCACCATCCAGTCAGAGCTGAAGAAGCTTCTGGGATGAGAAGTGAAATGTCTTCAAAGAAAATCAAAGAAAGTCCAGTTGCCTCTTGAAAAAAGCACCTTTGGGAAAGCATTCTTAATTTACAGCATTTTGTACAACTACCTAACACTTCTGTTCAGTTCAGATCATCCTCAACTTGCAACCAGAATTGAGCCCAAAATTTATGTTATTAAGTCAGACATTTGTTAAGTGAGTTTTACCCCTTTTGATAACTTTTCTTGCCACAGTTGTTACGGGAATCACTGCAGTTATTAAATTAATAACACGGTTGTGAAGGGAACCTGGTTTCTCCATTGACTTTGTGTTAGATCTGGGAGGATGGTTCAAGAATGGAGGCAAGACTCAGATAACAACAACAGCTCTTTATTAGTGACTTCAGATCTGAGCGATCTATCCCAGCCGCAGCAGCCCCTTATATAGGGCTGGCTGCAGCTAGGCAGCCAATGAAGGCGATTTGAGTTTGCCGCTCTTGGCAGGGCCAATCGCATCAGTCTATGGCGACCAATCAAGATCAGCTATTCGCGGGCTAATCAGAGTTGCAGGCTAGTCCGGAACACTTTGCTTGTCAGAAAGCCGCAAAAGGGATCGTATGACTCCTGAACCTGGCAACCGTCATAAGTATGAGTCAGTTGCATCCGAATGTAAATCATGTGAACATGGAGATGCTGAAATGGCCATAAGTGTGAAAAATGGTCCTAAGTCACTATTTTCAGGAATGTTGTAACTTCAAACGGTCACTAAATGAACTGTTGTAAATGAAGGACTACCTATACCAGTGGTGGCTAACCTTTTTAGGCTCCCGTGCCGAAAATTGCGCAGGCGCTCACATGCCAGCACCCAGAAGGCAATGGGCCCTGCCCCCTGCACATGCATGCAAAACACCCCCCACCCCCTTATCTGAATTGCACATGTGCGTGCCTCCCAGCTGATTTTCAGCCCATTTGAGGTCTTTTTCAGCCTCCCTGAGGCTCGAGGGAAGCCTCTGTCGCCTCGGGAGGCCGAAAAACGGCCCTTCCAGAAATACCAGAAGTGCCCGTTTTCAACCTCTGGGGGGCCTCTGGAGCCCGGGGGAGGCAGTTTTCACGCTCCCAGGGGCTCAAGGGAAACCTCTGCAGCCTTTGGAGGCTGAAAAAAGGGTCCATTTTGGCACTTCCAGTATTTCCGGAAGGCACATTTTTCGGCCTCCAAAGGCTGCAGAGGCTTCCCTCAACCCTCAGGGAGGCCAAAAATGGCCTGAAACAGGCTGGGAGGTGTGTGCATGCACAGGGCAGGTCAGTTTGGCTGGGGCTCGCGTGCCCGCACAAATGGCTCAGCCAGCCACTATGGACCGACACTGTACATTTTTGTCCGCTTTGCTTTTGTTTGCTTTTTTCAAATTCAAACCATTCAGAGCCATTCTTGAGTTGGGTAACTTTAAAATTTGATGGAAACGCCATGTCTACATATTGCTGCTTTTAACAGCACAAGCTACAAAGGATGTTTTCAGGGGGATGTCCAGTAAATCAAGATGATGACCACAACCCTACAATTGCATTTGCATCAACATCTTTGAAAATGTTTGGTCAGCAGTCACAACTGTCATCTTGAGTCTGACATCCATTCACCCCTCATCTATACACCTTCCCAGGGATAAACATCTCTTTTTAATGGAAATCAACTTCTAGCAACTTTATGGACATTTCTGTGCAGGGTTCTTATTTTTTTGATAGCATAAGAATAGAACTATATAAAAAAGAAACAAAATATATCTCTATTTCCGTGATACAGTTTTACGCTGTCTTTTAGACTTTATATTTTTTCTTTTTCTTTCATTCTTTCTTTGTGTTTCTTTAATTCTCTTTTTCTTTTTTCTCTTTCTTTCATTTTTTTTGTCTTCCTTTTTCTTTTTCTTTCTTTGTCTCTCAATTTTCTTCTCTTTTTTGTCTCGTCTTTCTCTTTCTTTCTTTCTTTCTCTTTCTTTCTTCTTTCTCTTTCCCTTTCTTTCTTTCCCTCTTCCTTTTCTTCCTTTCCCTTCCTTCCTTTTCCTTCCTTCCTTCCTTCCTTCCTTCCTTCCTTCCTTCCTTCCTTCCTTCCTTCCTTCCTTCCTTCCTTCCTTTCTTTTATTCTTTCTTTCTCTCTCTCTCTCTCTCTTTCTTTCCCTCTTCCTTTCCTTCTTTCTCTCTTCCTTTCCCTTTCCTTCCTTCTTTCCCTCTTTCTTTCTCTCCCTCCCTCCCTCCTATCTTGGTGTTTAGACAAGTGGGCAATACTTCATTTCATCTGAGGTTTATTCCTCTGGAGAAGAGTGTCCATTCTGGAGCCACATGCATAAACTGGATTCTGATACACATTTGCTTTAACTTCAAAGAAGGGAGTTTTGAACACGTAGGAGCTGCCACTTCCTTACCACCTCTCTCCCCAACTGTCAAGTGCAATTTGGGTCCAGGGCCTTGATTTTTCTCTTACCTGGGATCTGTGTGGGAGGATTTGATAGCACAGCTTGCAACTGATGCCTCCCTTTACTAGTCAAGCCTTGGAGGCTGCTACCCAAATGAATTACCCTGGCAATAAAGTACCCTGGCAATAACGCAGCAGCACTATATTCAAAGGCTGTATTTTAGACGGTTAAAAATAGATTCTGCTAAATGGAAATAAAGCAGTGCTGCATTAACAATAGGAGCCTTGCAGAGTATCCCTCTCTGAATAATTGAAGAAATGAATTGGTATAAAATTACCTAAGAAGGAGTTAGCTGCCTTTTCCAGTTTTCCCTCATATACAGGTAATCCTCGACTTACAACAGTTCATTTAGTGACCGTCCAAAGTCACAACGGCACTGAAACTTAAGACTGTTTTTCATAGTTACAACCAGGGGTGGGAGGCTACCGATTCGGCCTGGTTCTATAGAACCTGTAGCTGAGAAGAGCAGCTGACACCAAACCGGTTCGGTGTTTGGCCCACCAGCCTGCCTGGGCTCTAGGCTGTCCTTTATTCCCTGCTTTTTCCTCCTCAGTTGCTTTGCACGGCACAGCTGAGTTTGAAAAAGCAGGAAACGAGGATTTTCAAACGCTGCGCACCCGAGCACAGCACTTGTCAGCTGTCCAGGAGGCACAGCTGATCATTTCTTGCAAACGCTGCGCACACAATTGTCCCCAGTTTGGAGAACGGACAAATCGTTCCACTGGCTGGCCCCTCCTCTCCCTGCCCGTTCACTCCTTACCTGGCATGAGAGCCATCCCACTTGCCTGGTTTGGTAAGTTGCTATTTTTCCTTTTCGCCCCCCACCAACAACCATTAGCTGTTCTGCTCTGCCAGGAGATTTAGATTAGCTAGAAAGCAGGAAATCCTTGGATTTCTTGCTTTCTAGCTAATCTAAAAGTAGACCCGAACCCTCCTTAGGACTGAAGCTTTTCAGTGCAGACTCAGGTAGCCAATTGCAGATAGAGAGATCTCTAAATTAATCTGTGATTCTGTGAGGAACTCAATCTGCCTGCCTCTTTGCCTGCTTTTGGGGTAAAATTTGCTCCTTTTTTAATAAAAAAAGTCAATATTTACATATGTGGTGTGTTGTGAGTTAATTTTGTGAGTTTGCTTGCAAGCAAATTTTATGTGACAGACTCAGGTAGCCGATTGCAGCTAGATAGATCTCTAAATTAATTTGTGATTCTGTGAGCAATTCAATCTGCCTGCCTGCTTTGCCTGCTTTTGGGTAAAAGTTGCTCTTTTTTATAAAAAATTCAATATTTATATAAATATTTATAATATTTACATACAAGCCATGTCCAGCCAGCCACATGACCACCAAGTCACACCCACAAAATAGGTCACACCCACAGAATCAGTTATTAAGAAATTTGAATCCCATCCCTGGTTGCAACCTTTGCGACATCCCCATGAGCCAGTGATCAAAATCCATGTGACCACTGGCTCACATTTATGACCGTTGTGGTGTCCCAGAATCATGGGATCCCCTTTTGCAGCCTTCTGACCAGCAAAGTCAATGGGGAAGCCAGATTCATTTTAACAACCAGGTTACTAACTAATCGACTGCAGTGATTCACTTAACAACCCTGGTAAGAAAAGTCACCAAGTTGGGCAAAAACTCACTTAACAACTGTCTCTCTTAATAACAGAAATGTTGGGCTCAATTGCGGTCGTGAGAGAGTTGAGGGCTGTTCAGAAACTGAAATGGTATTTGTTGTGTGAGCAAGAAGGAGACAGCAAGGAACCTGGGTGTGGCTTAGCTCAACTGTTTTGTACTAAAGTTGCTTGGTGCTGTGAAACTAAAACTGAAACTGAAGCTTCTTTCCTCTGCTTGTGTTTTGATTTCTTTTCAAGTGGGGAGGGGGAGTAGAACTCCTTAGCATCAGGGCGTGTTAATAATAATAATATAGGAAATACTAATGCTCTGATGGTCATTTTGAAAAATCCTTTCTTAGTGAGCACCTAGAAGCCAAGAGGAACATACAGGCCAAATTTCAAGTTTGTAGGCTTTACAGTTCTGGAGATTTTGCGATGATGTGTGAATGGTATTTCGCTTCTATATATATATAGATAGATAGATAGATTTAACCCCTGCCACAAGCAGCTTTAAGTCATCCATCATTTCTACAGATGTAAATCTACAGCTGGGTTGTTGTCATTTTTTGAATTTTTATTTATACCATTTTTTTCTTTTCATACACATAAGTGCTTAATCAGCAGTGTATTGCCTGAGTCCACTTACTTATATAGAATCATAATAATTGTTCTAGTAACAGTGGTGGTATTCTACTGGTTCAGCCCGGTTCTGGCAAGCTGGTAGCAGTGTGAGTAGCGGAGACCAAACCGCTTCTCTCCGCTGCTCTGCAATTGGGCCCACCCGCCTTTCCGGGCTCCCATACTCACCTTTATCCGCTGAATTTGAAGCGCAGCTGCTTTGTGCGGCACAGAATAGCGCCATGCGGCAGCTACTGAAGCAACTGGGATCGTGCAGGCTTGCAGGAGGCAAGTTAGAATGCCTCTGCACCTGCACAAACTGTGCAGTGCACCCACCAAGCCACGCCCACTGAACCCGTGGCAATAATATTTGAATCCCACCACTGGCTAGTAATAATAATAACAACAGTAACAATAATAATGATGATGATGAAGATAATGTGAATATTTGCTTATATATAATAATCATCTTTCATCATTTACTTTTACACAACAGTAATATTTTATCTTCTAATTTCTACCTCTTTTATCCAACCACTGATGAAACAGGTCCCAAAATATTCTGTTTCTTCCTTGTCTTTTAATTGTAACCTCAGTCTATCCATCTCTACACAGTCTAAGATTTTTCTAATTATCTTTCCATCTGTAGGAGTATTTCCATTTCCCCCAATATTGTGCAAATACAGTTCTTGCTGGGTTGTTTTAAGGGGTTCAAAATCTGCTTTGCTCTCAACGGAGCAGTCAGGTAGCCATAGAAAGGAGGGTCGACACAACATTCCTCGGCTGCCTCGGCCTGGCGCAGGTTTGTCCCTTCTGACCTTTGATTTCTGTCAATCAGGTCATTCTGCAAGATCCAATTTAGGCCGGTCATTGAGATGAGAGGTTTAGTCTTCCAAGCTTTCAGACTTTTGCTGGATCCCATCCTCGGGGACATGATGTTCTGGTGAGAGGAACGTTCCCTGAGGATAGACTCCAGCACGAGTCCAAAACCCTACATTTCTGGTCCCCAGTGTCCCACCCAGATTGGATTCTGCAGCATTAACCTGGGACACATATATTTGTTTTCATTCATTAGGTTATTCTGTTTGAAGAAGTCAGAAAGCCTTTGAAATAAGGCAAAAAATCCCATACAGTTAGTCCTTGTTTAACAACTGTTCCGGACTAGCAGGCTCGAAAGCCTGCAACTCTGATTGGCCCGCGAATAGCAGATCGTGATTGGTCGCCACAGACTGATGTGATTCGCTAGTAAACAGGCTGCCGCGATTGGCCCTGCCAAGAGCGGCAAACTCAAATCGCTTTTATTGGCAGCCTAGCCGCAGCCAGCCCTATAAAAGGGGCTGCTGTGGTTGGGATAATTCGCTCAGATCTGAAGTCACTAATAAAGAGCTGTTGTTGTTATCTGAGTCTTGCCTCCGTTCTTGAACCATCCTCCCAGATCTAATAACAACCATCAAGCTTGATCTTCCCACCCACACAGAGGTGGTATTCAGCAGGTTCTGACAGGTTCTGGAGAACCGGTAGTGGAAATTTTGAGTAGTTTGGAGAACCGACAAATACCACCTCTGAGTGGCCCCACCCTCATATATTCTCTGCCTCCCATTGAGTCCCAGCTGATCGTCTGGGTCTTCTTTGGTTGCCCTGCATGGGAGAACGGAGATGGAAAGCAGGTTAGTGGGGTGGGGAGGGAATGGAGATTTTGCAGTATATCCTTCCCCTGGAGTGAGGTGGGAATAGAGGTTTTGCAGTATACTTCCCCTGCAACGCCCACCACACCACGCCCACCATGCCACACCAGGCCCACCAAGCCACGTCCACAGAATCGGTAGTAAAAAAAATTTGAACTCCACCACTGGGTCACTTCTCTCCTTGATTAGTTTCCATCCATTGTTTCTTGTCTTGCCTTCTTGTACAAGGCAAAAGGTTGCAAGAATAACAATGCAGTTGAAAACAGTTCTTATTATACTTCAATTTTCTCTTTCATTTTGATTCCAGATCATCTGGAATTGGTAAAAGTGGGTGTACGCTTTTCTTTGGTGATGTTCTTGGGTTGAAGCTGGAGCTGTCTATCAATGGGACAGGCAAAGCAGTAATAGTAGTTCAACTTAATAAGGTTTAAGAGGGGTCTATGAGAATTTGCCACGGCCAACTTGCCACGGCCAACTCACCAATGCCCACAGAACTGGTAGTAAAAAAATTTGAATCCCGCCACTGCACCCACACCTGTCCAACCTTAGACACCAAGGCAGAGTTGCTGCAGGGTGATATACTTCACCCTGGCTGTCAAATTTTCCAGAGATCCCATTATTTATTAATTATTTTATTTTAGATTTTTTTAAAATCCCACCTTGTTTTTATAAATAACTCAAGTAGTGAACATACCTAATACTCAATATAGTCTATAGAGATTCTCAGTTATCCTGGTCATGGTTGTCCCAAAGGTGCTTTTTCAGGAGGCAACTGGACTTTCTTATATATATTTTTTTTAACTTTGAAGACGTTTTGCTTCTCAACCAAGAAGCTTCTTCAGCCCTGACTGGATGGTGGGGAATGGAAGGGTTTATATTCCTTGCAGACAGCTGGTCATTTGCATCCCTTTAGAAGTAAAGAGTCATTGAGGCATTTGGAGGCTTATCTGCGTCCTCAGTAGTAGTGCAAATGGTTCCTGTAGTCTGCAATTTTTCTGGAAATCCGTTCACACTCCCACACCATTCAAGGGTGTTCATCCCAAAGGGCTATGCAAAACATCTTCAAAGAAAGAACAAGAAAGTCCAGTTGCCTCCTGAAAAAGCACCTTTGGGATTCCTAATACTACTTCCTCCTCCTGTTTTACCAATAGCAATAATTCTGTGAGATGGATTGGATTGAAAGAAGGGGACTGGCCTAAAGTCACCCAGCTGGCTTTTATGCCTGCGGTGGGACTAGAACTCACCGATTCCTGGTGATTGCCCCAAAGTCACCCAACCAGCATTTCATGCCTAAGACGGGACTTTACTGTTTTCATCCTCCACCCTAAATTCCTCAAGTGTTGCTTTGAATGTTGGGTGTGAATCACTCATTTGGGCTTAGGTAAATTTGCAAATTGGCCTCATATGATCAATCCAAGTTAGATCACCAGTTCAACCGGAGTCAGAAATTACAGGTAGTCCTCCACTTACAACCACAGTGAGCCCATAATTCCTGTGGTTAAGTGACACATTTCTTGAGTGAGTTTTGCCCCATTTCAAGACATTTCTCGCCACAGTTGTTGAGTGAATCACTACAATTGATAAGTTAGTACCATGATTCTTAAGTGAATCTGGCTTCTCCCATTGACTTTGCTTGTCAGAAGGTCGCAAAAGATAACACTAGGAACTGCAATGGTCATAAATATGAGTCACTTGCTAAGTGTCTGGATTTTGAGCATGTGACTATAGGGATGCTGCTAAGGTCATAAAGTCACTTTTTTCAGTCCCGTTGTAACTTTGAACAGTGACCAAGTAAACTGTTGTAAGTTGAGAACCAACTGTACTATTGTAGGAAGTTTGCACTCACCTCCTAGAAAAATGAAATAACCTAGCACATATTAAAAAGGCAGAATATTTCCCCTAAAAAGAGTAGAAACTCAGAAGCAGAAACTCACCTCAGAAGCAGAAGCTCACCCCCACCTTTGTTAATGGGCGGGCCATTAAGGCCTGGGCCAAAGTATTCTACATAACAAAGGCCTCTACCCATCTCACCTGGCCTGGGAAGATTGCATCAGCCAGCATTCAGGTGAAGCTATGTGGTCCAGCTAAGACCCCCCCCCCGCCCCTGGGAGTCTGACAGCCAATGGGATACATTTCTTACACAGGAACAGGAAACACTTATATACCCACAGAGGGCATATAACTAAGGGCCTGTCAGCATCTTGGCCCTTCTTATCCTTCACCCAACATCTTGAAGCATGTGATCGTCCTTTTCACTTTGGAGCTCCAAGCCATGAGGTCCTGCCCACCATTAAACTATCTTTTCCAAACAGTCTCCATGTTTCTAGTATCTTTTTCCCCACTTGGAACTGAACTCAGGAGGATATTTCTTCCAACACTTTATCAGAGTTTGTTATACAGAGGAGTTGGCAATGACTGGGTTTTTAGCAAGTTAGATTTTCAACCTTGTAGGATTTGTAACTTCCTGTCTCCACTCATTTTGTTATATTCACCAACTGCTGGGAACTTCACGATTTCAGAACTATCAATGAAAACTCCAGGTGAAAACACTTGCAATATTTATAAAGTTTTCACCACAGGGTCTTCTTCTGCATCATAGTGTGAGCCTAACTTCCCACCATCTTTTGCGGAGATGAATATTTTTTGCGTACAGGACTTCAGCCTGAAAATCAGCTTTGCGTGTGCGTGTGTGTGTGTGTGTGTGTGTGTGTGAGCACACACACACATCACATATTCAGGGGCTGCCAATATTTGAGGGGCTGCAACAAAGGGGCTGCCAATATTTGAGGAGCTGTCAACTTATTTACCAAAGCACCAGAAAGCAGAAAAAGCAACGGATGGAAACTAATCAAGGACAGAAGTAGCCTGGGACAAAGAAGAAATTTCCTAACAGAACAATAAACCAGTGGAACAGCTTGGCTTCAGAGGTTGCGGATGCTCCATCACTGAAGAGAGTGGACTGAAATGGTTTAGGGCAGGAGTCTCCAACCTTGTCAATTTTAAGACTTGTGGACTTCAACTTCCAGAATTCCAGCAAAGCTGGCTGAGGAATTCTGGGAGTTGAAGTCCACAGGTCTTAAAGTTGCCAGAATTGAAGACTTCTGGTATAGAAGCAGAGGTTGGGCTAGCTAGAAGACCTCCGAAGTCCCTTCCAACTTGTTATTTTAATATGCCTTCCCATGGATGGAAACTGAACAAGGAGAGATTTAACCTGGAAATAAGGAGAAACTTTCTGACAGTGAGAACAATCAGCCAATGGAACAGAAGTTGCCTTCAGAAGTTGTGGGAGCGCCATCACTTGAGACCTTCAAGAAGAGATTGGACTCCCATCTGGCAGAAATGGTGTAGGGTCTCCCACTTGGGCAGGGGGTTGTACTAGATGACCTACAAGGTCCCTTCCGACTCTGATTATTATCTGATGCCTGTCTATCTTATGATTCCTAATAATCTCTGAAATAGAATTACATAATTCTTTTTGTTTTTTTAAAATATTTATTGTCATGATGATGACGTTGATGCAAACAATACTTGTTTTTGAACAGTGACAAAACCTGCTCCAGCGACTGGATTACAGACATATATTGAAAGCTCAGGCTCTAATCTTATTGATCTAGCTATCTGAAAACTGTAGCAGAACCAGTTTTCTGGGATTACACCATAAAAAAATGAAAATGCAAAGCATATTGCTGAGTGCAATAAGGATCCTTCCAGACCAGCCTCACTGGTCTTCCAAAGGAACCATGTCAGTGTTTAATCTACAGTCTGATCTTAAAACCATGATAAAAAAAATCTGATATAATGGCATTTCCCCCAAAATCTCATTCATTTGTGGGGGAAAAAATTGCTTCTCCCTGTTTTGAACTTAATGTGTTATTCAGGCAGTCCTGCTTTAAGACCTTAATCATTAAAGTGATGCCTTCCCTGGTTGTTTTTAGGCCAAGTTTTTTAAAAATTGGGGCAATTTTAAAGTTCGGAAATGGAATGCTTTGCCTCTTTGAGGCTGGCTTCTATTGTTACCTTTAAAATACTTGCAAATTGCTAATGTTCAACTTACAACAGTTTATTTAGCAACCGTTCAAAGTTACAATGGGACTGAAAAAAGTGACTTATGAGCATTTTTCACACTTACGACCATTGTAGCATCCTCACAGTCATGTGATTCAAATTCAGACGCTTGGCAACTGACATGCTTATGACGGGCGCAATGTCCTAGGGTCATGGGATCGTTTTTTTGCAACCTTCGACAAGCAAAGTCAATGGGGAAGCCGGATCCACTTAACAATCATGTTACTAACTTAACAACTGCAGTGATTCACTTAACAACGGTGGCCAGAAAGGTCATATAATGGAGCAAGACTTAACAACTGTCACACTTAACAACAGAGATTTGGGACTCAGTTGGGGTCATAAGTCAAGGACTATTTACAAAGCTTATGGTCCCTTAATGATGTTACCATGATGGCCTTTCTTACATCTTGAGAATGTTGAAAACCTAGATCCATGATGGCAAACCTATGGCACACGTGCAACAGAACCATTTGTGCCGGCA
Source organism: Pseudonaja textilis (assembly GCF_900518735.1). Next base: position 6,082,416 of record NW_020769316.1, on the reverse strand, counting down.
CGCAAGCTACAGGCAAATTTACCTCAATGCCCATGCGCGCACCTCACAGCTGATTTTCTGCTGGTTTGAGGCCTTTTTCGGCCTCCCAGAGGCTTGAAAAAAGCCACTGCAGGCTTTGTAGGCCGAACAATAGGCCTGTTTCGTCACTACCGGAAGTGAAGAAATGGGCCTATTATTTGGCCTGCAAAACCTGCAAAGGCTTTTTTCAAGCCTCTGGAAAGCTGAAAAAGGCCTCAAAGAGTCCAAAAATCAGCTGTGAGGTACAGTGCAGGTAAGGGGGCGGCAGCGGGGGAATTGCACACGCATGTGCAGGGGGCATGGGAGGTGCACACATTGCCTTCTGGGTGCTGGCACGCGAGTGCAAGCATGTGCTCAATTTATGGCACAGGAGCCCTAAAAGTTTAGTCACCACTGACCTACATGTTATCCCCTGGCCTACATCATGGAAGAGTTGCCACTTTCGCTTTACTGCACATTATCCAATTTGTCCTTCAGCATGTCCTGGAGCAAAAGTGTTGAAATCCTGTTTTTTAAAAAAAACTCTTTTCGTAGACATACCTTTACCTTGTATAGGTAATAACCTCTATTTGCACTGTGATTTGGAAAGGAGGGCCCATAATCAGCATTCTTAAAGTAACCTTCCTGTATTTCTTGAAGGCCATCAAACTGTGTTACACAAGGGCTATTTGCACATATATTTTAGGATCCTGCTGTACTCTGGTTGATCAGGGCTTGGTTGTTGTTGTTTTTTAATGAGGCTAAAATTTCCAGTCGCAGAACCAGTTGGGTTCCCAATTCCTTTCAAAAAAAAAAAAATACAGTTATTTAACAGATTAACAGAGTTGGAAGGGACCTTGTAGGTCATCTAGCCCAACCCCCAAGCAAGAGACCCACACCCTTTCTGACAAATGGCAGTCCAGTCTCTTCTTTCCAGTGATGAAGCCCCCACAACTTCCGAAGGCAACTTCTGTTCCATTGGTTGATTGTTTTCACCAGGGGTGGGCTTCAAAAATTTCAGCAACTGGTTCTCTGCCTGGTAGCTGGGTGGGTGTGGCCATGGTGGGCGTGGCCTAGTCAGCCTCCTGCACCATGGTTAGCGGTGGGACGTTTTGGGCCAGCCCAGGCTCCAGAGGCTTTCCTTGAGCCTCTGGGAGGGCAAAAGCGGCCTTCTGGAGCCTCCGGGAGGCCTGTTTTTCATCTTCTCCAAGCCTCCATGCGGGCCCTGTACTCACCTGGCATCCAAATGGGCCGCATGGAGACTCGGGGGAGGTGCAGGTGGGTGGGGCGGGACCAGCAAGGGGTGGGATTTACAGGTTCACCGAACTGGGCAGAATGTTAGCTAGAGGATCTTTCTGTTCCATATCCATAGACTTGTAGCCTCCCATTGGTCCGTTCAGACCGCGATCTGATTGGACAGCTTGGACAGATCTGATTGGCTCGCTAAGAGTCTGCCGCGATTGGCTTAAACCAAGCGCGGCAGACTTGAAGCAGCGTCATTGGCCGCCTAGCCACGGCAAGCTCCATAAAAGAGCCACCGCGGCTGCTATTGCTTTCAAGCTTGTTCTAGCCAATAAATAAAGAGCTGTTGTTACTAAGCCGAAGTCTCTCGTCTTAAATGAACCCGACCTTTCGAACTTAACACTCTCGAACACATGCAAACCTGTAGCAGCTCACCTCTGGTTCTCACTGTCAGAAAATTTCTCCTTATTTCTAGGTTGAATCTCTCCTTGATCAGTTTCCATCCATTATTCCTTGTCTGGCCTTTGGGTGCCTTGGAAAATAGCTTGACCCCCTCCTCTCTGTGGCAGCCCCTCAAATACTGGAACATTGCTATCATGTCATTCCTAGTCCTCCTTTTTACTAGACTGGACAAACCCAGTTCCTGCAACTGTTCTTTGTATATTTTAGTCTCCAGTCCCCTAATCATTCTGCTCTTCTCTGCACTTTTTCTAGAGTCTCAACATCTTTTTTATAGTGTGGTGACCAAAACTGGATGCCGTACTCCAGGTGTGGTCTTACTAAGGCTTTACAGAGTGGCATTAGTACCTCCCTTGATCTCAATTGTATCCCTCTGATAATGCAACTTATTAACTTATTATCCTGCTTCATTAAGTGTAACCGCGTTTGATTCTCTCTTCATTCCAAGAGAGCAAATTCAAAGAAAATTCCAGCGTTTCCCAATGCTAAATGCTAGCTATCAAGCTTCCTTTTCCAAGCCCCATTAATGAGCTGGTTGCATTTTTTATTTATTTTTTATTTATCATGGTACCTGACCTGGCTTTTAACAGCTTAATTAATGCTGCTAACGTCCCCCTTCTTCCTAGAAATTCTCCTTTGCTCCTGACAACCATCATGCTGTTTCAAAGCTTTTTTTCCCTCCTCCCATGTTGGAGAAGTAACTCACACAGACAAAACTAAGGCTGACCTTGTGAGGCGGTCCTGTGAATATTAATGAAGGGCCTCCTCCCCTGTTCTTACTCCTTTCTTCGCTTCAAATTTCTCTAGTCGTGACTGATTAACAAAGGAGAGGAAATTAAGCGAGGCTAACATAGAACCTAACCATAGTTGGGAGGGCTATCAGTCTCTTTTCAAAACTGTAAAGGAATAAGATTTAAAACCAAAATAGAACAGGAAAAAAAAGAGAGTGAGAAATAGTAAGCCAAAAGAACATACGACGTGAAACAGGAACCACTAGAAAGAAACAAAGAGTTAAGAAGATAGATAGTATACAGCCATTTCTTGCCTGAGCAGAGGGTTGGACTAGAAGATCTCCAAGGTCCCTTTGAACTCTGTTGTTTAGTTGAATATTAAATAATCTTGTATTTCGCCAGCATTTCTCTATTTGCTAGTGATGGGTCATTGCTCCTGTCATGTCCATATACAATTTAATGTATTGCCTTCTGCTCTTTAAATTTCCCACTTGCCTATTTTTAAAGTTTTATCAGCTCCATTCAACTACAGACAGTCCTTGACTTATAACACAGTTCATATAGTGACTGTTTGAAGTTATAATGGCACCAAAACAAGTGACTTACGACCGTTTTTCACACTGACGACCATTGCAGCATGTGAGCAAAATTCAGACACGTGTCAACTGACTCATATTCATGACGGTTGCAGTATCTTGGGGTCACGTGATCCCTTTTTGTGACCTTCCGGCAAGCAAAGTCAATGGGGAAGCCAGATTTGCTTAACAACAGTGTTACTAACATAACAAGTGCAGTGATTCACTTCACAACTATGACAAGAACGATTGTAAAATGGGGCAAAACTCAGGTAACAATTGTCTTGTTGAGCAAAAGAAATTTGGGGTTTAATTGTGGTTGTAAGTCAAGGACTACCTGTATAACATTCTCAATCTTCCCCCTTACTCAAACACATTCTCTTTCCCGTCATATATTTGCCTTGAAGTTTATTTATTTATTTGATTAAATAAATAAATGAATAAATGGGGACAATAGGACAGGGACAGTAGGCACGATGGTGCACTTATGCATGTCTCTTACAAACCTCTTAGGAAAGGGGTGAGGTCAGTAGTGGATAGTTTAAGGTTAAAGGAGTGGGGGTTAGAGGATGTAACAACAGAGTCAGGTAGTGCATTCCAGGCATTGACCACTCTGTTGCTGAAGTCGTGCTTTCTGCAATCGAGTTTGGAGCTGTTTACATTGAGTTTGTATCTGTTGTGTGCTCTTGTATTGTTGTGGTTGAAACTGAAGTAGTCATTGACTGGTAGGACATTGTAGCTAGCACATAATTTTGTGTGCTATGCTTAAGTCCAACCATAGGCGGCTAGTTCAAGGTTGTCCAAGCCCCAAATTTCAAGCCTGGTGATATAGGATATTCTGTTGCGAGCAGAGGAGTGTAATAATCTTCTAGTGAAATACTTCTGGATTCACTCAATTGTATTAATATCCAACATACAGTGCGAATTCCAGACTGATGGGCTGTATTCGAGTATTGGTCTAGGAAAGGTTTTGAATGCTTTGTAAATTCCATGGTTATTCATCCTGTCCAAACAACCATTCCTAAACATACTTATTTCATTCACTCTGCCTCTTCATATCTTTTTGTCCTGGTGTACAATACCCCAGCAAGCTGATCTCTTGTCTCATACATTACCCTTTGTACTTTATACTTTTAATTATTATCTTTTCCTTGGAAGTTTACAACACACACAGTCACAGATTCTGTAGAACTGAACAGAGTATTACTTCTGATTGCCTCGTCACATAATTGGTTATTTGCCATCAGGAAATCTAATAGGATAAAGTCTGTTATATTCTTGTTTAAAATACATTCTGTCAAAGTGATTTGTTGGGTTGCGTGCTGGATTAGCTCCTTGGATTTCTATCTTCAGAAATACAGAGAAAAATCTGCATGGATGATTGATGTTACGCTACTACAATCATCTTTAATTCAATTGCTCTGGTTTTTTTTTTTAATGTCTTCCCAAAAATCCAGGGCCAATTTCTAGCACCATTAATATTCTCAAGATGAAGTTAAAGCGTTCTTACTGGCAACATATCAGAAAGTCTGGCAAGTAAAAGTAAACGAAACACAAAGGAGTCTAATGCCTCCCATATAAAATGAGGGGAGACAGCAATTAGGATGTAAGAAAAAAAATGAAGACCAATCTCTTTAAGCAAATTAGAAGCTGAATACAAACAACGTTAGAAACTTGGAGGACAGCCCTGGTTATAAGAGCCTGAAATTTATTCTCGGCTACCCCAAAGATGGCAAACAACGTCATTTGGTCTTCTCAGAGATGTGTTGGAAGAAATATCCATCTCGTTCAGTTCCAAGCTGGGAGGAAGACACTGGGAATATGGAGACTGATTGGAAAGATGGTTTAAACGATGAAGCAGAACCTGTAGCATTTATGGTTCTGGTGCAGCTGACAAAATGGGAGTTGAGAGTGGGATATTTTTTAAAATACCTTCTTTGGCTTTGTATTTGAGCTACCTGTTCCTGTGCAAGAACATGTATTCTATTGGCTCTTGCCAGATTCCTATAGGGGTCATGTAGGGGTCATAACTGGCTCTATAGGCAAAAGAGGAAATGCAAATCCTAGGTGCTTGTCTGAGCTAATCTTGTCAACCTCTGGCTTATTGTTTATCTGAGCTCCCAGGTGAAGTTTGGACTGCTCTGGTGAGGGGAGGGTGCAATGAATGTGTTAATAGCTTTGTCCGGTGTTGGATATTGGATGAGGAGCTACTTCTAATCCTATCATTCTGCCTATGTTCATACTTTGGTACAGGGAGTTTCAAAATTTCCTGTCTTGAATGGATTACCAAATCTGCATTTCTAAAAGCTAGCCTCCTCAGTTTCCTGCTTGCTGGTAGGGAAACTGGGGCTGGTTTAAGAGCATGTTTCTCCATTTCTCCCTTTGGGGAAATATAGTATTTTGCCTTTTTAATATTCCTCAAAATATTTCATTCTTCTAGGAGGGAGTGCGTCCCACAATTGCCCCAGAAAATGTCCAAAGTTGGGACTGAGATAAAACAAGTGTGTCCTTACCAATGGTGGATTCCCAATTTTTTTCCTACTGGTTCTATGCGCAGTTCTATATGAATTACAGTTGGAGTTATATTTCTTTGTACAAGTTCAAAGCAGCAACGTGCATGTCAGCAACATGATACAGGTGGTCCTCAACTTACGACCACAACTTACCCCATAATTTATGTTGCTAAGTTAGAAATTTGAGTTTTGCCCCATTTACTATTCTTCTTGTCACATTGGTTAAGTGAATCAATGCCAGCTGATAAATTAGTAAGCTGGTTGTTAAGTGAATCTGGCTTCCCCATTGACTTTGCTTGTCAGAAGGTCACACAAGGGGATCAGACCCAGGACACTGCAATCGTCATAAATGTGAGCCAATTGTCAAGCATCCCAATGTAAATCACATGACCATCGGGATGCTTCAAACAGACATGTTGGAAGAATTATCCTTCTGGGTTCAGTTCCAAATGGGGAAAAAGACAATGGAAACATGGAGGCTGTTTGGAAAGATGGTTTAATGGTGGACAGGATCACATGGCTTGGAGCTCCTGGGTGAAGAAAAAAGGGAAGAGATGCAGAGAGTTGCTGGGTTTTATGCCCTCTGTTGGGATTTGAATGTGAGCTTGTATTCTGATTGGTTGTCAGACTCCCATGGGGCCATACAGGGGCAACTCTGTAGGCTCTCCTGAGTCCCAGGCTTGGTTGAGCCTTGCTGGGTGATGATGTAATGAAAGGGCTTTGGGCAATTCCTATTATGCGTCTGCCTGAAGAAGGTAGATCTTTGTTATGTAGAATAGACTGGCCCAGGCCTTAATGGTCCATTATCGTGTTTCTCATATAATAAGGCTGGGTCTTATTTTATTTTTTTTGAGCCCCGAAAACAGCTAGGACATCTTTCCAGGGGTGAATTTATTTCTTTCTCCCCTCCCCCGTGCACCCTCGCCTAGGGTTCCCCGCTGGCAGTTACACCTCCCCACTGTGGAAGTTACGGAGGCGGCTCCCCCACCCAAGAAGCGGCTGAAACACTTCCACAGTTCCTGCCGCTGCTGCTGCTGTTGTTGGAGACGGCGCTGGCGAGAGAGGGACAGCTGCAGCTCAGCCTGGGCGCTTGGAATGCAGGAACGGGCTGCGCACTGGGACTTTTGCAAACTTGCAGAGCCCAAGGCTGGAGCACCAAGGATAGCAGCAGCAGTGATGCTCGTTCGGCTTTTCTCACGCCCACGCAACCGCTCGGGAGTAAACCAAAATGCAGCGTACGGTGCTCCCAGGTACCTCAAAATGTTGCTTTTTTCCTGTTGTTACGGGGACGGGGGGAAAGTGGGAGCAACTCAGACGCTGTTGTTGGAGACAGCACTGGCGAGAGAGGTGCCAGCACCGGTGGGAACCGTGAAAGCTACGGAGGCCTGAGAAGCGGCTGAAACGCTGCCGGACATCCACGCTGACGCCGCCTGCCTGCTGACCCAGGTCTGCAGCAAAGGCGCTTGATGAGGGTAAGGGAGCCCTCCGTGCTCCACCATGACTGGCTGTTAGGAGCAGCTGATGGTGAGGCGTAGCGGGGCACTCCTAATGGCAAGTTCCCCCCCGCCTCCCCCCCATTTTGCATGTTTTAAACTAGGCCTAAATTTGGGGGGAGGGGCTTAATATCATTTTATGCCTAGAAAACATGCTGGGTCTTCCTATTTGGGGGGGGGGTTGTATTGTTGGAGAAACACGGTAGCAAAGGTAGGAGGGCTGAGTTTCTCTCCAAGTTTCTACTTCTCTTTTAGGGAAAATATTCTGCCTTTTTAGTATATGTTAGGAATATGGGTCACTTAACAGCTATTTGGGTTAGAAATATATATAAACCAGGATAAACACTTTAAAACTGTATCTTTTAGAAAATGCAAAACTGTAATTAGGTGTGGTTTCTCAAACGGACATAAGATGGAGCCAGAAACCTGGATTGTTTTAGTCTTAGTCTCAGAAGAGTGTGTGTCTGAGTGTATCTCTGTTTCCTTCTGTTGTAAAGTATTGTCAGTCCTCCATTTCTTCTAATTGACTGTTATTCCTGGATTGAATGTAAGTCTGATACTGAACTATTTTTGACACTGGACTTTGATATTTGGATTATCCCTGGATTGAAAACTGACTGATTTAACTTGTGAGTGGCTTTGGATTGCTTGTTTGGACTTTGCTTAACCTTTCTGGAAGTAAAAACCTACATTTACTGTACAGTGTATCTGTGTGCTCTGTGTGTATTATTCCTACACTACTCTCTATACGTCTCCCTGTATGCGCTCATTCTCCTAAGGGGGAACTACCTCAACAGTATATCCTCAAATATTTCATTTTCCTAGGAGAGGGGTAGGTTTTAACTTGCAACAGTCATAAGTGTGAAAAATGATGTCACTTTTTTCAGTGATGTTGAAACTTCAAACGGTCACTAAATGAGCTGTTGTCCGTGGAAGTGTCCGAAGTGTGTTAGAATTACAGCTCTCACAATTGACAGCAGTAACAGCAAAGGATTCTGGGATTTGTGGTCCCAACCACACCTGGAGCATCCCTGGTTGAGGAAGGGCCTCTGTAAACCACAAGAAACCTATCTGGTCATGGCGATTGGACATCAACAATCAAATGTACGCCTGCAAAGGGGACACAACGCCTGCATTCTTCACCCAAGGCTTTCGGGGGTCACGAGCTGTCCGACCGCATTCCGCTTACGACGCGCCGGAGCTGCTCGACGGGATTGCTTTCTCCCCTGTCATTTGCATGGCCTTGCCCCTTTGGAAGAACGCCATTGGCCAAGCAGAACCGCCTTGAGGTCGAGTCCGCAAGACAATGCGCGAAAGCTCGGTAGGAACTCCGGCGCCTCAGGCTTCTTGATTAGCATAATCCCCGCCCTTTCCCATCCCTCGCGGTCCATTGGCCCGCTTGCGGGAGGAGAGCGAGACGGCACGCCCAGGGGAAGCGGAGGGGAGGGGGGGGTGTCTTCCGAACGTCCATCGTTCCGTCGCTGACGATTGGACAGCTTGAAGCGTCTGTCAAGCGTGGACGGGGAGGGGGGGACGTTGAGAGAGAGAGAGAGAGAGAGGAGGGGGTGGCGGCGGGTCGCACTTCCGCCTCGGGGAGTGTCGACGGGTCTCGCCGGGGGTTTGAGGCCGGAGAAGCGTGTGCGCGTGCGCACGCCCGCACCTCAGGACGTGGAAGCGCCGGGCGACAGGTAACCCACCGCCGGCGGGGCTGGAAAAAGCGGCCGTCCCTCCCCAATCCTCCGGGTCTCCACAGCTCGAGCCCGGCCGCTTGGCCGCGGGAACTCTACGGTCCAGCCAGCCTGGCTGAGGGAGAGGGGGACGGAGGAGGGAAGGCCTCGCCTCCTGGGGAGGATGGGGATGCCGCCCGAACCATCTCCTGGGGTGGGGGGGGGGGGGGGGGGGCAGGCCTTGCTGGGGGGAAGAATCCCCCCCCCCCCGTGATAGGGAAATGGGAGTTGCCGTCCCCCCTCTCTCGTTCGGGAAACGACGAGGCATGGGGACGGGAGACCCCGCGGTGATCCAAGTGAGGGATCGTGAATCTACCTTCTCGGGTTCCCCCCCCCCCCCTCCAGGCTCAAAGAGAGTCGATCTGACGGGGAAAAGAGCTTGCCGGGCTGGGCGGCTCGGCCTCTGCGGAGGTTTTCAAGGGAGTCAAACCGGGGTCCTTCCCTTGAATTGGTTTCTGGGGAAAGTACACAGTCCTCGACTTACGGTGGTTCACTAAAAAAACAAAATCGATTTTAAGTGGGAATAGAAGTGCTTTTCCCCCTTGAGACCTCTTGGTTCTATTGCTACTTTTAAAATACTGTCAAACGCCCCTAACTTGCAACAGATCATTTAGTGACCCTTCAAAGTTACGACGGCACTGGGGGGAAAAGTGACTCCTGACTGCTTTTCACGTTCACAGTCATGTGATCAGAATTCAGATGCTTGGCGACAGACTTGTATTTATGATGGCGGCGGGCTCCTGCAATCCCCTTTCGTGACCCCCTTAAGAAGCAAACTCAGTGGGGAAGCCAGATTCGCTTAACAACTGTGCCAGGAAGTGTCATAAAAAAAACGGGGCAAAATTCACTTGATGTGTGCCTGGCTTAGCAAACATAAATTTTGGAGCTTGATTGTGGTTGTATGTTGAGGACTTACCAGTACCTGCTTAGTCTTCCTTTTGGGGGCTTCCAACCCGAAGTTGGAGGTGGCCCAAGTTGCTTTTGAGCTGAAGTGGCCTGTGTAGTCCTTGGCTTTCTCTCTTAGCTTCCTTGCTGGAGCAGCTTGGCCGGCAAGGGAAGGCGAATGCCGATTGCTGCAGGCTGGCAAGCTTCACTTGAGGATGGCTGCGGTTCAGCCTGTTTAGATTATCAGGTTATTTATTCTGTTTTAACTATTCAGGCTCCCGATCTCAGTTCCTTACACCGTAATGAGGGAACAAGATGGCACAGGTGGTCCTCGACTTAACAGCAGTTCATTTAGCAACCGTTCAAAATCCCATCCAAACAATGGAGCTTAGGACTCGTTTTTCAAAGTCACGACCTTTGCACCTTATCCACGATCGTGGGATCAAAATTTAGATGCTTGGCAACTGGTTCATATATATGACCGCTGCTGGGTCCAAAGGTCATGTGATTCCCTGACCTTCTGATGAACAAAATCATAGGAGAAGCCAGATTCATTTAACAGCCGGGTTATTCACTTATCAACCACAGTGATTCACTTAACCCGCTGTGGCAAAGGAGGGTGGTAAAATGAGGCAAAACTCACTTAACAAATGTCTCGCTTAACAGCAGAAATGTTGAGCTCAGTTGTGGTCATAAGTTGAGAGCTACCTATATCTTTGGGCCTTGTCTGCTATTCTTTTTTAATTAGAGGAATAGAAGTTCTTTTTTATTTTTACTCATTTAATTTCCTCATTTTTTAAAATGCTGTTCATCTTATTCTCTGTTCCTGGACTGGAACAGTTTTTTGTGATTGTGCAGCCATTCATCCTTGGTAATAGTTTAAGGAAGATGATGATAAAGCTATCTTGAGAATGGGATGGTTCATTCTGGGTTGAGGAAAATGACAGCCGTTCCTTGTAAATGTTGTTTCCTTGTTTGTCATTATTTTGATTGACATTGAGTTTGACTTGCCTGGACAATTTGCTATCATCAGACGTGCTGAGGGCTGTCAGGTTAGAAGCCTTGAAAGGAACCATGGCCATCGGTAGTTATAGCCTCATCTCTCTCTTTCAAAGATGGTGTGAGTTGATTAAACAACTGTTGAAAAGTTTATTGTTAGTTTATTGCAGTGATGGCGAACCATGCCAGCACCCACAATGCAATGTGCCCAGGCCCCCTGTGCATGCACACACAGCACCCCCCTGCCCCTCCTTGACTATACTGCACGTGTGCGTACCTTCCAGCTGATGTTTTGCTCATTTGAGGTCTTTTCAGCCTCCCAGAGGCTCGAGGGAAGCCTCTGCAGCCTTTGGAGGCCGAAAAACGGACCCGTTTTTCAGCCTCCAAATGCCGGGAGTGACAAAACCAGAAGTACCAGAAGTGATGAAACGGGCCCATTTTTTGGCCTCCAAGGGCTTCCCTGGGAGGCTGAAAACTAGCTGGGAGGCACGCACATGCGCAGTGCAGGTAAGTTTGGCTGAGGCTCGGATGCCCGCACAAATGGCTCTGCATGCCACCTGTGGTACATGTACCATAGGTTCGCCATCATGGGTTTATTGGATTGGCCATAATGTGACATAAAATGCAGGGTTTGATGAAACAGTCCAAGAGAACTCTCCTGACACAACTCTGCTCTTACATTTGGTGAAGGAATGAGTCACATTTTAAGGTGGGTTCACCCCATACCCTAATCTTTTGAAACGTGTACAGGTAGCCCTTGACTTACGATCACAATTGAGTCCAACATTTCTCTTGCTAAGTGAGACAATATTTCAGTAGGTTTTGCCCTATTTTGTGAGCTTTCTTGCCAAAGTTGTTAACTGAATCACTCTAGTTAAATAAGTGACACAGTGGTTAAGTGAATCTGGCTTCCCCATGGATTTTGCTTGTCAAAAGGTTGCAAAACATGACCCCAGAACACCTCAACGTCATCAATAGGAACCAGCTGCCAAATGTCTAGATTTTGATCACATGGCCATGGGGATGGTGCAATGATTATAAGGGTGAAAAACAGTTCTAAGTCATTTTTTTCAGTGCCTCTGTAACTTTGGATGATCACTGAACAAATGATTGTAGGTCAAGGACTACCTGTACCACAACTTTTTTCCTTCCCTGGGAGAAGTCTTTGCCTGGATAATTAAACAGGGTTATGACCACAATTGAGCCCAATGTTTATGTTGCTAAGTGAGAAATTTGTTAAGTGAGTTTTGCCCCATTTTACAACCTTTCTTGTCACATTGGTTAAGTGGATCTCTGCAGTTGTTAAATTAGTAACACGGTTGTCACGTGAATCTGGCTTCTCCATTGACTTTGCTTGTCAAAAGGTTGCAAAAGGGGATTGCATGATGCCAGGTTATTGCACCTGTCATAAATGTGAGTTAGTCGTCAAGTATCCGAATGTAAATCATGTGGCCACGGGGATGCATCAACTGTCATAAGTGTGAAAAATGGTGATAAGTCACTTTTTTCGGTGCTGTTGTAACTTCAAAGGGTTACTAAGCGAACTGTTGTAAGTTGAGGACAACCTGTATCCCCCGTAATTCCTTTCGTAATGCAGTATTTGCTCTTCTTTCTCTTGGACTGCTTCATCTAACAGCAAGGACTCTGCAGATTGGCTACCTCCCTGGTGAGATCTCATGCCTTTGCTTTACATAGCGAAGGCATTAATTGTAGCAAGGCACTGAGGATTTGAAAACATTGCAGCAACTTACTGTGAAAGCATTTATAGAGGTAGTGAAACAGTCTTGTAAAGAAAGGGGAGGGCAACATTATTTTCTTCCTGGAAAGCCACCAAGGTAGCACTGAGTTCAAATTGATCTTATTCTTTCCTAGAGAAAATATGTTTTGTTTTCCTAGCTGTGTACAACTTACAACCACGATTGACCCCAAAGTTTCTGTTGCTAAACAAGACAGTGAGTTGTGCTCCCTTTTACGATGTTTTTAACCACAGTTATTGACCAAATCTCTGCAGTTGTTAAGTGGATCATGCGATTGTTAAGCAACTCTGGCTTCTCCCGTTGACTTTGCGTGTTGGAAGCCAGCTGGGAAGATTACAAAACTGTCATAAGTACCTGACAGTTGCCAAGTATCCACATTTTGATCATGTAACCATGGGGATATTGCAACGGTTGTGAGTGTGAAAGCCAGTCATAAGTCATTTTTCAGTGCTGTTGTAACTTTGAACAGTCACTAAACAAATTATTGTAAGTCAAAGACTACCTGTATTTGGATTTGCAACTTTAAAAAAAAAGTAATACCATGGAAAAATCTATAATTTCAATATATTTTTTCTTGTGATATGGAAATTGTAGTGTAATGTGGGTAGCATGGATGGATGTTCCCTGTTTTCCCCATTTTACGACTTTTCTTGCCCCATTTGTTAAGAGAATCACTGCAATTGCTAAATTAGTAACAAGGTTATAAAATGAATCTGGCTTCCCCATTGACTTTGCTTGTCAGAAGATTGCAAAATATGATCATGTGATCCCTGGACACTGCAACCGTCATAACTATGAACCAGTTGCCAAGCATCTGAATGTAAATCACGTGACCATGGGGATGCTACATTGGTCATAAGTGTGAAAAACGGTCATAAGTTACTTTGTTCAGTGCCGTTGAAACTTCAAACAGTCACTAAGCAAACTGTTGTAAGTCAAGGACTACCTGTATTGTGGCACTTTCCCTGACAGATATATGGCTAACTTCTACCATCTCTCCCTCGACCTTGAATTGACAAGAAACTGTACCAAATTTGCTACCCTTATTACTGAATAATAAGCTTATGAACTGGCAGGAGATACTTTTTTGCTGACCTTCAGATTCTTTCATACTTTGTTTAGGGAGCAGTGGGTGATGGTTGGCCCTGCCATTCTACAGCAGACACAGGCAAGTTACAATGGCACTGAAAAAAGTGACTTACAGCCATTTTTCACACAACCGATGCAGCATCCCTATGATCATGTGACCAAAATTCATATTTATGATAGTTGCAGAGGTGATGAGATCCTCTTTTGAGATCTTCTAACAAGCAATGTCAATGAGGAAGCCAGGTTCACTTAACAACGGTGTTACCGACTTAACTGCAGTGGTTTATTTAATAACTCTGGCAAGAAAGGTTGTAAAATGGGACAAAGCTCATGAACAACTGTACTGTGCAAACTTTGGGTTCAATTGTGCTCATAAGTCGGACTACCTATATAATGGTTGTAGCCCACCCTAGAAACTAGAGAGGCTAACATGTTTCCTTAAGTTGTGCTTCTCATATGCCATATCCATGAGTTCATCCTAAATACTCTTCTAGGAAATTTGCTTCTAACTTAATGGATGGAGACATATACTAGATTTTAGACACCTTGCAGCTGTCATTGATGCTGTGATTTAATAGGGAAAAGATGAGCACAGGTAAAGACATCTTAAGCCCGTGTCACTAATAGTAATGACTGGTGATAAATTGAAAGCAGCCTTACAGAGTCACAGCAGAAAAAAACAATGTTGTAAGATGTGCTTGTGCCATGGTTGAGTACAAGTAAATAAAAACCTCCTGTGCTTTTTCAGTATTGATTACCGCTGGGTTTATGTTGCACTAAAACCAGTTTGGAAAAATATAAACTTTTTTTTCCTTTCAATGCATTCCTCTTTCCATCATCCCTGTATGTTTGGAAATTACTTTCCAAAAATTATCTCCTATTTTGGAGCTCCTTTGTATTCCATAGCTTCTGCAAACTTTAATATTGGTCAAATGTAAACATAAAAAACAAACTTATTTCAACATAGTAGATAAATAGTTGCATTATGCACATTTTAAGTGTGAATCAGAATCCCCAGTTTAATTCTTCGCTTGGCATGCAAGTTCCGAGAACTGAAGGTCTAACTTTGATTTTGACATGTTGGATAACAGTTAAAAGTGCATTGTTGGGAAGGGCCATTTACTGAAATATTTTGCTGAATGTGGATATTGTATCTGGCAACACAATTTAGGATGCAATACATGCAACTTTTGTTAATTTACATAACATTTGAGTCCATTGATGCTTACTTCAAAATAGATACATTATATTACTCTATTAATTTAAAGTGCACAGTCTTTGAAATTTAAAAATATTCATATTTGTTTCTACTTGCTCTTGAAAGATGGCCTGTATGATCTTGTCAAGAACTAATATTTGGTTTTTGCTTTGCAGATACTTTCCAACAGGAAAGCAAAACTTTTTGCCATTAGTAGCACAAGTGTATAAGTAAGAATAATTACTTCTATTACTCTGCAATTTATGAGTGAGGAAAGAACATGTTATTATAATTAGCTGATTCTTCTGAAGTCATCTAATTTTTGAATTCAGTATAATCCACTTTGGTGATGGATGGTGATTTAGAAATTAGAGATTAGGTATATTCATAGAAAATTGGACTGAATTAGAATCAAATGTTTATAAATGCCAGGTGCTCTTAATGTAAGGGAAATATTATGCTCATGTGAAGACATTCACTAAATCATAGGGGGCACATCTAATTAGGAACTGCATGATAACCAAAACATAGACTAGATGGTCTTTTAGCTGATCCAGCAAGCTTTTATGTTTTTAGAATACCTGTACTGTAATGCATGAAGTAAGAACAAGTTGGCAGTTAGGAAAATGTATTTTATGTGAACTGCATGACAATTAGCAATTGAGTGCCAACAAACAAAATGCTAAAAAGATACCATATTTATGTAATTACTTACCAAGCACATCCAAATTATATTAAAGTAACAAAAATATCTTTATAATCCTCAACGCATGTGGCAACTTTTAAGCACCCCTAATGTTTGGAAATTGAAAGTTGAAAAATTTGACACACCCTAGTATTGCTTTAATCTCTGCTGTTTTCAGATGCAGAAGTGGTTAAAAAAAAATCTAACCAGTGAAACAATGTCCCCAGATCAGTTAAAAACATTTTTTTTAATTATTTTGCCACATGAAAGGTGTTGTTCCATTTTAATATTTAACATAGAAATCAAGGCTTAATCTTGGTTAAAAAGCCTTGTCTAAAGTATTAAATATATGATTACTTGTCAGTGGCCTGACATATAGTTTTAATGAAACAGATTTAATGCTGAATGAATAAATCTCATCCAGTGTTTGGATCAAGTCACCTCTATTCTTTTAGTCTTATTCATTTATCACTGTTGAGATTTATATCCAAGATGTAAAATTGTAGTTGGCTAACTGTGGTTTACAGAAATACGTTTTCCAAATCATAAAAATTAGTGATGGCAATAAGCTGCAATTAAACCCGTGATATATCTTAGTTAAAAGTGGAACAAAAGATTTTGGTGGCTTGTCTCTGCTTGGGGTGTCATTTGCATGACACTGAATTTTAGTTTTAAATGTGCAGGCAAAGTCAATGGCATTATTTGCACACCAGACTAAGCATTCTGAATAGTCAGGAAGAATTGTTCCAGAGTTTCTCCTTTTTTGTTAACCATTGCGTAACTTGCTAAGATTTTGGAACTGTGCTTAAACTAAATTCAGTAAACGAAGAAGCCAAGTTTTGAAATGGCTTATTTTAAATTAATTGCAACCGATATTATGTCACTCATACGTAATAGTTAAACCCAGTGCAGACACTTCTTAGTTCTCTTTATGGTCCTAAAAGGGAGAATGAGGAGGCATGTGTAAACCTGATATTCACAGCAACGTTTGCCAGCTTTCACAAATTGCAATAAACCAAGTCAGGATGAAAGAAGACTTTAAATAAAGTTCATGTAGTAGCCTTTGTGGTAGTTTACTCCAACAAATGCATGTGGTTAGATTTTGTGGTGTCATGGGCTTTTGCAGAATTCATTTGTTTGAAATAAAAATCAGTATACTGACATTTTCTGAAAGTGAATATGACCGAAGTATCTGGGAGAGGATCAGCTGTCCTTGACTTAAACTACAGGTAGTCCTTGACTTACAACCATTCGTTTATGACCAAAGTTACAGGGAAAAGAGTTGTGATCATTTTTGTTGTGATACTTATGATAATTTTTCACACTTATGACTGTTGCAGCATCCCCATGGTCACATAACCAAAATTCAGTGAGTGACTCCTATTTATGGCAGTTGCAATGTCCTGGGATCTTGTGATCATCTTTTGCGACCTTCGGACCAGCAAAGTCAATGGGGAAGCCAGATTCACTTAACTGTGTTGCCAATTTAACAACTGCAGTGATTCACTTAATGTAAATCTGTGGCAAGAAAGGTAAAATGGGGCAAAATTCACTTAGCAACAGAAATTTGGAGCTCAATAGTGGTCACAAGTAAAGGACTGTCTGTAGTAGAAACATTAGGGAAATGTGACCATGTAATGCTGGAATTCTGATAATACTAGGAGACATTAAAGGGGAGCATTGTCATATGCAAATTTTGAACTTCAAAAAAACTATTTTAATAAAGTGATGAATAGGACTCTCTGGTGGGAGAAGCTAACGTGTAAAGTGCCCATGTTATGCGAGTGAGGGCGAACCTATAACATTTTTGGTAACACGTCAGGCCTCGGGACCCTCTGGAAATTGTGCAAGAAGACTCTGCTCTCATGCAGCCTCTGGAGCAGGGGTGTCAAACTGAATTTCATTGAGGGCCGCATCAGAGTTGTATTTGACCTGAGGTGGAGGCAGTCTGGGTGTGGCTGGCTTGATGTCACTTGTGTTGGTGGGACACCTGTGGTGTCCAAGTGCTAAAGCAGGACTTCCCTCAAATCCTCCCTCCCTCTCATTATAATCTTCCTTCCCTTCCCTTCCCTTCCCTTCCCTCTCCTTTCTCCTTTCTCCTTTCTTCTTCCTCCCCTTCTTTCCTGTCTTTTTCCTTCCTTGCTCTCTTCCCATCTTCCCATCTTCCCTTCTTTTTCTTTTGTCTTTCCTCTTCCCCTTTCTTCTCCCTTCTTGGATTCTCAAATGCAGAAAGGGAAACATGTCTCCTTTTGTTTTGTTTTTGGTTTGTTTTGGTAGCCCTCTGCCAGCAAAAATATAGCCTGGGGAGAGGGGGGGTCTTGCAGCCCCCTCCAGGCCCCATTTTCACTGGCAGAGGTACCATGGGCTGGTCCTTTGCTGTTTCCAGGGCAGCCCTGTGGGCCAGATCTAAGCACCTTGACTTTGACACCCCTGCTCTGGAGCCTCCAAAAAGGATGAGGGAATAGGGCAAGCTTTTCTTCTCTTTTTGGAGGCTGAAAGGCCGTGCAAGAGCCTTCTCCAAAGTTTCCAGGCCTCGTGTGACCCACAGCTGACTCAAATATACACATTTTTTTTTCTGACAGGAAAAGGCAAATTGAAAAATATTTACAGTTATACAAACTTTTGTTTATTTAATAATAAATTTAAATGATTCATTTTCTTGTTATGAATGGCTTCTCTTTTCTCTGGGAGTTTGTTTGTGCAAGACAGACACCCCAGCAGAGTCAAATGAGGCATTTTCTAAAAAAAATTTTGACACACTGAGCTCAAAAGATTCCCCACCTGCAGAACCACTTCCCTACAGCAAGGAAGTTGAATTCTAGTAGTGCTTGTGGGTGTGTGTTTCCTGACTTGAGCTTCAGAGGGCTGACAAAATGCATATGAAATAATAAAACTGGAAGGGACCTTGGAGGTCTTCTAGTCCAACCCCCTGCTTCAGGCAGGAGTCCTTATACCAGTAGTGGCTAATCTTTTGGGGCTCCTGTGCCGAAAATTGTGTGCTCGCTCGCATGCCAGCACCCAGAAGGCCTTGTGTGCACCCCCCCTGCGTATGCATGCGCGATCCCCCCACTGCCCCCTTACTTGCACTGCACATGCGTGCACCTCCCAGCTGATTTTCGGGCCTTTTCCGGCCTCCCAGAGGCTCGAGGGAAGCCTCTGCAGCCTTTGGAGGCCGAAAAACGGGCCCGTTTCATCACTTCCGGTATTTCTGGAAATACAGGAAGTGACAAAACGGGCCTGTTTTTCCACCTCCAATGGCTGCAGAGGCTTCCCTCGAGCCTCTGGGAGGCCGAAAGAGGCCCGAATATCAGCCGGGGGGCACATGCATGCGCAGTGAGGTAAGTTTGCCAGGGGTTCACTTGCCCGCACAAATGGCTCTGCGTGCCACCTGTGACATACGTGCCATAGGTTCGCCATCACGGCCGTATACCATCCTTTCCCAACAACCTGTCAAATGGTTGTCCCGTGTATTTTTTGAAAACCTCCAGTGATGGAACACCCACAACTCTGGGAGACGAGTTATTCCACTGATTCATTGTTCTCCCTGCAGAAAATTCTCCCTGTCATAAAAATTGTCCTGGAACTCTCTCTTAACAAGCTTCCACGCATTACTTCTTGTTCTGCCCTCTGGTGCTTTAGAGTATAAGTCGATCCCTTCTTCTCTATGACAGGCTAAATATTCCTCCTGCCCGTCCCAACAGATGTTCTTCTGGCCTCTCCTTCTGGCACATGCTCTGAATCTTTGTCGATCCCTTTTTTGGCTGTACTTGTGTACCTTAGCCCAGTTATCTTTTGGGTGAGGCCTCTGATTGCCTCACGATCTATTGTTGGGAAAAGATTTAGTCTCCATGGAACCTTTTATCTTCCTGAAAAAGATATGGGTGTGCTTGTGGGTAGGAGAACCATGATCCTATTTCGAAACATTTTACAGGGCACACAGGGTTAGGTAAGGTAGAGGTGAGCAGATTGTAAAGAATGAATCCATGGGGAAATTAAAAGAAGACGGACAGTGATAATCACACTAAAAGTTGCAGTTGATACTACCCCGAAGTGCTGTTTTGGGAGGCAACTGGACTTTCTTGTTTTTTTCTCTTAAAAACTTCTCGTCCAAGAAGTTTCTTCAGCTCTGACAGGATGGTGGGGAATGGAAGGATTTATATTGCAGCAGACAGCTGGTCACTTGCAAGGTTTGCCACCTGAGTAGTGCTCCTGGTTCCTGTAGTCTACAGTTTTTTTTCATCTGGAAATCCATTCGTACTCCCACACCATTCAAAGGGTGTTCATCCCAAATTGTATCGCTAAAAGTCTGTAGAGATTCTCAGTCATCCAGGTCATGGTTGTCCCAAAGGGGCTTTTTCAGGAGGCAACTGGACTTTCTTAGTTTTTTTCTTTTGAAGACGTTTCGCTTCTCATCCAAGAAGCTTCTCCAGCCCCGACAAGATAGTGGGGGAATGGAAAGATTTATATTGTTGATACTACAAATGAATGGGTGGATCAGCTTTCGACTTGGCCCTTACTGCACCCGATTTCTGAAAATGATGTTGTTCTGTAATTCTTCTGGTGGCTAGCATTAATAGATACTGAATGTCAGCTCTACAGTAAGCCTATCACACAACAATAAAGAATTATTTCAATATATTTATTTTGTATACAAATTAAGTAGTTCTCAACTTAAAACAGCTCTAAAAAAATGACTTAGGACGGTTTTTCACACTTATGGCCGTTGTGGCATTTCCCTGATCATGTGATCAAAATTCAGACACTATTTAGAACAGTTGCAATCATATGTCCCGAGGTCATATGATCAGCTTTTGCCACCTTCGGACAAGCAAAGTCAATGGGGAAGCCAGACTCACTTAACAGCCATGTTAACTAACTTAACAACTGCAGTGATTTATTTAACAACTCTGGCAAGAAAGGTCGCAAAATGGGGCAACGCTTACTTAGCAACTGTCTCACTCAGCAGCAGAACTGTTGGGCTCAATTGTGGTCGTACATTGAGGACTCCCTCTAATAAAATCAAAACATTTTCATAATGCCTCTTAATAAATAAATAGTCATCGTTAAAAGCACAGGGCCGGTTTATCTGCAGCGCACTTTTTATTAAGGACATCTTCCCTTCCTACCAGGTCAGATGGGATGGGCCTGCTTCTAGTCTTTTCCTCTAAATATATTGCCATCTGGTGGGACCTAGGAAGCAGTGCCTTTTCCGTAGTAGCCCCTGCCCTATGGAACACTCTGCCCCCTAAAGTTTGGTGGGCATCTACCCCCCTAGTCTTCCATAAAATCTTGAAGACCCGGCTTTCCCCACAAGTGCTTGGGATGAGATCGATGACTGTATGTCAGAAGCTTGACTTGATACCAGTGTTTTGTTTTTAATGAATTTGGTTTTAATAGGGTTTCAATGTTTTAATGTTTCAATGTTTGATTAGGAGCCACCCAGAGTTTGTTATAAGACGGCAGATATAGAAATGCTTTAAATAAATAATAGAAACATTCCTACTAATGAACCAATTGTACAAAAGAATTTTGGATTGTTATTAAAAACTTGCATGTATGAGAATGCAAAAAGCCCATTATAGAGGCTTTTATTGATTGTTTCATACAATTTAGAAGCCGCCCATTCCCAAATGACTCTGGGCTACTTAGGCTTTTTAAAAGCAAGAAACATAAAGGAACAGATCATCACTCAGAAGAAGAACCATACAGAAAGCAATAAAACCGACTATTCCAGGGCCTGGGATAAATGCATTTATATATTTATGTATTTATTTGTATCACATCTTTTTATTATTATTTTTTTACAAGCATCCCACCTGCTTTCTAATTTCCTCACAACGACAACCCTGTGATGTGAGTTAGGCTGAGAGTAATTTGTCCAAGGTTGCCCAATTGGCTTTCATGACTAAGAAGGGACTTGAACTCATGGTCTGCTGCTTTCTAGCCTGGTGCCTTTCAAAGTTTTTCTGAAAATCAAGGTGGGAGCCGTATAGATCACTGGGAAGATATCATACCTTTGAGCAAATCCAGAAAAGACATACCTTTGAGCAAATCCAGAAAAGATATCCTCAACTTACAACTAGTTACTTAGGGACTGTGATGACTCCCTTGGGCACTTCCCCAGATACCTCTCCAGATGTCAGCTTGGAAGATGAACCGGTTCAGGGCACATCAAGAGGGGAGTTGGTCAATGGCTCTGAGCAGCCATGCAGGAGAGATTTGGCTGAAGCAGAGCTGTATCAGGACAGTCCTGAGGCTTCGGGTGGGGAAAGCATGCAGCTGCAGCTGATTAGTGATGAGGAAGAGGAACTGCCTTCTGTACTGATCCAAGAACATGTAGGAAAAAGGCAGGAGCAGTGAAGGTCAGCCAGATTACTCGCGAGGAGGCAGCCTTGTCCTTGGGGAGCTGTACCAAAAATTGACTATTTAGCATAGTAGACAGATGGAAGTGATGCTGGGAGCAATGTGTTTGTTTTCTTGTTGTGTGTTCTTGCCTTGAACTTTAGATGGTGTCTCTTCAGCTGTTTTACCTATGGATTTGCCTTTGTCTTGGGAACTTGCTTTTGCCTGGTTACTATACTTGCCTTTGCCTTGAGGACTAGTGTTGGCTTCATTTGAGTAGCCTGTGGAACTCATTGGGGTCGAATTGGTGCTGGCACAGGGAATTGCTGGGGGAATACCAATTCAGGCTCAGAAGCCTTAATAAAGTCTCCTTACACCTGAGGTGTGTGTGTGAGAGAGAGAGTGGGAAAGCACATGGACTCCCAAAAGGTACTGAAGACCCAATTCTGAAATTGTGATGGCCCCCTGCAGTCCTGAGACCTGCACTTATGGCTATTTGCAACATCCCACAGTCATGTGACTGACCTGTGACATTTTTGCAGAAAGCCAACATTTACTTCCTCTTTCTGATTTTGATTTTTATGCTCCTATTTATACAAGCAAGGATTGCATTAGCTCTTTTGACTGCTGTTGCACACTGCTGGCTCATATTTAAGTGATATTTTAGCCAGCCTATTCCATGATCAGCCTTATAGGGAATGACGTGCACCTTGCATTGCACCAGAAAGCCAACTGGCGAGCATTGGAGTTTGCACAGCACTGTGGTCACATGGATGTAGCAAAGCATTCCTTTTACTGCACGTGTTGTGGTTCATATACTCCATTATTCTGTAAATAGAATTATTAGAAATATCTCACTTGTTTGCCGATCTAACAAAAAATAAGATTTGACAGCTAAGCTAACATTATGATCACAAGTTCCACTTTTTTTTACAACCCGATTGTGCTCAAGGTTAACTTTTAAAAATATCCTAGCTGTTTTTTATGTTCCAATACATCGTTTTCCTATGTTTTAACATTACAGGTAGTCCTTGGCTTATGGCCACAAATGAGCCCAAAATGTATGTAGCTAAGTGAGCAATTCGTTAGGTAAGTTTTGCCCCATTTTGCGGCTTTTCCTGCCATATTTGTGAAGTGAATCACTGCACTTGTTAAGTTAGTAACACTGTTGTTGAATGAATCTGGCTCTCCCATTGACTTGGCTTGTCAGAAGGTCACGAAAGGGGATCACATGTCCCTGGGATACTGCAACCATCATAAATATGAACCAGTTGTCAAGCATCCAAATGTAAATCACATGACCATGGGGATGCTACAATGGTCATAAGTGTGAAAAAAGGTCATAAGTCACCTGTTTCAATGCCATTGTAACTTCGAATGATCACTAAATGAACTGTTGTAAGTTGAGGACTACCTGTATTAAATTCCCAGAGCAGTAGTCTAAAAACTCATCTCACTCTCCATGACTGAGGTGGAAGAACAGAATTTGCTAAGTTTTAATTCCTCAATTTTGTGCTGAAGTTTTCTTTTTAAATTCCTTAGTTTGAGAAGGCTGATTTAGTCAAAACCTGGCAAAGAGATGTCGCAAATCGAAGTAGTCTATGCGTTGAAATTGCTTAATTTATTTTATGAAGTTGCCCAATGTAATTACATTGTAGAAATTTCATATGAACTAATTACATTGGGTAACTGCATGAAACAAATTAGGGCTGAGTCTTTGAGATAACCCAGATATAAATAAAGAACATTACTTATTTTTATTTTTCCTCCTCTCTCCACAGGACATCTGGAGCTATTTTGCTTTCATTGAAAACGTGTTCACATCAATAACAACTATGCATTAATGAGATACTGAAGGGAGAGAAAAACCAACTAAAAGAATGAATAGTGAAGAGGAATTTTATGATGCTGTCACAGGTAAGTTAACACAGCAAAAAAGTCAAAATTTATAAGAAACCAGGATCCTGTGTTTCTGTCTTGTGGGGTACACACATAATAATGTTGGGAAGGCAGCTGGCTTAGGGCCTATAACATCTGCTGGATTCCCCCCTTGTCTATTCCTTATGCCTTCAAACTTTTTCTTTCAACAAAACAAAACCTCTCTGATCGCATAAGGCAGAGGTCTCCAAACTTGGCAACTTTAAGACTTGTGGACTTCAACTCCCAGAATTGAAGTCCACAAGTCTTAAAGTTGCCAAGTTTGGGGACTCCTGGCATAAGGCCTTGATAGGAGCCTAGTGGAGGAGCAGATCTCATCACCATACCTCCTGCTTCTGAGTCAACCACTGCTTTAGCAGCAG
Organism: Pseudonaja textilis; assembly: GCF_900518735.1. The sequence goes on along the minus strand of NW_020769316.1, from coordinate 6,058,424 downwards.
CCTTCGTGAAAAAAGAGCCCTTGGAGGTCCTAGTAGCCTGCTGTCCTCTCTCTATGGCTCTTCCTACTAGCGAAAGAACCCAGAATGAACGAGGTGCTCAGGGAAAGGGGTACCAGTTTATCAAGCGCAAAAAAATCCCCCCAAACCAGGGTCACATGTGAAGGACCAATTTAACTGATTTCTTGCTAAACAGAATCTTCTCAACTGGTAGTACCTGCTTGGAATCAGATAGGAATCTACAGAATTGAAGCGGGACTTGTAGCTATGTAGGAATTCTAGGCTGATTCCTCTTTTAACTCCATCTCCCAGATTCTGCCACTCCTTTTCTTATAGTGCTTTGATTATTCCCATGTTTGTCTGAAACGGTTTAGGGTCTCCTGGTTGAGGCGATCTCCAGGTCTCCCAACTGTTATTCTGCTTGTTTTTCAAATTGTTAGGCAATTATTTTTGCTTGGGAAATTTCCTTCCTTCCTTCCTTCCTTCCTTCCTTCCTTCCTTCCTTCCTTCCGATGAAAAAGGAAATAAAAGCAAATTCTCGGAACCTCATGGCATTCATTCTTAAATACCTCAACTTAGTACCCTAAACTCTGATACATATGATTAATGTTAACTTTGTAACCTTGCCCCTCCCAGGCTGTTTCACACAGTACTAGTTTTCTATACAGATAAAAATATTATTTTGTAAATGAGGTTCAATTATAATACAGTTAATTCTCTCTCCTTCCCTCTCTCTCTTGAAATCTATTGCTTTCTCACATGCTCTAATAACAGACTAAGTGCTCCTGTGCTGACGAAAATAAACCAGAAAAAGATGCACTGAAAACAAAAGAAAAAAAAAAAACTAGCACTCTTGAACACTTGGTCATGCATTCTTAGAAATACCCACAGCCCAGAATATTTGATGGCCATCCAGAGCCTTGCCATATTCTTTTAGAAAAGCAACACGCAGACATGAGGAATTAATTGGCTCCTTTGGCGTCTTAAAGCTTACATCTTACAAGAAGGCATAACCAGATGGCCCTTTTCTTGTTACCACATTGAAAACTAGAGTGTAATGGTAGTTAAATAGCCATGATGGTGATTAGGGGAAAAGGCAAAAGGCATATTTCAGTTTTAGATAAGCGGTCTCAGAGCTTTGTGAGGGATAGAGGAGAAAACAAAAACTAGAAAAACAGGTGACTGCCATTTCAAAACCAATAGGGAATATTAGACCGGTTTGGGAGAGTCAATACACTGGTTACTCTAGATATTTTTTCCTTTGTTTCTCAAAACATATTTCACCCTCATTCAGGCCACGCTAGTACAAACATAGGAGAAAACAGCATGAAGTTCCAACGCATTGAAAAAAACCTATTCCAGAAAAATCTGCAATTAAACTCGTTGAGTTAGCATCTTTATAAATAGAGACGGCCTTGTTTTAATTACAGAAGAGCATGAAGAGAATGAAGTGCCGTCTGAAGTGGTTTAAAACCCAGGAATAGATTTTGCCACCCTGATAAACTGATAAAGAGCTGTCTTTTTATGTCGCAGCACCTTGGTTTGATTTCTTCTGGCTATTGTTGATTGTATCTCCCTTTCTGTAGAGATTGCATTGACTGAAAATAAAAACAAATTTTGCACTACCGAAATAGCCGGCGTAATAGTCATAATGTTGACTTATGTTATTATCTAAAAAACGAATGTGTTAGTGGTATTCTTGACTTTTTGTGGAAACCGTACAATGTGTCAGGATACCCAAATCTTGACGGTCTCTGTTGACATCGTAACATCCTCCATGCCAAGGACTCTTTGTGGAAACTCCTCGTGATGCTGCTGCTGCTTTGTCAAGGCTGCTTTCGAAATGACATATTTAACTCGGAGGCATTAATGAAAGAATCCTTCCTTGCTGCATTGCATGTCTTAATAATCGGCTGGGCGGTGTAAATAGGGCAGGGAGAGTTGCCTGCTTGCTTAGAGAACAATTCCTGCGCTTGAGTTTCTAGGTGGAGATTTTTTTTTCTTCTTCTTCGTCCTCCCGGATTGTTGATCTCAAACTGTGAGCTTTGCTTTGCTAAGAGGTTGAACCTTTCACTCAGGAATTCTTGACAGACAATTGACATTCAGGTTGAAAAACTTTTCCCTTGCGAGAGCAAGAGAGCAGCTTTATTTTCTATTTGCGGTGTTGGTGGTGGTTTTTTCCCCCCTCATATGCCATATAAACAGATATCACAGAGAGAGAGAGGGAGAGAGAGAGAAAATAGGTAGTCCCCGACTTATGACCACAACCGAGCCCAAAACTTCTGTTGCTAAGTGAAGCATTTGTTAAGTGAATTTTTGCCCCATTTTACGACTTTTTTTAATCATCGTTGTTAGGTGAATCACTGCAGTTGTTAAGTGAGTAACAGGATTGTTAAGTGAATCCGGCTGCCCTATTGACTTTGTTTGTCAGAAGGTTGCAAAAGGAGATTACAGGACCCCAGGACACTGCAACTGTCAGAAATATCAATTAGGTGACAAGCGTCTGGTTTTCGATCATGTGACTCTGGGGTTGCTGCAACGTTTGTATGAAAAATGGTCATAAGTCACTTTTTTCAGTGCCGTTGTAACTTTGAATGGTCAGTAAATGAACTGTTGTAAGCTGTGGAAGCGTTTCCTACAGCCGGAAACGACTAACATATATGTGTGAGGGGAACCTTTACCTTGAAGCCGTGGACTGTGTGTGTATGTGTATATACATAACAGACACACAGACAGACAGACACACACGCGCACACACACACACACACACACACACACACATAATTGGTGTAGAAGTGGTTCTTTGAAGTGATTCTTGCTCTACTCTATTTGATCATTTCATCAACATTTCTTTTGCTGTTTATGGACCTCAGTTTATAATAACTATAAGAGTACTACTGTGAGAATCTAATATAAACTGATAATTTCTTCTCTTTCTAAATAGACTTCTGAGCACTTAAAAGTTGAAAATTTGAATTTGCTAGTGGTTTAACAGTATAATAGTTTCCAACTTCTCTAATAAATGTTGTATGCAAAATACTCCCATGTGTCATTTTTCTTATTGCTGAATTCCATATTTCATTCTGGGTTGTTGCTTAGTAATAACATGGCATTTATATAAAAGTTCTTATAGAAAACATAGCTATACTCCAGGATTCAGAACCACTAGATCTGGAAGTGGCCAACAGCTAAGATAGTTTTGAAGGGTCAGCTTGAATAATTCATGAATGCTGTTAGTTTAGATAACTGCATCTCCAGTACCATAAAAACATGATTCTTTAAATATCAAGTGTGGAGTGAATAAATGGGAGAAAGTCATATAACCTATATTTGTGACCTTTCTGAATGTTTCTGTCCAACCAAAGAGTTCTAGTCTAGGTTGGCTCTTATCTTCTCAAGTGCTTGTGAAAAACATGTTCATGTATATAACATGTGGAAAAAAATGATTAGGTCAAAGAACTGGCCATGTTTTTCTTGGGTTGCAGTTGATAGGGCTTGGTGAATTACATTCTACTAAGCACGTTAATTTGTAAGAAATATACTGATTTGTTTATTTATTTGGGTTTGAACTACTGTAGAAATTACTAAAAGTATATGTAATTGCAAATTATTAGTATTAGTATATTATTAGTATTAGTATATTGTGTGTGGGTAAGTTATATATATTTTTGCCTTAAGTGTGTTCAACTGTAAGGGTCAACTTTCCAGAAGGATTTTGACAAACTGAAAAAAACTTTGGATTCTGTTGTTTAAACTAAAGGCCATATCTGCAAATACAATAGGCTATGATTTTTAATGTTACAGATACTGCACTTATAAGTCTTTTCTCATGTGCCTTGTACTTTCCTCAATGTCAGAAGAGCATGGACTATTTGTTTAACATAATCTTTAACCGTTTGTTGTTATAGCACATATATTTTATAATTTATGATATACATAGCCTTTAGAGAAACAGATCTTTTTCCCCCCTAGTTCTGTGTAGCTCCTTTGTTAGTTACCGTACTCTAAAATATTTGTGATTGAAAATAAAAATCCATCACCTTCCCCCTTGGCTTTTATGTGGCATTTAAATATAAGTTACCTCATTTCAAAGGGTAGTCTCATTCCTTTTATAATGTACTACGATGACTCAGGCTGGCTCACCTTCCTGAATCGCTTGGAGGTGGAGCTTAGTCAAATGAGGTCTGCTGTTACTTTTCAGGATGTGGAAGAAGAAGAAGACTTCTAAAAACAAGCTTGCTCGTAAGTCACCATTTCTCACCTTGTTTTTAATACCAAAGACACTATTCTTACAATCTACCGAAGCAGATTCAGCTCAATTCTGAGTGAATTATGCTGTGGAGTGTTTGCTGTTTAAGGAGTTAAAAGGAATGATATTGTTGTTATGGATGATAAACATCTCAAGAAATCAGATGAGTTCTTGCGTGTTGGCACTCCAACCTTCGGTGGCCATGAAAGCCAAACCTAACCTTGATTGTCGATTTTTTTTGTTTACGGTTAGATTTTCTCTCTCTTCTGCAAACTTTGCTTTAGGTCTCCTCTTGTTGTTTGAAGTTTGAGATGTGTGAACCGAGAACAGCAATACTGTATTATTTTGATTCAGCTCTTTGAGATGTCATCAGTTGTCTTTACTTTTAAAATGATAAGAAACTAGATAGAGCATCCAATCATGGGTTCTCCAGCGTAATGTTTGTTTTATATGTCGAAGGGACATATGTGAGTGAAAAGAAGTTGGTTGGTTTTTGGGGGGAACAGTGTCAGTGCTTTTTGTTAATTTGTGAACTTTAATTTGGTTTCTTCCTTGTTAAGCGCTATAATTAGTTTTAGGAATACAGATATCCAGATCATCTATAATTACGTTTATGTGCAAATTAACCTTTGAAAATTTATCTCTATGGCTATTAATTGAAAAAAAAAAATTAGTATTGTTGGTTGTATGGAAGTTTGAGGTAACTTAAGTTTATGCTGTTTAAAAGTTTAAAAGCTTAACAAAGTTTAAAAAATTTAAAAAAACTTGCCAAAGTATTTACAAGGTCCACACTTGGTCTAACTATTTGACTGTTTGAGGGCCTTGCAACCCTCCTTCTGAATTTATGTTTACTGAAAATTGATGCCTATAGTTTCCTACGGTTTTGAGGAGAGAAATATAGAAGTGATATATTTCAAGCTGTACTATAGACACAATTCTAACAGCATCCTCCCATATATCTGGAAAATCCCAGCCCTGTCTAGTTTAGGGGTGCCCTACTCCTTGTATCCCTTGGCCTGAGGACATTGAGAAATCGCCCACCCTGAAGTCTGCATTATATAAATAATGCTAAGTAGATAGGTAACGAAGTGACATCACTTATTTAGTTTTCAAGCTTCAACAAGACTTGCACAGGACTGATGTGACTACTCTTTCCATTCTCTTATTGAAACAGTTGCTGAAAATAGGGCCATACACCTTTAGACAGTCCATGATATGGGACTTTCTCAAGGTTATTAGAAAGTCTTCCAGTCCTTCAGATCCTTTCCTGGTATGAGACTCCATGCCTACAATATAAAATGTGCTGTAGGGTCTTTGGTGGTCTTTGAGTAGAGTGGTTTTAATGCATTTCATTGGTAATGAAACATAATGCACCAAGCTCAGAGACCACCAAGGACCCCATAGTTTATGAGAATGTCTGAGCTATAGACATTCTCATCTATCAGTGTGCTGGAGAGATGTTTTTGCTACATATCAGTACATCACCAGTTTGTGTTTCCATACCCCCAAAGACATACATTATATTTATAATTATTTTAAAAAAATTGAATAATGTTTTGTTTGATTTGGATACCCATATGGTACATGGTACAATAGCAACATTTTCAAATGCCTTCCATGTATTTCCCACATATGTTAGAAGCAGCTCTTTTAACACCGATACAGGCTCCCATAAATGCCATTATTATTACAATACCAAAATTAAGTATTGGGATCCCTTGGGATCTGATTATCATTAAATAATTACAGTTGCAGGAATGTTATGATGTGGCATAAATTAATGTGTGACATCATCCTTTGCACTGCCAAGGGGAATAATAGTAAAACAGGATTTCGCCACCTAGAACTCTTTTTTTCAGAGCTGAAACCCTAATCCTTTACTTCTCACCATCTGATTAATTGATAGATCAGTTGATCGTTGATCAATAGATGTCAGGCATGAGGAAAACACACTGGACTTATCCTAACGTAATTGGATTGCACCAGGAAAATTTGTTCATATTGTTTTTTAACAGACAATAACTCTGTTCCTTGCTTGTCCTCACTAACGTCGTTAGTGAGTCTGTAAGAGACATTAGACCAAAAGCTTCTAGTTCACATATTTCTAACAGTTTGTTCTGGCTGTGCTGGCGCAGTGGTTAGAATGCAGTATTGCAAGCTAATTCTGCCTACAGTCTGGAATTTGATCCTGACCGGCTCAAGGTTGACTCTCATTCCATCCTTCTGAGGTCAGTAAAATGAGGAGTTAGGTTGTTGGGGGTAATATGCTATCACTGTAAATGCTTAGAGTGGGCTGTAATACAGAGTGCCTATTGGTATTACATTATAGTCTGCTTTGTTTTTCTTAACATTCGAAGTATCTAAGCTTGTAAAATGTGTGATGCACATGTAATGGTCACTACTTAAAATAGTCAGAATTTGTACGTGCCTGCATCTGATTCACATTGCATAGTACAATTCAATAAATCTGGAGGACTTTCAAGTTGTGAAAAACTGACATTATTCATTATTGAAAAATAAGCAGTTTGAAGCGGAAACAAATGTTCTTGTTTGAGCATATTATACATCTCATGAACGCCAGTTGTGATATTTCTATGGTATGACAGGAACTGATCATGTCCTTATTAAATCCAGATATTGTACAGTATGTGGTAATATTTCTCCTGTATTGCATCAGAAATTCTTTAAACCAAAACACCCACTGGTTTTATGCATAGATTGTGTCAGGAAGTCTATATTGGTGATAAACTTGGTCATGGATCAGAACTAAGTGGGACATAGGGACATAGTTGGAGTATTAGAATATACCATGAAAAGGTTTGAAACAAGTTGAAGGCTTCCCTAAAAAAGAATTTTATTTATTTCTTTAACATCTTTGCCTGTTGCATTAAGTCTTAGAAGATTACTAGTTATGTCTTCGAATGTACTTTTGTCCATAAGTGTCTATGGAGATTCTCAGTCATCCAGGTCATGGTTGTCCCAAAGGTGCTTTTTCAAGAATTAACTGGACTTTCTTTGTTTTTCTTTGAAGACACTTCACTTCTCATCCAAAAGGATTCCTCTGCTTTGACTGAACGGGGAAGGATTTATATTCCTCACCATCATAGCACTCCCTGTGGGAATCATTGAGGCCAATTGGAGGTTTATCTGTGCCCTCAGGGTCCACTGAATAGTGCAAATGAGTGTGGGGCCTTCTTGGAACTGTGTTGAGATAGGTGGTAGTGTATCCCTCATCTTCTGTTGAGAGAAGATTGTTCCATTTCTTTGACCCCTCTTTCAAACCAGTGGTCCTCTCTATTCAGAATGTGGACTTTGCCATCTTCAAAAGAGTGTCTTTTGCTTTTCAAATGGAGATGGACTGCTGAATGGGTTTGTTCTCCTATGCTGTGCCATGCGCTTGTGAAGGGGTTGTTTTGTTTCTCCAATGTGCAGATCTCCACATATGCCACTACATTGTACTGCATTTTTGACCATAAGAGTGCGCTGATAAAGAGTCAATGGAAAAATACACAGTACCAACTGATTCTATATACTGTACTTACCCATATGCCCTAGAATACTCTGAACCTCTTCAGATAGAGAAGAATGTGAAAGTCTTGGATAATATAAAAGTCATTTAATGTGTCTTTGCTGAGTTTTAAAGCATGATTCAAAACAGCTCTTCCTTACCATGTACTCTGCAGATCAGTCTTTCTCAACGGCAGTCCCATGTGGGGTCACTAGAGATTACACAAGAGATTGTGATGTGGAAAAGAACTCATAACACATCATTTTTTTGAACTTCATAATGGTAGTGCTTACAGTGGTGGGACTTCTTACGAACAGCAACTCAGCTGCCAGACTGCTGTGTTGCTGTTGTGGTAAATATTGCAAAACAAGATCAGAAGTATTGTGAAATGTTCTTATTTTTAAAAAACATTTTTGGCAGGGGGGTCTCTGAGTCCTTGCACATGATTTTGTGGGTTCCTTGAGGGTCATGTGATGGATTGTGCCTCTGAAAGTGGAGGTGGTGTGATAGTGAAGAGTCAGTTTCCCAGGAAAGAAGTAGCACACTCCATGGAACAGAGGCCTCCAAACTTGGCCTTAAGACTTGTGGACTTCAACTCCCAGAATTCTGGGAGTTGAAATCCACAAGTCTTAAAGTTGCCAAGTTTGGGGACCCCTGCCATGGAGGATTGTGAGACAAGAGAAAACAGAGGCCAGAGCTGGATTGGAGACATAGGAGGAGAGTTAGGATAGTATTTTTCCCCTAGGACATATTTGTTAGGGTTAGAGTAATCTATCTATATACTCCATAGGTTTATAGAATACAAGTAGTCCTCAACATAAACCACAATTGAGCCTAACATTTTTGTTGTTAAGTGAGATATTTCTAAAGTGAGTTTTGCCCCATTGTAAGACATTTCTTTCCCACAGTTGTTTAAGTGAATCACCATAGTTGTTAAGTTAGTAACCTAGTTGTTAAGTGAATCTGGCTTCCCCAGTGACTTTGCTTGTCCGAAGGTCGCAAAAGGTGATCGCATGACCCCGAGACACCGCAACCATCATAAATATGGACCAGTTGTCAGGCATCTTAATTTTTGATCAATCTGTAGAGTAATAGAATAACCTATAGTCTACATAGGTTTAATTTGGTAAGATTCTGTCGATGTGGTGTAAGCAGATAAAGCACTGAACTTTGGCTGGATTGTTGTACGTCATCCTTGGCCTGGGCCTGATAGGTGGAAAGGCTACTCTAGATCCAGGGTGTCAAACTCAAGGCCCGGGGCCAGATCCAGCCTGCAGGGTGATTAGATCTGGGCCGCAGGGCCACCCTGGAAACGGCGAAAGACTGGCCTGCGGTGTCTCTGCACCAAAAACAGAACTTGGGTGGGCTGCACACAGCCCTCTTGAGCTCTGTTTTCATTGGCAGAGGGTTACTTACAGTAGGCCATTGCAGCCGAAAACGGAGCTCAGGAGCCTGTTTTCTCTGTTAGAGGGTGCTCGGGCTACCCCAGGCACCCCTGACACGAGTGATGTCAAGCTGACCACACCCACTCTGGGCACTCCCACTCTGGCCCTCCGAGGTAAAATACAATCCTGATGCGGCCTTCAATGAAATCGAGTTTGACACCCCTGCTCTAGATGTATTATGATTACAACTAGACATACTGTATTTTCCGGACTATAGAGCGCACCTACTAAATTTTAAGAGAAAAAAATATTTTTACATATATTAGCCGCACCAGACTATAAGCTGCAGATATATACTTGTGAAATGAGATAATTACACAGAAAGAGAAGAATGCTCTTCGCATGCGGTCAGATCTCCAACGTTTCACCGTTGATTCATTCACTCCAAGCTTACGTGCAACAGCTCTATTTCTTGCCTGGATAGACAGATCGGTTGCTTTCAACCTAGAAGCTGTATCATATAGTTTTCTTCATTTACTTTCCATGATGAGGGTGTGAAAAATATTTTGTGTTCGTGCGTGTTGTGCTGCTTGCATCGAGTGCACCAAAAACTACCGGTAGCGTTGTCTTCTTTGCATTGATCTCTTGCGTCTGTCACATTTTTGTACCCCCTGATGGCAGTTAGCGAAGAAAAATCTATAGATAAGCCGCATTGTTGTACAAGCCGCAGGGTTCAAAGCGTGGGGGAAAAGTAGCGGCTTATAGTCCAGAAAATACAGTAGTTTCTGCACTGACTAAAATCTCACTACATCCTGTCCAGAGTTAAAAAGACTGTTTTAAGTTGGTGACTGTCTCTTCTTCCATGCCCTTGTTATATAGCCATACCTCATTCCTGTAATGAAAATGAATATTAAATGGACAACTTCTAATCTCCTCTTTCCTTTTTAAAACTCTGTAAGCATCAACCTATAATTCATAAGCTGTTAACCTGAGATAAATGGCCTCTGACTTTGCTTACTTTTCTCCTTCATTCTCAACTGATATTACCCATATGGCAGACACAATTGAACCACCAGCCAGTTCCCTTACATATTAGTTTGCCTTTCAGGCTTTGGAAAATGAAATTGACGTTTTCTACTAGACAGCTTGTAATCTAAAGTAAGAGGAATGTGGGTATGTTACCCAAAACCGTAGTAAGGACTGTGCCGACTTATTTACAGTAGTATATTTATTGTTTGTGTGCTGCCTTCAAGTCATTGTTGACTCTCGGTGACTGCCTGAAAAAGTCCCTACATTTTTTACCCCAGGACAATTGTGATGCTCTGGATAGTTGTGACAAGAGAAGCCAGTTTTGCAGGTAATCACGCATCAAGTGATGTACAGCTTTGTAGTCAAAACAATACTTTGAATTGCATCGACATGTCTGTTGGGATTCCATGCTGGACTCAAACCACAGGGAGAATGTGCTGTCAGTGCAAAGTGCCAGCACATGGGCTGCTACATGCTGTATCAGCTGCAGCTTTCAGGTAGTCTTCAGAGCAGTCCCACACAGAGCACATCGCAGTAGTCTAGGTGTGTGATAATGAGCCTGTGGGCAAAAGATCTCTTAGCCACCACCCCGCCCTGCTCAACTAGCAGCCACTTCAAAACCAGAAGTCTTAAGTCAGAGATCTGATAGTTCACAGAAGCGACACTGAGGCTCACACAAATTTCGTAGCTCAGAATTCTCTTTGAAAAATAATGACAGTTGCCATTACTATGATTCAAGCATCCTGTGTTGTGATGCATTGTGTTTCTTGGGGCAAAAAAAAGTGATCTCCCTGGACCATAGCTGTTTAGCCTAGAAAACAATTTATATAAAGGAAGTAATTTGGTGTCATACTTAACATGCTTGACCTAGGAATCAGCAGACTGAGTTCTAGATATTCCTTAGGAATGAAAGCCAAGGGGATGACTTTGGACCAATCACCAGGAGACTATGAGTTCCAGTCCAACCTTAGTCATGAAAGCTGGTATCTTTGGACCAATCACCAGCAGAATATGAGTTTGAGTCCTGTCTTACACATGAAAGCTGATTGGGTGACTTTGGGCCAGTCCCTCTTTCAGCCCAGTCCCCCTCAGAGAGTGGTTATTCTGGGGAGACAGTTTGCCACCTTGGGTTATATATAAAACAAAAGAGGGATAAAAAATCTAATGTTAAAGAAAAAAAACCATACTTATACAACCACACTGTGGCTGTGCCACTTTTTACCTGAATACTTCTCCTTTTCCATAATTTTGTTCAGGTACTCCTCATGTTATGACTATTTGTTAAGCAACTGTTTGAAGTTATGAATGGTACTTAATTACTTGGTCCCTAAAGTTAATCGTTATTGCAGCATCCCCCGCAATCATGTGAATAAGATTTGGGCATTTGGCAGCTCCCCTTAACTTAACAACTGCAGGAGAGCTTCAATCCCCATCTCTGCCCTTTTGCTGCAGTGCACAGTGGCACTCCTCCATGGCAGCTCTGGGGCTGAAGTAGAGGCCTTCAGCAATCTCAGCTGGCCACCACTGTCCCCAGGCCTCTGCTTTAGCTATGGCATCACCACTGCCCAGAGTTGCTTCAAGCTTTGTACCGTGGCCACTCAGTACCAGTGCAAGACCCCAGTCAACCCACACCTCCCTGGACTCCACTCGCTCTGCTGTCCTGTGCTCTGCTCAACCTACGGTCCTTGCCACCTTGCCCTGCCAGCCTGCCACCCTCTGCTTGCTGGCCCTCTGGCCTGCCATCCCTCCAACTGACAGTCGCTATCTCTTGCTGGCCATACCACATCTTCCCGAGGCTGCTTGCACTATTCAAATAGCATGCGCTGTTCTCCAAATTGCTTTCCCATGGCATGGCCTTCTCGCGAGAAGGCCTGAAAAGCCTGCCAAAGCATTGCGAAGAACGGCATGCTATTTGGGGAATGGTGCACACTTGCTTTGAGAACAGGCTGGGGAATTCAAAAGAGTTCAAGTCCATGCATCTTAAAAGTTGACCAGTTTGGAAAAATCTGGTATAAACTGTCGTACTGATTCTAGGAGCCTAACTTATCTAGATTAGATGGTCTACGTAAGAAGTCACCTAAAGGAGTAAGCGTAATCAACACAAAAGAATGGAATGTATGGTTCTTCATATTGGAGTAGCACGGAAAATTCAGTTTATGGCATTAATGCTTGCAGTTCATATGCATACAAGGACTGTATTTCATGCTTGCTGCTTTCCATTACTGTATTATTTACAGGACAACCCCCAGGGTCCCGTAAACATGTTTCAGTATGGTTCACTTTCTTTACACAGGCTTTGATTCCGATAATTCTTCAGGAGAATTTTCAGAAGCAGTTCACAAAGTTGATGTGGATGACCACCAGAGTAACAGGACTGGAAAGCATAATGGCGACGGGCCAGTGCAAGAGAACGGAATCAAGAAACACAGGTGCTTTCTCTGAAACTGACCAAGTAGGGCCTCACATTTAGTAAAACAATTGCTTTGGTTGGGGATTTTTACTAAGGAGAGAGTGAGCAGTGTGTAGACTTCATACCTGTATATGGAGAACTATTTTTATTTTGCTTTTTAATTCTCTTAATACTTAACAATTACTAGAATGATACATAAACTACAATAAACTATAATGAGTGAAACAGAGGGCAACTCAAGATAGTTTTTCAACACCAATGGTTGATTCATCATCAAAATGGGAAGTGAGAATGCTACACTTTGAGAATCACGTCCCACAAACAAACTAAAAAATGCAGTGGTACCTCAGTACCTGTTGGTAATTCGTTCCGGAGGACATGACGAGTTCTAAAACTGACCAGAACCTAGAAAATCACAAGACTTACTGCATAAACTTCTATTTCTGCTGGAAGAAATAGCGGGTCATGAGGCAGCCGACACCAGTAAGTTCTTCCTCACATGTTGACTACTGGGAGAAAGACGAGTGCCAGGTGAAGATTCCTGCTTCAAAACATGTTGAATACTGAATTCGACAAGTTTTGAAGTAGTCGAGCGCTGAGATAGACTGTAAGTTCTTCATCTTTAGTTGGATTAAATGAATAAAAGTGTTGATTTTAATTGCTTAATTGTGTGAGGGTTGTTTTTTTTTTCATTCCAGAATCACCTAAAACAGTGTCTGTCAACTTTGGCATCTGTAAGATGATTGACTGCAACTCCTGGAATTCTCCAGCCAGCCATGTTGGCCGGGGGATTCTGGGAGTTTGAGTCCAGCCATCTTAAAGTTGCCAACCAAGGTTGAAAAACATTAATCTAAAAGAATGTTTAATTTTAAAGCTGAAGTTTTATTTGGACTTTGTTGGAAGAGTCACGTTAGATTTGCTCCCATTTAGTTTTCATTTCAAAAGTATACTGATAGAAATCTAGTTCAGTTCATTAGGTGATTTTACCTTATTGTTAAAGGTTTGCTTTATTTTTTTAAAAAAAAACCTTACCCTTTTTTTGGAGATGAATCACATCATATCAATAGTTTGTACTAAATAATATTTACATTTTCAAATTTTAGAAATTGCTATCATCATGTTTAAAAGTGCACATAGGTTTGCACATGCCATATTCTTCGAGGCAGGATAATGCCCATATATTTCCATAATATTGCAAAGATAAAGCCGAAAGTGTCGGAAGAATCTTGGAAAAATTACTGAAAATATCCCAACAGGTGGTTTTATATTTGTACCTGTCACTTTAAAACTGTTCACCTGTACCCCATGTCAGCAACCCATGGCTCTGGAGCCGCATGTGGCTCTTTCATCCCACTGCTGCGGCTCCTTGTTGCCAGTTGGCTCCACAATTGATAGGGCTTTCGGTTAGGACAGGTAGAGGAAAAAGGACACCGTGCTAGGAGGAGATTCGGGGGGGAACGGGAACAAATATCCAGTCGGCCCCAGAATTGAACAGGGGGGTTCCGATTAGGACCTTTGTGTCTCTTTAAGTGTTTACGGTTGCTGATCCCTGACCTGTACAATTGAAGAAATCCAGAAAATAGCTTTGTGTAGTGACCATTGCAGAATAATATTTAGTGGAAAGTTAGGGAATCCTACTATTAATATATTGATTTATTCTTTCTGCAGAACATCTTTACCTGCCCCAATGTTTACTAGGAGTGATTTCAGTGTCTGGAGTATCTTAAAAAAATGTATTGGATTGGTAAGTTGCTATGATATACTAGTATGGTTTGCTTGGCATGTTTGATAAATGTAGTGTGGAAATAACTCATATGGATGGCAATAAACCAGATGGACGCAGTAATGTAGATACAGGTAAATACATACGGAAGATGAATCAAACTCCTGGCAGTGGGCAGAATTAGCCTGCAATGCTGCATTCTAACCATTGTGCCACAGGGATGGATGTAAGCACTGTGAAGCAGTATATCGTCTAAGTGCTATTGCTAAGATGGCTGGACTTTAGTAGAGTGGCATGATTGGCTGGGGAATTCTGGGAGTTGAAGTCCATCTGAAATTTGCTGAGGCTGTGAAACAATATATTTGAAATATAATGTGTGTAAAGCGGATAGGTGCACATGTTGAGCAGATTGGATAGATTAAGAAGTAAAAATAACCAAACCGCAGCATAGCTATCTGTTCAAAGACTTCTTATGTTGAAAAAAAAATGGCAGCATAATGTGTTGTGGCAACCGAAATAACATCCTTTCGCATTGTGTTTTGTTTGTCTGATGTTTAAGTAGTAGGAAGCTGTAAGGCAGATGTCTGAGGCTGATGTCTATTAATTGACTTGTTTAAAATTTGCTTGTGGAATCACAGTTTTGTATTTTTCCCCCTTCTTACTACTTAGGAGCTGTCAAAAATTACCATGCCCATTGCCTTCAATGAACCCCTGAGCTTCCTTCAACGAATAACAGAATATATGGAGCACACATACCTCATTAATAAAGCAAACTGTCATTCTAACCCTCTAGAAAGAATGCAGGTAAGATTTTTTCATATTTGTATGGCTTTCTTGCATTAAGCTTTCCCCTCGTTTATACTGCATAGTATCATATAATAATCTTGTAAAAGTAGGGATTTGTGTGAGGGGGAGAGAGGGAGGGAGAGAGACTCTATACTAGTAATCATGCTCTGAAAAAGATCAAATATAAGTTGGAATAATGGAGGACATTCAGGGAGGAGCTATTCTAGAGGAAGTAGCAATAGGAATCTGCCTAAATCAGCTTTCTTATGAATGGAGATGCTCATCCCACAGTAATCATTTTGTGATTGTGTCTATCACGTAGCACTAAGTGTGCCCACGGGGTTATTAATATTTTTAGGGTGCTGGTCACTCCCAATGCTTGGGGGAAACTGGATAGGAGCATTTGAATATTAGCAATAATGTTTAATTATGTTGTTACATTACTAATTAAGAATGCGATTTGTGTTACTTTCTGTTCTGTGGGAAAAATTCTTACCCATAATGCATCTTGCAGGCCGTTGCTGCTTTTGCGGTGTCTGCTGTCGCCTCTCAGTGGGAGAGAACAGGCAAACCATTTAACCCTCTCCTTGGAGAAACATATGAATTAATCAGGTGAGGCTACAGTCTTAATTTCACTTTTGCAATGTGCCACATATGTCCTCTGCTCCTGACCCAAAATAATGCTTCCGGTTTGGATTTTGTGAATGTAAATATTTAAGATAATAGCCAGATGCCTGCCTGTGTCAAAATGGCATAGGCTAATCCTACAATGATGCTCTCCAGATTTTTTGAGATCGTCCCTCGTAGAATTCCTAGCTGGAATGGCCATATCATGGCAAGTAAATATTGTGTAAATTTCAGTCTGCCGCTTTTTTGGCAGACCAGGTTAGGAATACAGTGGAACCTTGGGCTTGCGAACGCTTCTGTTCGCGACCAAATCGGGTGACGACCAAAAAACCCACCCAATTTTTTAATTGGGTCACGATTCAGAAATCGGGCGGTGAACAAAATTGGTGCAGAAAGATTCCCTTTCTGCACCAATTTCTCCTTTGGTGCCATTTTTTTTGTTCTGTTTTTTGTTTTGTCCGTGCATGCGCAGATGGTTGTGCTTCCGGTCACGACCAAATCGGGTTGCGGCCGAAATCCTGAAACGTATTATGGTCACAACACGAGGTTCCACTGTAAAAGGTTTTAAATCTGAACAAGCAATAGCACTTAGCATTTAGATTTGTATACTGCTTTACATTGCTTTACTGCCCCCTCTAACCAGTTTACAGAGTCAGCATATTGCTCCCAACAATTTGGGTCCTCATTTTACCCATCTTGGAAGGATCAAGTCAACCTTGAGCCTGGTGAGATTCGATCTGCCAAATTGCAGGCAGTCTGAAGTACTGCACTCTAACCACTGTGCAGCCATATTTCTACTATTACAATATTTGAAGCTGAAGGTTGAACTATGAGGTTCTTTATGATCTCTGGTCTTAGTTGTTTTTCTTGCAGACATTTCATTACCAAACTAGGTAACATCATCAGCGCAGCAAAGCCAGTAATTATCGTTGATATTGGCAACATAGGATTGAAACAAATAAGAAGATGAGGAAGCTGTTACAATTGATAGACAAATGTTCGACCACAACAATGATTTTGAAACTTTTCTTTTCAGTAACTGAATTATAATGATGATCAATTTTTCTTATTTCTAGGGACGATTTAGGTTTTAGGTTAATTTCTGAACAGGTCAGTCATCATCCACCTATCAGCGCATTTTACTCTGAAGGCTTAAACCAGGACTTCATTTTTCATGGCTCAATTTATCCTAAATTGAAATTTTGGGGGAAGAGCGTAGAAGCAGAACCCCGGGGAACCATAACATTGGAACTGATAAAGTAAGTATCTCTCTTCTTTCTTGTCTGGATATTTCCTTTTAATAGCTATCTCTACTGAGAAATTTTCATTTGTTGATCTTTTTCTGGATTTTGTTTGCATATGATGTCTTAAGTTTCTATTACTCAATGTTTCTATAACTCAGATACCCCAAATATGGAATTAAGCACATTTAATATAAATTATAGTGCAAAAATATCAATATTGATAGCAGAGAATATTTGTTGCTGAGGTTTAAACTGTGGGTTCTTTAGTGGTCTCTAATCCTGGTGGTTCTCAAACAGACTTTTCATTACCAAACTAGATAAAATCATCAGTGCACTGCATCCCATTGATGAATGATGCTTTATATAGCTGCTATTAGTTTATATGTACTAAGTAGTTTATTTTTAGCTAATAAATGCCTGTCTATTTAAAATGAAATCTATTGCTGTAAGAGTTGATGAGAGCCAAATTATCATTAATACACCTGCTCTGTGTCTTTCCATAATATATTTTGGAAGGTCTATTGCTTTACTGTATAGTTGCATCACTATATCATCAATACAAGCAGTCCTCAATTTAGGTCATTTAAGAACCATTCAAAGTTACAACAAAATTACTGAAGGGGCTACTTACAACCTGGATTTGAAGTTCTAATGGTCATACCTCCCCCATCATGACTTACAACTGTAATGTGTAAGTCCCATTACAGCCATAAGCCAGAGTATTGGTACCTATTTTACTTGCTGGCTTTATTCTGCTCAACAGGTGTAACTTTGAGGGGGGGGATGGGGGACATAGAATGCTTTAAGTTGTGTCATGGAGCAGAGTGAGAAACAATAAGGGGCCATAATTCCCCACCTCTGTCATAGAGCCTAAATTCAGGTTATACTTGCTTACTGATAAATTTGATGACTAACAGATTACTTTGCATGATTGGGGAAAACAGGAATCAAAGTGACTACTGAATGGCTAGCAGCGAAGCTGTTGCAATGCGTGCATTTTTCTTTGGTGCCAAAGAAAGTCAGGATTATCCCTTCAAACTCAAGGCAATGAGATTCATAGCCAATGGAGATTCATCTCTTCCTGCAACACAGAGTTATACTAGAATTTATAGAGATTAGATGTGATCTGCACAAATCTGCATGATTTCAAAAGGGAACCAAAAATATAGTCCTGGAGGACTGGCAGTTTAATGGGCTAGGGCACAAGTACCAAATTGGATCACATAACGTATCGTGATGTATCACAATGGTTTTTGCCTTTGCGGAGCTGGAGTGGACGTGGCCTGCGCATGATGCATCCGGCCCGGGGGGCGCCAGTTTGATAGGCCTGGGCTAGGGGGACCTTGATTGCTGTTTGCTGTCTTTGAAATAACTTGTTAGGGAGCAACAGGTGAGAGAGATTATTATATGATTGATTGATTGTTTGCTACCCTACTTGTTTTTTGTGTGTTTGCATGCTTCTGAATTGATTGGCTACTCACAAATGAAGGCAAATGAATGGTTGGCTACTGCCTATCATAGGATTATGGTCCCTTGGCTTAAACCAAACAGGGATCTTCATATATTCTTAGTTCTAAGGCTCAAATTGCCTATAATAACTCACCACCAGCATAGCAGGGAATTTTAATGGTAAGATGAAGGACTGTAGTATATTACCCTGGTGAGGGAAGGTTTTCTGATCTAGACTGCATTTATTCCAGCGGGAGAAAGGTAAAGGTTATAATATTATAACCATTAGCAAGCATATAAAAGTCTGTATAGATTCTCAGTCATCCAGGTCATGGTTGTCCCAAAGGTGCTTTTTCAGAAGGCAACTGGGCTTTTTCTTCTTCTTTTTTTTCTTTTGAAGATATCTTCAAAAGAAAAAACAAAACAAAACAAGAAAGTCCAGTTGCCTCTTGAAAGAGCACCTTTGGGACAACCGTGACCTGGATGACTGAGAATCTATACAGACTTTTAGCTATACAATTTATAGGGATGAACCCCCTTTGAATGGTATGGGAGTAGGAATGGATTTCCAGGGGGGGGGGGGTGGAATTACTACAGGAACCAAGGTGAGCCTGACGACGCAGATAAACCTCCAAGTGCTTCAACGACCTGCTGAAACAGGGCTGTCAAACCCAGCCCATGGGCGCTGGCCACACGCTGGCCACGCCTGGTTTAGCAAAGGAGAAAAAAAGTCCCGATATGTCACGTGACGCCACTGTGATGACGTGAGTCTGATACCCCTGCTCTAACAGGATGCAGATTACCAGCTGTCTGCAAGGAATAGAAATCCTTCCATTCCCCACCATCCTGTCAGAGCTGAAGAAGCTTCTTGGATGAGAAGTGAAACATCTTCAAAAGAAAAAAACAAGACAGTCCAGTTGCCTCTTGAAAAAGGACCTTTGGGACATTAGCAAGCATGCAGAGAGATTCTAAGCCATCCACTGTTTGTTCATCAATTGTGAATTTGGAAGACAATAATATAGCCAGTCCACAATTGCACAATGAAAAGAGACAGACAAAAATTCCACAATAAATGAGAATATTTGTAGCTCAGGGTTAAAACGATGGGTCCTTGGTGCTCTCTGAGCTTGGTTGTTTTCTTGCAGACACTTCATGACCCAACTAGGTAACATCATCAATGCTAGTAAGGAGTGGGGTTTGCTCTCAGTTTATTTTCTAATGGCTTGCCCTGAGGTAGTCTTAGAGGTTCTTTGGTTGGGCTGTTTACTGCTGGCTTCTTTGGCAGTTTCTTGATTGGGGTATTGTTGGTTTGATGTTAATTTTGCTATTGTTTATTTCTTTATTGTTGGTTTGATGTTAATTTTGGAGTTAATTTACGCTCATCTGGAGGTGCTGAGACCAAACAACACTCTTTACTAGCACTGACCTAGTTTGGGTAACGAAACATGTGCAAGAAAACAACCAAGTTCAGAGAGCACCAAAGATCCCCTAAAAACACCACATTTCAGTGAATTGGCCCAATTCACAATGATAAAGGAATCTTTGACTGGCTTTTTTTTAATGCCCATGTCCTCTTAAAGTGACTTTTTTTTGTTAATTTGCTTCTTTGTCTTTTATTCGAGTGAAGAAACATTTATGATTGAGGGTTGATGTGGGATATACAAGGCGGACAAAGAAAGAATGAAACATTTTTAATATGTGATTTAGGCTTTGTTTGATGTGACTGATGTTCTCTCTTTGGTAGAACAAGGAAATATTTTGCCAAACATTAAGGGGATGTTGTCAATTCTAGGATTTTGTGTTTGTTGAAATCCCATCTTGAGTAAGCTTCACAAATGTCAAGGGTGTTGGTGCTGTTAGGAATGTAAGAGTTTGGTTTGGAAGCTCCAGTAAAATCTCCTGTTTGTATCTAACTGCTTTAGCCCAACCTGCCTACAGTGTGAAGCTGTTAAGAATCCCGACAATCTTTTTAAATTATTACGTAATTTTAAGAAAATGATATGGTACCCTTCCCTCCAATCAACTAAAATATAATGTTTTTAAGTGATACTTATTATTTTCATCTTGTTCGTTGTTGCTTCATTGTTGATGTTTATATTTTGATTTTAAAACTAGTTTGCTTTCAGTTTTATTTAATAAATGTTATTGTTACATAAATTTAGGGAAAGTCTAGTTAGTCTAGGCAATTTACATCACTAAAATCATGATTAATAAAGTAAAAAAAATATCCATAGAAATTTGCAAAGCAAAACACCAAACAAAATCAAATCTTATATATTTATTTGATCAATTTGTAGTCACCCATCTCAACAAGTGATCCTTGCCTATAAGTGATTCTTTTAGTTTATCATCATGTTTCTTCAAGGTCTGGGACAGTACAGGCTATCCTCAGTTTATGGCCACAAGTGAGCCCAATATTTCTGTTGCTAAGTGAGACAGTTATTAAGCTAGTTTTACCCCACTTTACGACCATTTCTGCCATAATTGTTAAGCAAATCACACAGTCGTTAAGCAAATCTGTCTTCCCCCGTTGACTTTATTTGTTGGAAGCCAGCTGGGAAGGTTACAAATGGTGACCCTGGCACACTGCAACAGTCGTAAGGGTGAAAAATGGCCATAAGTCACTTTTTTCTGTCTGTTGTAACTTTGAATGGTCATTAAAATGCATGACTGTAAGTCAAGGACTACAACCTGTAACCAGGTTTTCAATCTCTTTTGCAGTGTCATTAGGAAAAATAAAAACAAATCTGTTCATTTTCCTTTTAATATTCTCTGTAGCACTATTTGCATGCACATTGTAGACACTCCAGTCTCAAGCATGCAGTGCAAAAAGCAAGTGTACATTAGTGAGTTGGAATGGATAGATTACAGTTGTTTCAAATACTTCTTTTTCCTCTTTCATTTTATTTTCCAAGCATCTGATCAGCCTTTTCTTCTTCACTTATAGACACCGCGAAGCTTACACTTGGACTAACCCTACCTGTTGTGTACATAATGTAATTATTGGCAAGCTCTGGATAGAACAGTATGGAACTGTAGAAATTATAAATCACAGGTAAATTTTCATTTATATCACACTGCGTGCTCTAAAACCTGCCAAATGTAATGTGTACCATTTCTAGGTGTAACCATCAGTGTGTCTACATGGTTTTGCCTATTGGCAGAAACAGTTCAGGATAAAGATTTGTTTGTGCGGATTTTTAATATCTCTCTTCTGTTTGTGTGGGAAAAGATGAGCCTGCCTGAAAGAAATGTTACATTTCTTTATAACTACCTGGGGTAGAAGATGTGAGAAATCTCTGCTACTGTTGGAGTTTTCCTGAAACCGTCCTTTCTATAGACATTTTAAAGCTTCTCAACTTCAGTAAGTTGTTTGGAAGCGGGGTGCAAACAATAGTACAATAAAAAGAGCTACTAGTGTAGGCTGCAGTGTTTTTTTTTTTTTAATTCAATGGGGTTGAAATACCTGTTCAAAGAAACCAGTTTAAGTTATGTCCCAAAGGTGCTTTTTCAAGAGGCAACTGGACTTTCTTTGTTTTTCTTTGAATACATTTTGCTTCTCATCCAAGAAGCTTCTTCGAAGAAAACCAGAAAGTCCAGTTGCCTCTTGAAAAGGTGCCTTTGGGACAATCATGACCTGGGTGACTGAGAAGCTCCATAGACAATTTAAATTCTGCTGTTCTTTGTCATTATGAAGTGACCACAGTGTTGGGGCATCCATCTAGGTGTGAGGATGGCCTTGTACATGTCTGCTGGTCTATTCCCCACCCCCACCCCCAATTCCCTGGAAGAATTGGCCCAAACAACAGTAAAATTGCCCATGGGTGATTATGGTCATTAAAGCACAGTGATATAGCAACATTATGAGAAAGCCAGACAAACAGAGAGCCAGTTTGGTCTAAGGGTTGAGGCACCAGGCTAGAGAACGGGAGACTGAGAGTTCTAGACCTTCCTTAGCCATGAAAGCCAGCTCTGTGATTTTGGATCAGATGTTCTCTGTCAGCCCCGATCCATCTCACAGGGTTGTTGTTATGGGGAAAATAGGAGAGAGCTTGGTTGGATATGTTCGCTGTCTGGAGTTTATTTGTAAAAGTAATAAAGGCAGGATTCAAATAAAAATAAATTAAAAATTAATATGATGCAAATGCTGAATGGGGAGAAGCTTTTATTTTGCTATCTTAGCATTATATAACCTTTTTCCTTTTGTTTTTATAGTACTGGAGATAAATGTATTCTTAATTTTAAACCATGTGGGCTGTTCGGTAAAGAGCTTCACAGAATAGAGGGCTACATTCAAGACAAAAAGTAAGTAATCTATCAGACGCATACAATCGTAGAGCTGGAAGGGACCTTGGAGGTCCTCTAGTCCAGGGGTTGCCAACCTTTTGGACCTTAGGGACCACCAAACTCATAATTTTAAATCCCACGGACTAGAGATCCTGAGAAAATCCCCCAAAAAAGTCTGTAGGAAAATTCCCCACCCCGTTTTTCTACCTAGCGATCATTCTTTGTTTGGGATCACAGGATCTCCAGCTCTGTTCTCAGGGGGGGGAGAGAGAGAAAGAGAGAGACTTTTGGCTTCATGCAAGGAAAGCAACAGAAGTAGCAGAACCCTTTCTTTCTCTCCCTCAAATTCCACCAGAAATGAATCTTTGTGAGACTTGTCGCACTGCCACAGCCTCTTGGAGCAGGATGCCTTGCAGGGTCCCAAAGACTCATTTCTGGTGGAGTTTGGGGGAGAGAAAGAAAGACTTTTGCTGCTTTCCTTGCATGCAACCAAAAGAAAAAATGAGAAAAGAAGCAGCCCGGTGGCCAGGTGAGGCGCGTGGGGCAATTGGGGCAAGTTCCCCCCCTTTCTCCCCTCCCCTCACTACCTCTTGTTATTCTCAATGCAAGCGATGCAAGCCTTGTGTTCATGTGGGCCATGTGGGCGGCACAGCCTTGTGTTCCCACGCAGCCTGGATTAATTACTTTGGGAGGTGACATTTCTCTCTGGACCACCAAAAAAATTTCACGAATCACCAGTGGTCCCTGGCCCACTGGTTGGTGACCACTGCTTTAGTCCAACCCTCTACCCAAGGCAGGTGTGAATGGACCTAAGTGGTTACACACCGTTTTCCCATATGGAAAAGCTTCCCAGTTTGCTCTGCAGAAAAGAAATATACAGAAGTCTTACCAATTTCTGAGGAAACAGTAGGGCCAGGATGGTGTACAAAGTCTTTCATATTTCTCCAATATCCAAGTTTCATTACAGGTAGTCCTTGGCATATGACTGTAAAGAAGCCTGCCCTTTAGAGTTATAAGTCACGATAGGTAGTAAAACAGGTCAGTCATGTGACTGACGTGATATTACGAGCTTTCACTGTGGTTGTTACGGGAATGCTTCAGTTGTTAAGTGAACCCATTATTTGCTGTGGCGCAGTTTTGCGAAAGATTTCAGCAAAGCTGTTATAAAATGTGATCACATGACCGTGGGATGCTGCCAAGAGTTGTAAACGGGACTGTGTGGCTGAATGATTAAAGTTCAGTCATTGTTAGAACTTTGAATCTGGGTCCTAAGTAGGACCAAAGGAAGGTCCCGTCATAAATTGAGGGCGACCTCACCATTCTAGAGTTTGGGGTTTTTCAAACTGGGTGCCACGAAGACTTGAATGAGCTCTGCAAGACTAGTAAGGAAAAAGCACTTTCCAAAAGGGACTGGAGTGGAGAGTTTTTTCCTCCTTGGTCACTGAAAGGGCAGAGCTTGCCATCCAACATGTCAGTGTTTTGAGTAACACATCCACCGATACAGAATTCTGAGGCAGGTAGTTTCAAAGAACATATTTATTGGATACATCATAACGGCACAGCCGGTGAAAACCAACTCGTTCCCATGGGTTTCACCTAATTAAAAGATTAATACTCCCCCTGTCCCAAATGTCACCAGTCACATTGTCCAATGAAAGTAGCTGGCGGGCTGCTTGGTCACTCCTCTCCTCCTTCCACAGTCACCTATTCAGATGCCCTTGGTTCCCACAAGAAAACTTTTTGTTTTGACTGTTAGCAAGCCTGTCTATCTCCCTCTCCCTTCCCCTTTTCAGAGTCTGTGGCAACTGTGAGGCAGCAAAAGATGGCTTCAGCCAGGTTTGCTTCAGAGTTGACACAACGTTCAGAAGTCCCACCCCTATAGTATATTAGACATGAAATAGAAAATGCAATTGATTATATAAAGGATATGAGAAAATAGAGAATATGGTAAACCAGAAAGGATTATACTGTAAAGTATGAGAGTATTTTAATCATAATATGATTAAAAAGGAGGGGAATGAAAATTTAATAAAATCTCATAGGTAAACTTTGGCTGTGGAAACAGAAAAAAATATGAAATGGTTATATGAATATCTTTGGAATAAATATAAGATTTATTGTAGATTGGGGAGTATACCATGTGGATCCTGAATATATTAGTTTTATTTTATTTTTACTGTTTTTTGTTTGTTTATTATATATCGGCTTTGAGAAAGTTAATGAAGATAATAATGTAAAATAAAATAGGTGGTAAGCTAAAAATGGAAATAATAGGGGATAAAGAGTGGAAAATATATGTGAGGATGAAATGTTTTTGATATTAAATTTATGAATTGAAATATGAAGTGAGAACTTATTTAAAGACCAGTGGAATAGATAATAATATGAAATTAGATAAGAAAGTTGGAAATGTAATTATGTTTATATATGACTGTTGTAACCTGGAATCACGTTGCTCACTTGAAGAGATGTGTAAAAAATAAAACTTTTTATAAAAAAAAGAAAAGAAGTCCCACCCCTCTCGATCAGAAGTTCCAGAGAATTTCTTTTCTAAAACAGTCAGGTTCTATGGTGTTGGAAATATATATTTTTTACTTACGACCGTTTTTCACACTTAATGACCATTGCGCCATCCCCATGGTCATGTGATCAGCATTCGGACACTTGGCAACTGGCTCGTATTTATGATGGCTGCAGTGCCCCGGGGTCACATGATCCCTTTTTGCGACCTTCTGACAAGCAAAGTCAATGGGGGAAGCAAGATTCCCTTAACAAGCCATGTTACTAACGTAACAACTGCAGCCATTCGCTTAGCAGCTGTGGCCAGATGGGTTGTACAATGGGGCAAAACTCACTTAAGCGACTGTCTGGCTCAGCAATGGAAATTTTTTGGGCTCTATTGTGGTTGTATGTTGAGGACTACCTCTACCCATAATATAAAAAAAAAAAAGCATCTCAACAGTGATTTTTATTATCAGTTCTTGCAGTCTGGAATTTAAGCAAATATAAAATTATCTTATAATTTGTCACCCCAACCATTTCATTCCCATTTTCCTATACAGCAGTACCTTTGCATTTATCAATTAGTTCCAGGAGGCATGATGAATACCAAAAACGATGAATACCAAACACATTTCTCCCATAAGAAATAATATACTGAGTCACAAGGCAGCCGACACCGACTTATGCGTTGAGTACCAACAAACAATGAGTACCTGGATAAATTTTTTGCCTTAAAATGTGTTGATTACCAAATTTGATGAGTTTCAAAGCAGTTGAGTACCACGGTGCCCCTGTAACTAATTTTTCCTCACCTAATTTAATTTCTTTTTTTAATTTGCCTTGGAAATAAATTGGCTACTTTTTCTCTCAGAACATTTTATAACTAATTACGATTTTGCAAAAGACCCAAAATGTAAAAGGTGTGAACTTTAAGGTGAAAGTATGTTGAAAGCTTCTATAAATTGTGTTTCTACGTCCGTCTGATATGCCATCCACCTGGTAAACTTGCAAATGTACATGTATACATCTGAACTAGACTGTGTTGTTTCTCTGTGTTGTAGAATATATATGCATATTTATTTGTTTGTTTATTTATTGTCATGTTTATATAGTGTATATTGGAGGTGGTGACCCTTTGAAAGCTGTAACAAATTACAATGAAATTTCATTTTAATGTATGCTGATTAGTGTACATTTTAAGTGACAGTAACATTAATCCAAGTCTAAGTCTACATTTTGAGGTTTTGTTCTTTCCAGCAAATGCAGATAATGATAGCTTTTCATGTCACCTTGGGGTTTTTTTTTGTTTTGGCCACTCCTACTCCAGGTCATCTGATGAGGGAATGAAAAATAACATTGTAAGAGTTGGTAGGTAGAGTGAGAAATACTCCATGTTATAAAGGTTAATCTCATCATTGTCCATATCAGTCCATGTTAAGAATCATACCATATTTCTTTTCTGCTTGTTAGGGCTGAATTAGATTCTATCAGATTTTAAGTAGACTGGAAAAGCACAAAATCTGAGTAAACTAACATTTCTTTTAAAAACAGTAAGAAGAAACTCTCAGTGATCTATGGAAAATGGACAGAATGTTTGTGGTGCATTGATCCTTACTCTTACGAAAACTACAAGAAGAATGAGAGGAAAGGTGGCGATCAGAAGAAACCAAAACCGGCAAGTTTTATGAAAGTGGGAGCTTGCATGTCTTTTAAAGAGAATTGTTCTCTAAATAGGATACAGTGCAAATGGGATAATTGTTGCTTAAGTTATGATAAGGGTGCCATCATTTATCTTGTTAAATTCTGGGATTATCCAAGGTTTTATCCAGTGCAGTCAGGAATTACAGTTAGTCCTTGATTTATTACCATAATTGAACCCAGAATTAACGGTCATGCCGTGCCAAGGTCACCAGTGATTGTACCGATTTTACACCTGTTTTTGCAGCAGTCGCAAAGCGAATGTTGCAGTCATTAAGCAAATCCATTGTCTGCAATAGGTGTTTTTTTTGCCAGGAATTGGAAATAAACACTGATTCCTGCCCCAAAAGTCGGAAATGGTGGTCAAGTGACCTTGGGACGCTGCAAATGGCCATAAGCGTGGGCAGTTGCTGAGCACCCAAAATGTGACCTCAGTTCTCTTTTGATTGATTATATATACTTATTTCGTTTTAAGAGAGATGAACCTGAAAATGATGAAGCCGATGATATGCCGGAGATTCAAGAAACTGTGCAAGTTATACCTGGCAGCAAGCTACTTTGGAGGATAAGCTCAAGGCCATCAAACTCATCACAGGTGAGCTGCTCTGAACATTGGAAGTGGGTTTATATACTGTGTACTTGACCGAAAGCACAGCGGTAGATTAGAAAAACCCTTTATATGTTTCCTTTTAGAATACTGAAAGAGTTTAATGAATAAAAGATCACAAGTTGTAAAATACTTGAAATAGTGTTAATTTTGATCCTGTAAAATTGCTTATTAGCCATCAGTTTTTTTTAAACTCGGATGGAATTGATCTTAAGTTGAACCTCTTCCATAGTAGTCTCTGGAATTTTGATTTTGTGCCTTCAAGTCAGGGTCACCGAGATAGGTGTTCTCCATGACAATCTGTCTCTAATTCAGGGTTTTTCAATGGGTCACCCTTTCCTTCCAAATATATAGATATAACAGATCCAAAAGGCAACAAACTTACTGCAATTCTTAATATAATCAGAATGTAAACTATTGCTGTATAATTTGAACATATAATAACATTGCTATCAAGGATAGCCATAATAACATTGGCATATTAAAACAATTTATATGCAGTGTTGAGCACCACTATATATTTATTAATTTAAAGATAGTGGAACAGAATAAACCAAATTAAAGATTGAGGGAGATAAGAGACTATGTTAAATTCCACATTGTGGGAGGTTGATAGGTTGAGAAATTCCTGTATTTTTAATAACTCTAGCCACTTAGTATAAATACCAGATTGTAATCCAGTAAACAAAAGATGATGCAGTCCCAGATCTTCCTGGAATGCACTTCATCAATTCAGTTAGCACAATATTTTTATTTATTAAGAAAATTTATCTGGCCATCCAACTCACTCATGGTGACTCCAGGAACTTTACAGAAATAAAACCACAATATCCAAGGCCTTTTCAGCATCCAACTAAATTAAAAGTTTATCTAGGCTCATGATATCAGTCAAGGGCAGATATTGTCAAATGCTTGTTTATTTTTTAATAAATCCAGATTGGCATCGATGAAATATAGATGGTATTATTTCCTTTAGCCTCCAGTTAATGTTGCTGCAAATATTTTAATTTGCTCAATCAAATTAATCAAGATACTGATCTATGGCCCCTGTAACATTCCTGTGTTGTAATAATGTTCTCAGGTTTTAATATTGGTGCAATAGAAACCTCATGGAAAGATGAAATGGTTGATTATAGATGTTATATAAGTGCCAGTAGGACTATAAAAATACTGTACCATTTAGTGGGATGTCTATTTGGTTTGTGGGCTTTCCCCATTTCTACACCATCTCTGTAATTGTTAGCTATTATGACAATATATTGCCTATTTAGAAAGATATTTTCCATTGTAATATGTCCATTGAAAGAAGTAGCTATCTTAGTTACATATATTAATAGATCAATAGCAAAAGTAACTGAGTTACATTAAAAACATCCTTCATGATGTTTGTATTACACATCAAATGTAAGATTACCAAATGTTTCAGTAGATTTTGTGTTTCATGCAGCATAGTAATTTTATTTACTTGTTTGTATGTTTCATTAATTATTTAAAACATTTAAATAATGTTGAACCATTCCGACCATCTTATAGTTAATTATAATGTTATTAAGCCTGTTGTTAAGACTGGGATCTTGGCTTTTTAATTCAACTCTATTCCTTTGTTATAAGGCTGGATTGGTAACTATAGGAATTTAAGCCATGTTGTGTTTAAATAGTTTTTATATGCCCAAACATGTCCAGATATATTTTCACAGCTCCTACTTTGCAGTTTTTGGCTCCTGAAAGTGCCCTTGGCATTTATTTTAAACCCTGCAGTCACTGGATCATTGTGTGCTACTGCTATCATTTTAAATGGTGTCATATATTGGACAACTTAACCTTTTTAAAAAAATAGCTTTTGATCCAATCCATAGAATGAAAGTATGTTGAAAAGAACTATATTGTTCCATTTATACTTCATACTTATTAGTGCCCTTTTAGCAATGAAAGGAGAACTGGCTGACTGTTTTGATAGTCAGTTCTTGCTCTATTGCTGCACAAAATATATGTGTTCCTACTATACTGTTTCCTCCCCAGAGCTAGCATGTTGTATCTTGAACATTTTTTGCAGCATTCTGCAATTATGTGAGAAATAAATTGGTCCTTTTCTAAAGAATTATTGATAGCATTTTTACAAAGCAGAAATGGATTCTTCCAGGTCAGTTATTTTCCTTGATTAGTGTTTTCATAACCTCCAATTCCTTTGCCATTTGTAACCTATATAAAATAATATACTTGATTCTCTCACTTCCCAAAGCACTTTAGCAATTTATAGTATTTTGCTTATATAAGGCTATAGAATCTAAACCAAGGCTCTTCAAACTTGACAGGTTTAAGACTTGTGGACTACAACTCCCAGAATTCTTGAGCTAATGACTGGAGGAGGAATTCTGGGAGTTGAAGTCCACAAGTCTTAAACCTGCCAAGTTTGAATACCCTTGAAATTCTATACTTTTACCAGGCATCTTAGCTTTTTAATAAAAACAGCAGACTTTTTCAGGGGACAAGTTTGTTCTTGGAATGAAGCTGTATCATATATACCCAGAAGTGTGCACTAGATGTTACAAAAAAAGAATGACCCATAAACAGGGATGGGATTCTACCAGTTCGCACCTATTCGCTAAAACCGGTTGTTAACATTCTAAGCGGTTTGGAGAATCGGTTATTAGAAGAAATTACTGGCCTAATCCTGGAAGGAAGGCAGGAAGGAAACATTCTGGTGTTGCTTACAGAAACTGCCTCTCTGTTAGCCCTTATTTCATTCTTGGCAGGACTAGACTTCCTGTCTCAGGAACTTCTCTGGAGTTTTTTCCCCTCCTTTGCTGGTACTTTGCTTGTGTGGAGTGACCATTCAAAGTTACAATGGCACTGAAAAAAGTGACTTATGACCATTTTTCACACTTACGACTGTTGCAGCATCCACACAGTCATGAGAGGCCAGGCGAGGAGATGCGTGCCTCGATGTCAGTGATATTGAGTTGGCCACACCCAACCAATAACTTGACCACCAAGCCACACCCACCAACTAAGCCACACCCACAGAACCGGTTGTTAGAAAATTTGAATCCCACCCCTGCCCACAAGTATTATGGCCATGGTTAGAATGCAGTATTGCAGGCTAACTCTGTTGACTGCCAGGAGTTCAATCCTGACCGGACAGCCTTCTGTCCTTCCAAGGTCAGTAAAATGAGGACCCAAATTGTTGGGGGGCAATAAGCTAAGCAGTGATAGCTAACCTTTTTATTGTTGCGTGCCGAAAGTGTTCATGTGCGTGTGCTTCTGCTCACATGCATGCCTGCACCCATAATGCAATGCACATGCAACCCCCCCGCGTGAACCCCACCCCCTTGCACATCCACGTGCAACCCCCACACTCCCACCGCTCCCCTGCGTATGCATGCACAACCCCCTGTGCTCCCACTGCCCTTGTGCATACGTGAGTGACCCGTTGCTCCCCCTACACATGCACGTGCGACCCACCCTGTATTCCCCCCATTCCCCTGCACATGTGTACGCATCTCCTGCATGCACCCTTCCCCCCTGAGCAAGCGCAACAGATATCCGAAAATCAGCTGGCTGGCGGGAGGCGCATGCATGCGCAGTAGAACCCCTGGGGCAACAGCTCGCATGCCGGCAGACATGGCTTTATGTGCCACTTCCGGTACGCGTGTCATAGGTTCACCATCACGGGCTTAGATAGAGCTGTAAAACACAATCTAAGTGCTATTGCTATTATTGTTTTCATTGTCCAGAAAATAAACAGGTAGATTCCTTCTTACCTGTTTTATTTATGATTATGAGGAAATAAGCAAGTCTTTTTTTTATTATGACATCGAACATGTAAACAAGCTAAATACACTACTAACATGGGCAGCATCCTGCCCACATGCTTTTATCTTTCTTGGTGACTTCAATCTATCTCATATTAACTGGCCCCTAAAGGAATGTACAACTGAACCCATACATGCAACCTTCTATAATGCTATAACAAATCTGGGACTGGAACAACTAGTAACCAACACTACTAGGCTTAACAACTGCCTCGATGTCATCTTCTGCAATAGTTTGAATTCAATTTACAGAATACAAATTAAAGAACCATTTTCTAACAGTGACCACAACATGATTGACTTTTGTCTCAACATACGTCCATACAAAAATCATCACAATGACAAAACCCCCAATTATAACTTCAAAAAAGGCAACTATGATCTTATAATCAACGATTTCTCTTCCCTTGATTGGCAGTTTCTATTCACTGGATGCAATACTGTTGAAGACCATTACAACATATTATTACTAGAAATCAAAAGTGTCATCAAAATATATGTACCAATAACAACTCCCAAAACCAGGAAAAACAGATTACCCATAACAATAAGGAAGCTGCAATCCAAAAAGAGATCACTTTGGCGGAAAAACAAATCTGGTCACGTTGCCAACTTCAAAAACCGATACAAAAATCTATGCTACCAGATAAAAAATGAATGCACTAATTATCACATTAAACAAGAGGAAAACCTTCAACGCACAAATTCCACCCATATTTTCTACAATTTTGTAAACAACAAACTAAAAGACTCAAGGTCCATTCCACCCCTGAAAGGACCTAATGGTAAAAACTGCAATGACGACAACATCAAACCTCTTTAACACATTCTTTGACTCAGTATTTGTAAACAGCAATGGATCTTGCCCAGTATTTCCTAGTCGAACCACAGACAACTACAATGATCTAATACATATCGATTTTACAGAAGACATTGTTGAAAAAGTACTGTGCAATCTAAAACCATCCCTATCTATTGGACTGGATGGAATATGTGCCTACTTCTTTAAAAAGCTATCCACTGCCATACCCGAACTCCAAGCATAAACTTTTAAAAATCTTTCAGGCCCAGCTCCTTGCCAAAACTATGGTCACAAGCCACGGTCATCCCTCTCTTCAAAAGGAGAGACCCCAGCCTAGTTGAAAATTACAGACCAATCTCCTTATGCTGCGTCACCTGTAAAGTCACGGAATCAATTATTAACCAGTCCATTATCCTCCACTTAGAGACAAACAACCTACTCTCTCATAAACAATTTGGTTTCAGAAAAAAACTATCCTGTAATCTGCAACTCTTACACTGCAAAAACATATGGACTACACAACTCGATCAGGGGAAAGCAATAGACTCAATCTATATAGACTTCTGTAAAGCCTTTGATTCAGTAGTACACGACAAACTACTACTAAAACTAAAATCTTATGATATCTCTGGACACCTACATAACTGGATAGAAGCATTCCTGTCAAACAGACAACAAATGGTCAAAATTGGGAGCGTCCTATTAAATTCTGTACCTGTCAACAGTGGTGTCCCCCAAGGCAGTGTTCTAGGACCAACTCTTTTTCATACTCTACATAAATGACCTCTGTGATCATATTAAGAGCAACTGCGTTCTCTTAGCTGATGATGTAAAGCTATTCAACACCACAGACAGTGCTACTACCCTCCAAAAAGACCTTGACTATGTATCAGAATGGTCAATCAAATGGCCACTTCAAATCTCAACAAATAAATGCTCTGTCCTACATATTGGCAGAAAAAATCAGAAAATAAAATTCAAGCTAAA
This sequence comes from Pseudonaja textilis, assembly GCF_900518735.1. The sequence continues at coordinate 6,025,322 of NW_020769316.1, read as the reverse complement.
TAGTCAAGACCTTGTTGAGGATCCAAACTTTGTCAAAGACCTTGAAGTACTCATCTCAAATGATCTAAATGCTAGAGTCCACTGTAACTACATAGCCAAAAAGGCATTAAGAGTTGTTAATTTAATCCTATGTAGCTTCTTCTCTGGTAATATCACATTACTAACTAGAACATACAAAACATTTGATAGAATACAGCTCATCAGTCTGGAACCCATATCATGTATCTGATATTAACACAATTGAAAAAGTCCAGAAATATTTCACAAGAAGAGTTCTCCGCTCCTCTACTCATTAAAGAATACCTTATGCCACCAGACTTGAAACTTAGACCCAGAAAACCTAGAACTATGCCACCTCCAGTCAGATCTAAATATAGTACATAAAATCATACATTGCAATGTCCTACCTGCAAATGAATACTTCAGCTTCAATCATAACAATACAAAAGCACACAATAGATACAAACTCAATGTTAACCGCACCAAACTTGACTGCAGAAAATATGACTTCAGCAACAGAGTGGTCAATGTTTGGAATACTCTACCTGACTCTGGTTTCTTCCCCAAACCCCAAAAACTTTAACCTTAGACTGTCTACTATTGACCTCACCCACTTCCTAAGAGGCCTGTATGGGGTGTGCAGAAGCACACCAATCGTGCCTACCGTCCCTGTCCTATTGTTTTTTTATTTTTCTTACAAGTATCTATCTCATGTATTCAAAACTATATTTATTCTTATACCTGTATCTTGTAAGCGATTGACAAATCAAATAATATGTAAATGTGAAATGTAAATGTTATAGGTTCACCATCATGGTCTTAGAGAGAGCTGTAAAACACAAGTCTTAAGTGCTATTGTTATTATTGTTTTCATTGTCCAGAAAATAAACAGGTAGATTCCTTCTTACCTGTTTTATTTATGATTATGTGGAAATAAGCAAGTCTTTTTTTTTTAAAAGCCATAGTGAAAATTAGTGTGAGTGAAGGGTTTTGATACAGGAAACCACCTTTTCCTTGTGCTGTTAACTTGAGATATGACTTGACACTTGTCCTGGAAGTTATCTTTGCTTCTCCCGCTCTCTGCTTTCAAAGGAACTATTCACAGTTTGGGGAACTTGGTTAGGAAAGCGATGTGAGATAAAAGGGGAAATTTGTTCCTTTTTAAACCTTTTGGAACAAGAAGAAGTTGCCCCGTGAGTTTAGCTTCACCTCTGAAAAAATAAAAATTAATGGCAAGTTTAAGAATTTCAAGAATTTGAAATAAACAACAAAAGTTTTTGATCTAAGAAAATTATGAATGGGTTAAGGGAGTACAGGTAGTCCTCGACTTACAACCGTTCATTTAGTGACCAGTTGAAGTTACAATGGCACTGAAAAAAGTGACTTATGACCATTTTTCACACTTATGACATTGCAGCATCTCCATGGTCACGTGATCAAAATTTAAGAGTCTTGGCAACTGGTTCATATTTATGACAGTTGCTGTGTCCCAAGGTCCTGTGATCCCCTTTTGTGATCTTCCGACAAACAAAAATGGGACAAAATTCACGTAAGAAATGTCTCACTTAACAACAGAAAGTTTGGGCTCAATTGTGGTCATAAGTTGAGGACTACCTCTAATTACATTTGGAATGTTGACTTTTAGTGTAAGATTTGGGGAATTAACTATAAAAAATTAATAGCTTTTTGTGGGAAACTGACTTACTTTGGATTGTGACGTGGTCTAATATCAGTGCCACTCTTAGAGAAGGTGACGTACTATATGCTGTATATGTTTACATTCCTGTTTCTGCTTCAGATGTACAATTTCACCAGTTTTGCTGTCACTCTCAATGAATTGGAGAAAGGCATGGAAGATATATTGGCTCCTACTGACTGTCGGTTAAGACCAGACATAAGGCATATGGAGAATGGAGAGATAGGTATGTCTATGCAAAAAAACATTATTCTCAAAGATCAGAAACCTTAAGCAAGGTTTCTGTTTTTCTTAGAGATGTTATGTCTTATCCTCTTCTCTCTATTCTGAGGATGGTTTGATCCTTTGAAGGATCCATCATAATACCTCCAAAGTGTTGAGTGCTCTTCTAAACCTTGTTCTGAAGTTGTACTTTTTATGACGGATGAGGAAAATTATTGCATTAATGAAAGGAGAAGACTCCTATTAACTCTTCTTGAGTCTAGTTGCATCAAATGTAATTGGTGTTATAGCCATAGCACTACTGTTTGAAGGTAATACTTTTCAAAGGTCAGCTCCTGACATGCTGTGGGCTGTTTTAGGATACAGAGGGGAATTTACTAAAGGGTAAATGGTAGAAACGTTTTCTACATATTTAGAAAAATAGTGTAATCCCAAAGCACCTAAAGGCAGGATAAGAAGCCATGGATGGAAACTAACCAAGGAAAGAACGAACCTAGAACTAAGGAAGAATTTCCTGACAGTAAGAACAATTAATTAATTAATCAGTGGAATGGTTTTCCTCCAGAAGTTTTGGGTGCTCAGATAGTGGAGATTTTTGAGAAGAGATTGGACAACCATTTGTCTGAAATGGTATAGGGTTTCCTGCCTAAGCAGGGGATTGGACTAGAAAACCTCCAAGGTCCCTCCAAGCCATGGTGGTGCAGTGGTTAAAATGCAGGCTACTTCTGCTGCCTGCCGGATACCTGCAATTTGGCAGGTCAAATCTCACCAGGCTCAAGGCTGACACAGCCTTCCATCCTTCCAAGGTGAGAAAAATGAGGACCCAAATTGTTGGGGGCAATAGGCTGACTCTATAAACCGCTTAGAGAGGGCTATAAAGTACTATGAAGCGGTATATAAATCTTAAGTGCTATTGCTATAATTCTCATATACAAATTTTATAATCCTTTTTAAGCCTCCTGATATGAACTCTTATAATTAAAACTTTTGTTGATAAAAATAATAGGGTAGATAGGCTAAAGCCCCGAATGCCTTGAGGCCAGGCGGCTTCTGCCAGTGTTATTTGTTGATTGAGTGCAGAGTGTTTCCTTTTAATCAGCTCTATCATGTTCCTTCTTTACTGGTTTTGAAGCTTATCTTTGTGAGGAAGTTTTCATAAATGGGAAGGCTTAGTGGTTATTATTTATTTATTACATTTTTATGCTACCCATTTCCCTTAAAATGTGACTCTGGGTAGCTTGCAGATTATAAAAAAATATTAAAACCATGCAAATTAAAAAAAAAAAACCTACACAAAACATTAAGACTAAGAGCAGGATGCACAGGGATGAGGTCTTCTTACCCCGTCAACCACCTCCACTGAGTACCACCCTTGGAGCCCCGAGCCAACCAAGTCTTAATACCCTTCCGCAAGGCCAAGTTCTCACCACCAGTGGTAGAGTGTTCCGCAGGTATGGAGCCACAGCAGAAAAGACTCTTCTCCTTGGACCTGCCCACTGGAATTCCTTAGCAAATCAGATCCATAGCAGGCCTCTTCTATGGGGTGGGCTAGTCCCATTGGGAAGAGACAACTCCTCAGATACCTCAAGTTAAATGGATCTTTTGCACATACCCGAATAATAGAAGAACAGAGTTAGAAGGGACCTTGGAGGTCTTCTAGCCCAACCTTTGCTCAAGCAGGAAGCCCTACCATTTCAGACAAATGGAGCATCCACAACTAATCCGTCCACTGACTAACTGTTCTCACAGTTAGGAAACTTCTCCTTAGTTCTAGATTGCTTCTCTACTTGATATTTCCATCCATTGCTTTTTGTCCTGCCTTCAGGTACTTTGGAGAGAAGATTGACCTGCTCTTCCTTGTAGCAACCTCTTAGATATTGGAAGACTGCTATCATATCATCCATAGTCCTTCTTTTCATTAAACTAGCTGGGCCTAATTCCAGAAACTGTTCTTTATATATATATTTTATATAATTGAAGATATTATTTCTCTTGAGTATTATGGAGGTAATTCCCCGTTAGGAGAATGAGCGCACACAAGGAGACGTAGTGAGAGTAGTGAAGAATAACACACACACAGCACACAGCCACACTGTATAGTAAAATGTAGGTTTTTACTTCCAGTAAAACGGTTAAGCAAAGTTCAACAAAACAGTCCAAGTCATTCATGGTTAAAGCAGTCAGTTTTCAGTCCAGGGATAATCCAACTAACAAAGTCCAGTATCAAAAACAGTTCAGTAAAAGACTTATATCAAATCCAAGAATAACAGTCAATAGGGAAACATGGAGGAACTGCAAGACTCTCCAGAAACACCAGAACAGGACAAGCCAGGTTTCTGGCTCCATCTTATGGCCATTTGAGGAACCACACCCAATTACAATTTTAGCATTCCTTTAAAGAGACAGTATTAAAATATCTATCCTGGTTTATATATTTTCCAACCCAACTAACTGTTAGGTGACTTACATTCCTAACAAGTATGTTGTCAAAACTCAAGTTGACTATCAGTAGATAGCTGAGGGTTCAGAATAATGATTGAAAGAGTATACATATACTTAGTGGTCCAATTTGTGGGTTTGCTTTATTTCCGTTTGTTTTGTAATATCCCACTGCAATTATTTAGGTGGAAATAGTTTTTCTTGACCCAAAATCTTATAGAGGTGTTGCATGATAAATTCTGTCCTCAAATAGGGAAAAATGCACTGGAGCAACTACAAATCTGACTACATTGTTGAGATTCATGAGGAAGTATTAAAGCTGGTCTTAAATTGAACTGTTTTTTAATGCCTTCATCTACTGTTTTTGCCTTTTTCATTAAAATAATTCTTGAAATATCTGTTAGATCAGGCAAGCAAAGAAAAAGAGAGGCTAGAAGAAAAGCAAAGAGCTGCTCGTAAGGATCGTGCAAAAGAGGAAATTGACTGGAGGACAAGGTAATTCATAGTTCTGGGGCCAGGGAAGAGTGCTGACCACTTTAGGTGCCTGCAGCAGGAACTATATATATATATGAACGAAGGCAAATATCCCAGGATGATGTTGCAGGATTTAATCTGGATTAGTCACTGGGACCAGAGGTTTAATCTTCCAGGCTTTCGGATTCATGCTGGAGCCCATCCTCAGGGAACTTCTCTCTCACCAGAAACTTCTGGTCCCACTGACCGACCCAGATTGGATCCAGGAACTCTGCAGCATCTCATCACATAGCAGTCTTCTTTCTCAACTTACATAAGTGTTTTTTAAATTATGTTTTCAGTTTTAAAGTTCACACTTTTCCATTAAGAGACAGGCAATATTTTTGTGAGCACCGTTAGGAATGAATTGCTGTCTAAAGTAAAACTCACTCACTTTTTGCATCTCTCTCTCTCTCTCTCTCTCCCTCTCCCCCCCCCCCCCCCTCTCTCTCTCTCACACACACACACACACACTTTAAGTTTTTGTTTTATAATAGGAAGAGGTGCAAAATGAAGATTAAAGAATGGGGACCTTGGTGCTCTCTAAGCTTGGCTGTTTTCTGCAGACATTTTATTACCCAACTAGATAACATTATAAGTGCTAGAAGGGAGTGGGGTTTGTTTTCTGTGTTTATATTAGTTGGGTAATGAAATTCTGCAAGAAGATAACCAAGCTCAGAGAGCACCAGGAACAGTTTGTAGCTCAAACAAAATTTGAGCTACAAATCTTACCTTCTAAAGATTAAAGAGGCAAATAGGCAACACAGACTACTTAGTCCTTCTTTTATTATTAATTATTTCAATCATTATTCCTTCTGGCCTGTCTCTCTAATCATGTCTTCTCTATGACACTTTTTAAATACTTGGGAAAAAAAAGCTATCATTTCTCTCCCCATTCAGTCTTCTTTTTGTGAGGCTAAACTTCTAGTAGCCCCTTGATAATCCTCACTGCCCTTCCTAAATCTTCCTATCTGGATATTTTTCCAAAAGCCTTGAAGCTGAACACAGTACTCGAGTTGAGATGTGATCAGTAAAGTGTAAAACAGAACAGTTACTTCCCATAATTTGTAACCTATCTTTGATGGAAATGGCCTTACAATTTGTCTTTTTGCAGCCACATCACATGGCTAGCCTGAACTCATTTTGCAATCAGTTACCAAGTTTTTTGCCAGTACTGTTACCAAGCTAAAGTCCCCTGTGTCCTGCATTTAATTTCTTCTCCCAGCAAAGAATTTCACATTTGCACTGCTAAATATAATTCTATCTTTTCAGCCCAATTTCTTAACCTTTCAGGATCACTTTGGATTTCTGTCTCTCAGGATATTTACTGTCCTACCCAATTTTATCACAGATGCAAATTTGGAAAGGATTCTCTTCACACTTTCCTCCGGGGGAATAATAAAAAAATGTGAATGAAAAGTTTAAACTAAACTTTAAAGTAAATAAACATTAAAGACCATTTAAATTCAAGTCCCATCTCAGCCCTGAAAGCCAGTTGGGTGACTGTGGGCCAATCACCAGCACGCTGTGAATTCTAATCCCGCCTTAGGCAGAAAAGCTGGCTGGGTGACATTGGGCCAGTCGCACTCTCAGCCCAGTCCGCCTCACAGGGTTGTTGTTGAGAAAATTGGAGGAGGAAGGTATGTTGGATATGATCACCCTTTGTAACCTTCCCAGCTAACTTCTGACAAGCAAAGTCAATAAGGAACTCCAGATTTGTTTAATGACATGATTCACTTAACAAATGCAGTGATTCACTTAACGACTGTGACAAAAAGGGTCATAAATTGGGGCAAAACTTGTTTAACAGCAGAAATTTTGGTCTCAGTTGTGTTCATAAGTCAAGGACTATCTGTATTTTGCTGAATTTAACCACCTTTCTTCTACCTTTGGTTTTTAAAAAAATGTTTTTATTTCCTTACAGATGGTTTTACCAAGGCACTAATCCATATACTAGGACTGCTGACTGGTTATACTCGGGAGGATATTTTGATAGAAATTTCTTTGACTGTCCAGATATCTATTGAAAACTTTGAATGCAGTTGCTCTTTTGCCCAGAAATTGGTAGACTTAAATGAGTCCAGCGGCTATTGGGCTATGTCATGACAAGAAAATAATGTATTTTTCCTAAAGCAATGAAAATCATCCATCACTGATCAAGGTTTTGTCATGTACATTTGCCAAAATACTGAAGTGCTGTTACTCATTTTCCTGAAGTTGCAACATGAAATTTGTAATGGGGAAAGATGCTTGCATGTTTTTGTTAGCTTCCTTCAATTTATCATTTCATGTTTTATTTTTATTTTTTTTGGCCAGAATTAACTCGGTATAACCGGTGGGAAAATAGTTCCTTTCTTAAAAAAGAAAAAAATAGGTACTTTTTAAAATAAAATAAAATTGAACAATAAAAGATATCTTCAAAGTATTCATAACTTGGAGGCCACAGGGACACCTTAGCCTAACAGATATGCCGCTGGTCCTATTGGAAAAAGTTTCTAGCAAGAATCCAGAGTGACTCAAAATTCACAGGAGTAACACTCCACAGGAGAACACTCCTAACTTTTAAAAGTTTGACAACATACAGTAGAGATAGACTTAATTTTCAGGAGCAATTTCTCCATTTTGCCCAGCCTCTGAGTACTATGATTTATTGATTCAATAAAGTATCTATGATTTTATTTTTATAAAAGGAACTACTCCATTGAATGTTGGGCTGGTTTGTAAGTGTGGATAACAGCAAACTCTTGTGTGTTTGAAGTTGCAAAATGTTTTGTCTTAAACCCCACTTTGGAGATATTTATAATAATTTGGATGTCATGTAAATAATCATGTAAGAAATCACACTCCTTGGTCTGTTCAGAAATGTTGTTTGTTTGCAGTTCTGCTTTGGAAGACTGATTTTCCCATTCATTTCATAACACGGGCATCCTTCTCCCTTTTTCAATTTGCCTCGGATGCATCCTGCAAAAGTTCATATTTATTTTGGGCTTTTTCCCCCCACAAATCACTTGCTTGCATCACAACTGATAACAGGTTTTTGAACAACAATTCCTTAGTTTGTCCAATGCTGAATGATACAGTGGAAGCTTTTAATGCATCTCCACTTGGTAGAATTTCCTTGAGAATAAGTGTAGGCTTTGTCATTCTGAAGCTGTTTGGATTGAGAGGGAAAGAATGCTTTTTTATTTCTAACACACATTAATGAGAATATGTGGCTTTATGAATAAGTTAATAATTACTAGATTATTATTTACCAAATTGGAGATGATTTACCTTGTTGTTAAATGGTGAACCAGCAAGAGAATAATAATTTAAAAGGGACAGTGAAACTATTAAGAGATTGGATTATAAGTGCCATGAACATTTGCCTATGATACAGGAATATTTGAGTGTTTTTTATTACATTTCAAGCAAAAAAAACCCATAAAAATACTTGAGGCAATAAAGTATACTTTTAAGAGAATTGATTTGGACAGGCACTAGTTAACTCTTAAGTTTTATGTTGTTGGTTATCTACATTTGCTAAATATTGCAGCTTCCAGTTCATTTGTTGTATTAGGGGCTTCAAAATGCTTCCGTAGTCCCTCTCTTGAAGTCATTTGCATCACAGTAGTCTCCCTGTATTTCAATATATTGCCTTTTCCTTCATAATGTTACCCATGAATCAGTGCATATTTTATTGTTAACAGATTAATTTATCTATTATGTATCCCAGTCCAGAAACTCTCGGGCCCTTCTGTTTTTGATAGGAACAGTGAATATTGGTTCCAGCAGTTATTTTTGTGCTTTAAGCCCACTATAGAATTGGCTGTTTATATTGCTCTCATAACCCACTGATTTCAGTATCTGAACAATAGGACTATATACAAAGACCAGCTGTTATGATACAGTATTTCAAGCTCTAACCCCAGAAACATGAAAATAGGGGACAACAGAAGCTTACCTTTTCTCCTTTTATTAATAAACCTTTTGGAAAGGGTTAAGCCAGGTGGTCTGTATGCTTAATTTAAGCATGCAGACAACTGCAGGTGGGTTGCATTAATATCTGGAAGGAATCATGTTAATTTTTTAAATGGTTGGACTTTTTTTTTTTAAAGAAGTGGCAAGCGATGTTTCTAAATTCCAATTTGCTGTTGGAGGAAAATGCAATCTTTTAAATTGAAATTAAAACTGATTTTAAAGGAAGAGTGGAATATTTTTCATTCACCTTTTGTATAATCACTGTCTACTGAAAATACATTTATATTGGAGGTCTTGATGAGTCATCTTCTATAGCATACCAACTGAGGCATATATTGTATTATATGTTCATGATTTGGTGGCTGGCTGAGCCTTACATTTGAAAAAATGATGTGAAATTAAGACTGCAGAAAATCTGTTATCCGGTACCAATAGTAGGAGGCTATTAACTTAGCTAATTTGTTTCTCTGCAAGTAATTGTACTGGAAAATAATTCCTAAGCTGCAAGTCCATTCTCCCACATAGGTATATTTCATTTCTAACCAATGGCAGGGTACTATACTAAATATAATGCTTCAGAACAGATTAGAATTAAAACGCGCACTAAAGTTTGATGACTTAAAAGCTTTAATTATTGTTTTTTTTTCCTTATGAAAAAGATAGTCATTTTAGTTTGTTTACATTTTTACCTGCACTTATTATAAGTACCACCATCACAACCTAAGCACTGCCTTACATTTGACACTTCCATGGGGGGGAAAAGCACTTTTAAAATAAAAATAATAATCGTGTTAAATATTGAGATAGGTATTAACTTAAAGAAGATATTTTTTTATGTGGAAAGAAATAGTTATTTTCTTGGCTGCTTACTTCCATTGTGTTTACCTTGGTACCTTGTTTTGAATTAAGGCTTGTGCATACATTAGCTTGACTCCAGGCCAATTGGTCGACACACAAAACTTTTATATTTGCAGAAAGTGGCGTTCCCTTCAGCATTGGGAAGAATTCCATACCCACATGCCTCATGCTATCTCACGACACCGGAGTCAATAAAACTGTGGATGAATAGCTTTTCTTGCTGTGCCATTAGGTTGACTTCACAATAAACGCAGTCTGTATCGTAGCAAGAAATAACTACAAAGATTAACACTACTAGACCATTTCTAGAATAGCATGACCGCAGCAGGCTATGAACGAAGATGGAACTTCCCATTCCGAAATAAACCCCACTGGAAACGTAACATGTCCACAAACCTTTGCTAGCCTTCGCTCTCTTCCTCAAAGCAACCTATAGATGAGCAGTTATTTTGACATGACTTCAACAAGATGCTTGATTAATGGAACACTACTAATTCATTAAATTATCTGACAAGTGAACATGAACTGGAAAGTATAATTTTTTTAAAAAATAGAAGGAAAGATAGAAATTCCTGCTTGGTAATGATTTGATTTACATTGTTAGCCTGTATATGTAAAGAGAAAAGGGTAGAAATGGCACCTTTTGGATGAGTTTGATAAACATAATTTAAGTTTCTTACTACTGCACCTTGCATACAGTTTGGGGTGGATTAATACACGGGTGCTTTCTCTTAGGCATCTTTAAAAGATGCCTTGGTCCTCAAAAGTAGAATATTAGACTAAAACCTTCATAAACGTAAGTTTTAAAGCATAAGGTTAGAGATATTTTAATAAATTAATATACAAATATGTGAATCAGTACCATCTAGAATTAGTTTCTGAAAGTTTTACTTTGACTCTCAGAGTTCTTACCCAAAATTTAGAAGCTTCAGATTACGAACTGTTGACACTCAGGTAGCCTGTAATCCTGAAAAAGACATTGTTGTAATAATCCCAACAGTTCAGGTGCCTGTGTAGCTCTTCAGTTTTTCTATGTTTGTTGTATTTTGTGTATTTTAATGTTGCAAATGTGGCTGTTCTCTTCATGTCGTGTTTTTAATTCTTCATTTGATAATCTACTGTAACGTCGTTGCCTCTTTAAATCCTTAAGTGATTTGGGTTTAACTGTAAAGTAAAGCAATATTTAAATGCCTATAAAAAAAGCAAACAGTTCTAACAAAAAATGATTTTTATGATGTTTATAGCATGTGGGGAGGGGTAAAAAAAAAGCACACACCATTTACCAGCTCTAATTTCCCCATTCGTTCTCTGCTGCTGTCCTGTTTTGTGTTTTTTATTTTGACGTTAATAATCATGTTGTTAATAATAATAATAATAATAATAATAATAATAATAATAATAATAATGATGAGGATGAGGATGATGATGTACATGGCACAATCCACCTGGAATTTCTTGGATCAAGCCTCATTTGGGATCCAGGGGCTTGCGGAGAAAGATCCCGCGATGCCCTTCTGCATTTTTATGCAAGTTCCCATGGGGCTTCTCCCAAACAACAGCGCTTCCTGGCAGAAATATGCCGGCTGTGGTTTTTTGCCTTATCCATGCTAGATGAACCTGTTGGAAGGATATTAAAAATTTTAAAAAAGGCTTTAGCAAAATGGATTTATTTTTATAATATTTAACAACTGTCAATACCCAACTATATTAACTATTACAAATTCGTATTTACCTATTTAGAGAAGTCTGTACAGGTTTGTGGACATAAATGTTGAAAAAAAAAGTGTCAATGCAAATAAAGGCTGTTTTGGAGGAGACACCGAGTTTCTGGTCCTTGCTTTAATTTTGTCCCTTCGCAGCAAATGGGTGAATCAGTTGACCTGGGTTTATTATACCTGCTTTGATTCTGTCTGGTTTCCTGGAGAAACCCAAACCCTTAAAAATTGGAGAGTTTTACCTCAGGAGGCAACTTGGGCAGCCAAATAAAGATGTTTCACAGCATTCATGCCTCATAGGTTGCACAAAAAGTTAAGGAGGGAGTTTTTCTTCAGCCCGTGTTTAAGCATGTTGTGTGAACGCAGGTCTATATGTAGTCCTCAAATTAGAACAGTTCGTTTAGAGACCGATTACAGAAGCACTGAAAAAGAGGGCTGACAACCATTTTTTCACAGTTATGACCCTTGCAGCATCCCCGTGGTCATGTGATCAAAATTCAGATGCTTGGCAATTTGACTCATATTTATGATGGTTGCAGTGTCCTGGGGTCATGTGATCCCCTTTTGCGATCTGATGAAGAAAAGTCAACAGGGAAGCCCGATTCACTTTACTACTAGTGTTACTAACTGAACAACTGCAGTGATGCATTTCAAAACTGGCAAGAAAGGTCGTAAATGGGCAAAATCCACTTAACAGCCATCTCAACTAGCAAGAGAAATTTTGGGCTCAGTTGTAACTACCTTTATTGCATTGTCCCCTTTTCCAGCAAACAAGCTAGACAAATAATAATACCCCCAGCACCACCACACAAATTTACTTTAACCCAAGGATCACCAATCTTGGACCTCAGAAACCACCAAACCCATAATTTTAAAATCTAGGGGACACTAATATGAATTTTGACTGATGGTGGCTTGATGACTGGTGGGAGGGAGAGAGAGATCTGATCTAACCTCTTTCTCTCACACACAGACACACACACACACAAACAGAGGCAGGGGTGGGATTCAAAGTTATTAACTGGTTCTGAGGGCATGGCCTAATTTGTGGGTGTGGCTTGGTGGTCATGTGACTGGCTGGCCATGGCTTGTATGTAAATATTATAAATATGTAAATACTGATTTTTTTTAATTAAAAAAGCAACTTTTACCCAAAACCAGGCAAAGCAGGCAGGCAAATTGAGTTGCTCACAGAATCACAGATTCACTGAGAAACTGTCATCGGCTTCCTGAGTCTGTCACATAAAATTTGCTTGCAAGCAAACCCATAAAATTAACTCACAACACACCATGTATGTAAATATTGAATTTTTTATTAAAAAAGAGCAACTTTTATCCAAAAGCAGGCAGGCAGACTGAGTTGCTCACAGAATCACAGATTCATTCAGCGATCTATCTCTTTGCCATCTGCTACCTGAGGCTGCACTGCATAATAGAAACTAAAGTCCTAAGGAAAGTTCAGAGCAGAGCCAAAGATCTAAAGATTAGCCAGAAAGCAAGAAATCCAACCTTTCCTGCTTTCTAGTTAATCTAAAACTCCAGGCACAGCAGAACAGCTGATGGTCAGGGGAAAAAAGGAAAAGTAGCAACTTAGCAGGCAAGTTTGCCAGGTAAGGAGTGAGTGGGCAGGGAGGGTACCCGCGGGCCATGTGGGCGGCGCAGCCTTGTGTTCCCCTGCAGCTTGGATTAATGGTTTTGTGGGGTGCTCTGGGGGTGACATTTCTCTGCAGACCACCAAAATTTTCTCACGGACTACCTGTGGTCCGTAGCCCACTGCTTGGCGACCACTGCTTTAACCTACAAAAACATCTTTTGCCTCAACATATTCAGTTCCCTGAAAGAATACCAAGCTCTGATTTTTGTACATAGTCCTCAACTTACGACCCCAATTGAGCCCAAAATTTCTGTTGTTAAGTGGAGACATTTGTGAAGTGACTTTTGCCCCATTATACAACTCTTCTGGCCATAGTTTTTAAGTGAATAGCTGCAGTTGGTAAGTCAGTAACCTGGTCGTGAAGTGAATATGGTTTCCCCATGGACTTTGCTTGTCCAAAGGTCAGAAAAAGGGGATCACATGACCTCGGGACACTGTGACCGTCATAAATATGAGCCAGTTGCCAAGCATCTGAATTTTGATCACATGATCATGGGGAATGCTGCAGAGGTCATGACAATGAAAAACGGTCCTAAGTCACATTTTCTAGTGTTGTTTATAACTTTGAACAATCACTAAACAAACTCTTGTAAATTGAGGACTATCTGAATTAGACTATGTTGAGTTTCAGGTATTTTGAGTCTTTTAACCAGGAGGCACATTGATGGAGCTTTCCTTCTCCAGCTGCCCTGGGAGCTAAATCAAAGATCCTCAGTGAGGAGTCTTGGAAAGAAATCCCACCTTGGTTCAAATAACCCCAGTACACGTGCTTCATGTTCCCTGCAGAAAAATGAGACTTTGTTAGGGTAGAGCTCATGAGAGGGGTGAACTGACCGCCCTAACAGGCTGAGGAAGAAGCGGATTAAAATAATCCTTTTTTTAAAAAAAGGATAATTATCGGGTATGGATATCTAGCGTAAATGCAATAGAGGAAAAGATCTACGGCAGCGCAACATTCATCAGTGCAAGCTTCCAGGCTACATAGCTACGCTTCCGCCGTAGGACGTGATTCTCCAACGTTTCCGCAACTCCGAAGCCCCGCCCTTTCCACCCCGTCCCTTTTCTTTCCGCCCGGCCGACGTGACACAGCACAATAACCGAAAGCAGGCGGAAGCGGAGCAAGAGCGACTTTGGGCGCGGTGCATGCTGGTCCGTGTAGGCTCGCGACAGGGGGAGAATTAGAGCCTGAGCCTACGTATATTGAGTGCCATCGCTTCTGACCAAGGAGAAGTGTAGGGGCGGGGAATCTGCCAGCCAATTAAAGAGAGGAGAAGGCAAGAAGGAAGGCGGGCTTCCGCTGTGACTGGAAGGAGCGCTGAGGAGAGCCGGAAGAGACCGTCGAAGCTTTTGAGGGGAAGAGGTGCTGGCGGCTTGAGGGCCAATTGAAGCGACAGGTAACCGTAGGCGGGCTCGGCGGGAGAGCCCGGAAAGGTTGTGGGTGAGGGGTAACCTTTCTCAACCGCTCAAACGCACCCTTCAAGTCCGGACGGGGGTTGGGGAGGATGGGAATTGTAGTTCAACCTCTCCCACCACCAGGTTGGAAACGTGCCGCGGGTGGGATGCGCCCAGGTGAGGCTCAGAGGGTCGGTTTTAGAAAGGTTGGGCCTGAAAAAGTATTCCAGGAGTTGAGGGGTTGCCACAAAGAAGAGGGAGTCAAGCCAACAATGGAGGTTTTTAAGAAGAGATTGGACGACCACTTGTCTGAAATGGTATATAGGGTCTCCTGTTTGAGCATGGGGCTGGACTAGACGACCTCGAAGGTCCCTTCCAGCTCTATTCTGACTGAAGAAAAAAAAAAAAGATCCAGGGTGGGAGCAAAAGGGGACAGTCAACGTGGCCTCCTACCCAGAAAGAGCTTGGAGCTAGAACCTTCCTTGCCTTGCTAATTTTCTGCTTGCAGGGAGTTTTTTCTGGGTGCAGCTGAAGAATGAGGGGCCTGCAGTGGTGAGGCTCTTGCTTCTTAGGGTGACAGTCAAACCTACCCTTTTCCCCAGCGCCCAAATGATGCCAGGACTCCTCGTGGGATTGTCCCTGGCTTGGGATTCCTTGTTTGTTTTTGCAAAGCCTTTTAGTCTCCCCGGCCTGCCGAAATAGGTAGTATGAGGGAACACAGAAATTGAGAAAAAAACAATGGCGTTTGCCACCTTGTATCTGAGTTTATTTTAATTGCTTCTGTTTCTAAAGTCCACTACTGCTCTACTTTAGGACCACAATTGAGCCCAGAATTTCTGTTGCTAAGTATGACTTTTACCCCCATTATAGGACCTTTGTTGCCACATTTGTTAAGTGAATCTCTGTAATCCTTAAATTAGTAACATGGCTAAGTGAATCTGGCTTCCCCATTGACTTTGCTTCTCAGAAAGTCTCAAAAGGTGATCACCTGGCTCTGGGGTTCTGCAGCTGTCATAAATAAATGTGAGTCAATTACCAAGTATCCAAATTTTTTATCGTGACCATGGGGATGCAACAGTCATAAATAAGAAAAATGACCATAAGTCACTTTTTTTCAGTGCTTTTGTAACTTCAAACAGTCATTAAATGAATTGTAAGTTGAGGGCAACCTGTACATGCTGGAACTTTTTCATTCAGTTAAGCCTGTTAAGGTGATAAGACTAATGTGCATGTAATGTATTTAAACTGTTCTTGAAATATTTAAAATATGGAATGGTAGCTACTATTTATTATCCAGCCTGTATGTATGTATACTATAGAGTTATATGTTCAACTCAAAGTGGCAAATGTACCTAATATTCTTGTCTATTTTCCCAACAACAGCAACCCAGTACGACAGTTGAGTTGAGAGGCTGACTTTGTGGGCTTTCATGACTAAGGCAAGACTGGAACTCAATCGTCTCTGGACCAGCTAATTAAAATTAATGGAGTAATTGGTTTACTGCAATTTTCCCCAAATTGTAGATGGGGTAGACTTGTTTATAGAAAGCCAGTTTGGTCTTGTTAAGATACCAGGCTAGAAATTCGGAGACTCAATTCAAATCAGGCCTCAGTCATGAAAGCCAATTGGGTTAATTTAGGCCAGTCACTTTCTCTCAGCCCAGGGTGGTGGTTGTCGGAAAAATAGGAGAAAGGAGCATCAGATGTTGCCAGCCTTGAGTTAATTACAAAAATGATAAAGGGATATAAATAAGTACCTATAGCAAAGGTGATATTTGAGCCCAGTATTGGAACGTCCAATAGACATCAGTAGACTCATTTATATGACTATGATACATCATCAACTGGTATCAAAACCAGAATATTTTTATGCAAACAGCTATGCATTTTGATACAACTAGTACTACAGCCTCTCAGGAATTATACTATTTGTATTTTACCCCTAATGCTAAGTTTGCCCTAACATTGTTCCACTAATATGATCTGGGATCTGACGAAGAGGAAAAGGCCCATCATTTCGTGGAATGAAGAAAAGTGGGGACTGTGTTGGGTATATGGATACACCAACCAGGTTTGGGTTGAATAAATATGTAAACCTAGGATTAAGTGTCTTGTAGCTTTAAGCAAGAAACTGCAATGTCATTGTGGGTGCGGTTGCAGGCAGCAAATATAGGTAGGAAGGGAAACGTAATAGCCCCGGCTTCTGGATGCACCTGGTTACTGTTCCTGGTCTGCTGCCTGTGTTCTGGAACGTCTGTCTGCTTACTTTTGGAGGCTACTGTGCCAGATACCATTTCACCTGAACACAAGGACTGTTTGCTTGGTGAGCTGAGAATTCAGCGTTGTCCTTGAGAGGAAGGTATCGGAAGGAGAAGATTACAAGCAGATAAGGACATTGTATTTACTGTTAATGGACTTGATAACTGGATTGATATACTGGATACTGACATATGGACTGAATGACACTTCTTAATCTCTGTGTGTATTAAATAACTATTTTAAAACCACAAACAGTGTTTTTGTCTCCAGTGTGTGTATACTCTTGGGCCCAGCCTCTCTCTCATTTGGCTGCCTGGCTTGACTGCTGCTGTGCACTCAGCTCGGGGGTTTATCCCCAAACACTAACATTGGTTATGGGCCCAGCAGTGTGCACAGTCTAGCTAACCAGGATATACCATTGAGAGTTTTGGTCAAGAGTTACACATTGCTGTAAAGACAAACTGTTTGTTGAATAGTTATTTTTCTGCAGAGCAATGGCACAAGTAAATTTGCCAAGTCTGTCCATGATATCCAGGCTAGATGGAACAAACTATGTTTCATGGTCTATGAAATGTAGTTTACTGCTACGAAGAGAAGGTTTGTGGGACATAATAGCAAACCCACCAGATGTATCAAACTTAAATCCTAATGATGAAGAGGATTATAAACTGATACAGGACTATGAAAGAAAGAATGAACAGGCTTTGTGCATCATAGGTCTCACCCTGTCTGACCAGCAACTCATTCATATCCGTGGAGTGGAAAATGCTGCAGAATGCTGGGATAATCTCAAAAGGATTTATGTTCGAGACAGTGTAGGAGCTCATATCAATCTTACACGGAAGCTGTTTAGAACACATCTTGAGAGAAATGGAGACATGTTAACTCATTTAAACTGTATGAAAAGCATTTTTCAAGAGTTACAAGAAAAAGAGCTTATATTTAATGAGTTGCAACAAGTATACATTATACTGTCTTCTTTGGATCGAAGCTATGATGATTTTGTGACTGCTTTAGAGGTATTGCCAAAAGACAGTTTATCAGTAACTGAGATAACCGGCAGGCTATTAGAGGAAGCCAGGAGAAGGAGTGAACGTGACCAGCTGAGAGGAGATAACCCTAATGAAGAGAAATTATCTTCAAAGCCTGAAAGAAACCAGCTATGTAAGCTGAAGCACCCGGAGGAAGAGAAGTTATCTTCAACGGCATACACAATTAAAAAGTGTTTTAATTGTGGAGGCAGAGGACATTTGGCAAGATTCTGCAGGAAAGTAAAAAGCCAGAATGTAAAGAAGCCAAAGAAATCCTTTGAACTGGCCATGTTTAGCAATTGTGATATGAAAAATAATAAGTGCATACTGGAAAGAGATAACAAAAAGGTAACTGCAGCTTTAAATGGAGCATTATATGTCTTTCATGATAGTAAGAAAGGGGAGGCACAAACTGTATTTAATAATAACAAGCCTCATGATGAATGTATCCATTTATTGCATAGACGTTTGGGGCATGTGAATTTTAAAATGCTAAAACGTACAGTGGAGTTATCTGAAGGAATAAGGTTAAAGCCCTGTGATAAGTATTTGCGTTGTAATGTCTGTTGTGAAGATAAGAGTAAAATAATGCCTGCAAATAGGCTAAATGGTTTCAAAACTACAGAACCTTTAGAAGTAGTATTTGCAGACATTATAGGTCCAAAGAAACCCAGTATGGGGGGTGCTCGATATATACTGAGCATTATGGATCATTACTCTAGATATGGGTTTTGCTACCTAATGAAAAGCAAAACTGAAACATATCAACATTTCTTCAACTGGTTAAGGTTTGCTGAAAGAAAAACCAAACGGCAAATTATAACCTTGGTGACAGATAATGGCACAGAATTTGTTAAT
Organism: Pseudonaja textilis; assembly: GCF_900518735.1. The sequence goes on along the minus strand of NW_020769316.1, from coordinate 6,006,725 downwards.
AGCAAATTCCAGAATAGGTTAAAGGCAGCTGGAATAGCTCATAAGACATCTGCACCATACAGACCACAGCACAATGCATTTGTAGAAAGGCGAGGCCAAACTCTGCAGGCAATGACCCGTACTATGTTAACTGATTCTGGGTTACCTGATTCTTTGTGGGGGGAGGCAACAATGTGTGCTAATCATTTATTAAATAATGTGGTTAACTCAACCACTGGTGAAATACCATTCACCATGTGGCATGGCAGGAAGCCTGATTTGAGTTACCTGCACACATTTGGTGCACCAGCATGGGTGCATATCCCTACACAACTCAGGCGTAAAGGGCAACATAGAGCTAAACAATTTTTCTTCGTTGGTTATCAAGCTAACCATAGGGCATATAGATTTTGGGAGAAAGGCACATCTAAGGTGTTATGTAGTGCCAATGCCCAATTTCTAGAGCACGTAGGATGGGATAACTTAGAGCAGGATAGCAATAACGAAGTGGTTATTGAATCCTACAGAAATCCCATTAAGTATCCCTGTAACTTTAAAAATAAAGTAAAGAGAGAAGTACAGGAAGAGATTGTGCCCATAGAAGAAGAAAAGGAAGAAATAGCTGAGCAAGATGAGGAAAAGGACCAGGTAGTAACTCAAGAAAGTCCTCATACAAGCCCTGTAATTCCCAGAAGGACTACACGTATATCTAGACCGCCTGATAGATACCAGGCTAACACAGTGTGCCAGGTAAATAGAGTGCCATCTACTGTGGATGAGATAAAAAGGTATCCTTCTAAAGAGAAAGAAAATTGGTATGCAGCAATTAATAAAGAATTGAAGTCTTTGAAGGATATGAAGGTGTATGAAAACGTGAGATTACCTAGTGATGAAAAACCCATTGGCTGCAGATGGATTTTTAAAATAAAAACAGATAAGGATGGAAACACAATCCATAAGGCAAGGCTAGTAGCCCAAGGCTTTAGACAAAGTGCAAAAGACTATGATGAAGTATTTGCACCTAGTCTTAAAGCAGCAACTTTAAGGGCAGCCTTAGTGTGGGCAGCAAGCAAGAAGTATATAGTTAACCATTTAGATGTGGAAACTCCTTACTTGCACGCTCCACTAAGACATACTGTTTATATGAAAAGGCCTAATGGATTTAAAGGAGACAATAATAATGATAATGATTGTTGGTTATTAAAGAAGAGCCTCTATGGTCTTAAACAATCGGGCTATGAATGGAACCAGTATATTGTAAAGGAACTGACCAATATAGGATTTAAAGCTGGTTTAGCCGACCCATGTCTATTTAAGAGTGAAAAGAATGGGAAAGTATCATTATTATTGTTGTTTACTGATGATATTGCTCTGATAACTAAAACTAATGATGAAGCAAATGAAATAATTGCATCATTAGCCAAGAAAGTAAAAATCAAGCAATTAGGGGAGATAAAGAGATATCTAGGTTTAAATATAGTGAGAACACAGAAAGGTTATAAGATATCTCAGGAAGATAAGATATCTAAATTGCTAATAGATTATAAGATGGAACTTTGTAAGCCTGCAAAGACTCCAATGAGTCAGGATATTTGCAAAATGGATACACAAAGTCCCAAATGTGATAAGGAACTGTATCAATCTTTGGTTGGTAGCTTATCATATATTAGCAATTGGTCAAGGCCAGATATTGTTTTTAGTATTAATCAGCTGGCAGACACAATAATGATCCGCTTCAATGTCATTGGAATGCATTGAAAAGAATCTTAAGGTATCTTAAAGGTACATTACACTATGCACTGTATTTAGAACCAAAAGGTGATCTCATATTGAGTGCTTATGCAGATGCTAGATTTGCAGCAGAAAGAGATACTAGAAAGTCGACTTCAGGAACAGCCATAATGCTGGGTAAGACATTAATAGGCTGGAAGTCAATAAGGCAACAGCATATAAGTTTGTCTACTATGGAGGCAGAATTCTCCTGTTTATCTTTATTGTGTACTGAGTTAATTATGTACAAACAAATGTTGAAGGATATGGGTATAACTAAATTACCCTGTAGTTGTACATGAAGATAATCAGGCAGCAATTCAAATGGCCACTAATATTGCAGTTAAAACGAGAAGTAAACATACAGATTTGAGGTATCTTAATGTAAGACAGTCTGTACAGAGTAAATTGATACAGCTGGAGTACTGCATGTCGGAGGACAATGTAGCTGATCATTTTACTAAAGCCCAAGGTGCTATTAAGCATCTAGAGAGTTGTGAAAAATATGGGTTTAGAATGTAAAGGCATTACATATTTATATCACCCAAAAGGGGAGAATGTTGGGTATATGGATACACCAACCAGGTTTGGGTTGAATAAATATGTAAACCTAGGATTAAGTGTCTTGTAGCTTTAAGCAAGAAACTGCAATGTCATTGTGGGTGCGGTTGCAGGCAGCAAATATAGGTAGGAAGGGAAACGTAATAGCCCCGGCTTCTGGATGCACCTGGTTACTGTTCCTGGTCTGCTGCCTGTGTTCTGGAACGTCTATCTGCTTACTTTTGGAGGCTACTGTGCCAGATACCATTTCACCTGAACACAAGGACTGTTTGCTTGGTGAGCTGAGAATTCAGCGTTGTCCTTGAGAGGAAGGTATCGGAAGGAGAAGATTACAAGCAGATAAGGACATTGTATTTACTGTTAATGGACTTGATAACTGGATTGATATACTGGATACTGACATATGGACTGAATGACACTTCTTAATCTCTGTGTGTATTAAATAACTATTTTAAAACCACAAACAGTGTTTTTGTCTCCAGTGTGTGTATACTCTTGGGCCCAGCCTCTCTCTCATTTGGCTGCCTGGCTTGACTGCTGCTGTGCACTCAGCTCGGGGGTTTATCCCCAAACACTAACAGACTATTTTTGCTATTACTCTACTTTCTATGTGCCAAAAACTTATATTTGGAATGTGGATAGATCTACCTTAGATGTTCAATTTTACATGCAATTATTCTGTTTTCATCAGTTTCACTCCTTTTTATTGAAGCACCTGAGTGATATATTCTGGAATTAAAAGCTAAACAACATTCATACTTGGATAGGATTCTGCAAGCTAGCCTAGGCAAAAAAAACTTTCCAGAAAAAAAAGGAATGGCAAATCACAGGCTGTCAAGAAATCTAAATGAATATGTCCAGAAACAGAATAACAGAGTTGGAAGGGATCTTGGACGTCCTCTAGTCCAACCTCTGCTCCAACCCTGTACCATTTCAAACAAATGGCTGTCCAAACTCTTCTTAAAAACCTTCAGTATTGAAGCACACACAACTTCTGGAGGCAAGCCATTCAACTGATCATTTGTTCTCTCAGGAAATTTCTTCTTAGCTCTAGGTTGCTTCCCTCAAGACAAATTCACTTTGATTTGAGCTTTGAAAAAATGTGCTATTGCTGGACAGGACAGTTTACTACATTATTGCCAATATTTTGTGGAAATATTTTTCTAAATGTTTTAACTCTGGAAGTAATTCACACACTTTAAAAAAATACTTCTGACTTTTTTCTAAGATCAGCTTCATTTTTTATGCTGATCAGGCTTTCATTTTTGCCCATATAAGTGTGTGATTATCGGATAAGGAAACTGATAGTCATTCTTTCAGTGGTTTCAATACTCTTCTAAAATAAGCACTGTTCTCAAAAATCTGGGTATGGTAGATAGTTGGGCTTTTTTGCTGTTTCATGGGGCAGTTGCTCTGTTTTAATAATGGCATAGAAATTTTCATCAAACATTTCTGAAATAGCACCGATTCTGGACTCTCCTTTTGTTATCATTTATCTACATTGTTTTTCCACACTGAAAAATTGGTACTGAAGTTGAAAGTGAGGAGGCTGGTTACTAGGTACAAAAGGGGGGAAAGCACTATTTCTTGGGAGTGCAAGAATTAATGAAAATTATGGTATTGTAGCTGCTTCAGCAGTTGGATCTGTGTTCCTCTTCCATATTTTTGCAACAGAGTACCCCAAATTCAGGTAAAACTAAATACTGTTGTTGGTGCAACCCAAGTGGGAGATTCCAATAGCATCATAGGGAGGTCTATGCAGATTCTCAAGTCATTCAGATCATGGTTGTCCCAAAGGTGCTGTCAGGGCTCCAACAAATCCCCCTCTTTCAAAGCAAAAGTCTCTAGCCGCATCTCAGAAAAAGTAAATCGGTTTAATAGAAATTGCCATGGTGGTATGTGGTTGGGTGCAGCTGGTACCAAATCACATCATACATTTCCCCATTGGCCCTGGTCTTTCTCCACCCCCTGGATGTGACTTCTCCAATAGGACACAGGAATCTTCAAGAGTCATCCATCATGCTCTCCAATAACCTCCTTATGCTCCGACAACTTTAGGCTGGTGGGTTGATATCTAGGCATTTCAAGAATGCCTTGTTTTCCCACACTCCCTTTTTCTGGCAGCTAAAAAGACCAAAGGAATATCTTTTTAGCCAACTGGTGCTTTTTCAAGAGACAACCGGACTTTATTTTGCTTTGAAGATGTTACTCGTCTTATACCAGAAGCTTTTTCAGCTCTGACTGACTGGTGGGGAATGGAAGGATTTATATTCCTTGCAGACAGCTGGTCATTTGCATTCTTTTAGAGAGTAGTTGAGGCCACTTGTAAGTCTGTCTGTGTCGTCAGGGTCATCTGAGTAGTGCAAATGGATTTGGACCCTTCTTGGAACTGCTTGAAAGGACTGTGATGTGGAGCTGATATCCTGTGCTTTCTGCAGGATGTTTCTGCCCTGTGTCCCTTCACTGTTGAATACAGGCAGGCTGTGGGGATGAATCTGTGTTGTCTGCATCTCAAACTGAAGCACAAATGGTCCCTGTAGTCTGCAATTTTTTTCTGGAACTCCATTCAAACTCCTATACTGTTCAGAGGGGTTCGTCCCAAAGTGCATTGCTAAATGTCTATAAAGATTCTCTGTCATCCAGGTCACAGTTGTCCCAAAGCCGCTTTTTCAAGAGACAACTGGAAATTCTTGTTTTGCTTTGAAGACATCAAGGGAGGATTAAATTAGGGGGTCAGATTTGGTGCTGTGCAAATGCCAAAATTGAATTATCTACATTACCTCTCTGGAAACGTGATTGCCACAACCGGAAGAGAAGTTTTCATGATATATCTTATCTCTTTCCAGGATGTCTTCTGGTGCTTTATTCCCAACCTTGGTGCCTGGTTCTCGGGGTTCGTCAAGCAAATACCTGGTCGAGTTCCGTGCAGGAAAGATGTCTTTGAAAGGCAGCACGGTCACCCCTGATAAGAGGAAGGGCCTTGTCTACATACAGCAGACGGATGATTCCCTCATTCACTTCTGTTGGAAAGACAGGACATCTGGGAACGTGGAGGATGTAAGTGCAATACTCCAGCCATTGGATTGTGCATGTTTGTTTATTAGATTTTACCTCTTAAGTAATTCCAGGCAATGAAGATACATAATACTCCTTCCTCTTCCTATTTTCCCCACTGTAACATTGGACTGGTTGGACTGAGAGAAAATGACTGGCCCAAAGTCACCTAGCCTGGCTTTTCATGCCAGCACCTTAGCCACTAGACCAAACTGGCTCTCATTTATAATAAGAAATTAGGTTACATGCTTTGGGGTGATAATTTAGCCCCCTTTCCTCTCCCGCTCCTATTTTAGAAAGAAACAGAATAAATATAGAAGGTATGAATCTATGTAGAATTACCTCTTTCTGCAAAGAGGCATGTGCTTCGCTTCTGCAGCTGCTCCTAGAAAACCATGCTGATAAGTGCATAATGTTTTCTGCTCTTCCCTGGAACATCCTGTGTTTTTTTTTTTTCTCATGAAGCACACTGACTCAATTATCCAATGATAGTTTTTCTCTTTTGAAAAGGAACCTTCAAGAAAGAGAATTGTTTTGTGGTTTTTCCAGGCATCTTTTAATCTCTCAATTTCTGGGCTGGACAATAAAGGGGAATGAGAGAACATTTGATCTAGAACAGGAGTGTTAAACTCGTGGCATCATGGCGGCATCATGTGACGTTTTGGGACTTTTTTCCCCTTCACAAAACAGGGTGGGGCTGGGACCAGCAGTTTGACACCCCTGATTCAGAATATTTGATTTCCAGAGATGATTTCCCCCAGATAATTGGAATGGTACCTTCCATGGAGCAGCCCTGTTCCCTGCTTTTAATTGTAGATTAAAAAAATAGTTATTGATCAGCATTGATTGATAATGTAAGTATTTACATCCTGCCTTTGTTTTTTAGGACCTGATTATATTTCCTGATGACTGTGAATTTAAAAGGGTGTCTCAGTGTACTACTGGCCGTGTCTATGTGTTGAAGTTCAAGGCTGGATCCAAGAGACTTTTCTTCTGGATGCAGGTTTGTGAGTTCCTCAGTCTCAGCGCTTCTCCGGGAATTGTAATGTGACACTGCAGTACAATGCCAGTGGATCTAGAGAAGATTTTGAGTGAGAACAGTCATGAAATTGAAAGGGACTTTTGGATCAAGGTCATAGATACTTTTGGGGAGGGTCTGTTGTAACCTCAGATGGTCACTAATTGGCCATAAATTGAGGACCTCTTCTATCAAGAAAACTAAGATGTTTAGAATTGTTCATCCGTTCTGAGGAAATTGTGTTTTTCCCCCCTTTCCAGGAACCTAAGACAGAGAAAGATGAAGAGCACTGTCGTAAAGTGAATGAGTACCTCAACAATCCACCCATGCCTGGAGCCTTAGGAGGCAGTGGAAGTGGGGGCCATGAACTTTCTGCCCTTGGAGGTAGGAGCCTTTTCCTAGAAGCTCTTTCTGCTCAAGCTTAGTCATTTAAATCTGGTTCTTTAAAATCCGGTTATAAAATCTTCAATGCTGGCTAAACATCAAAATTACATATAAAACAGTAAAAATCCATGCTTTGATAGTAGCAGTAAATGCAACTTTTATTTCAAGCATATACACTTTTAGATTAGGCAGTCTAGTATGCCCAGTTCAATAAAATCCATCCATCCATTAATCAGAATAGAGCTGGAAGGAACCTTGGAGATCTTCTAGTCCAATCCCCTGCTCAAGCAGGAGACCCTATCCATTTAAGACAAGTGAGTCCAGCCTCTTCTTGAAAAGCACCAGTGAAGGAAGTACCCACAACTTCTGAAGACAAGTGATTCCACTAGTTGTTAATTGTTCTCACTGTTAGGAAATTATTCCTTAATTCCAGGCTGCTTCTCTCCTTGATTAGTTTCCATTCCTTATTTCTTGTCTTGCCCTCGGGTGCTTTGGAGAATACTTTGACCCCCTCTTCTTTGTGGCAGGCCCTCAAATACTGGAATACTGCTATCATGTCACCCCTAATCTTTTTTTTTTCACTAGACTAGGTATACCCAGTTCCTGTAACCATTTTATGTATGTTTTGGTCTCCAGTCCCTAATCATTGTTGTTGCTCTTTTCTGCACTTTTACTCTGCACAAGATGGATAGTGGGAAAATGTTCTGAAAGGAAGGTGTGAAAATGCATTTTTTGTGCACAGCTGTAAAATTATAGCACCAGAATTTTCCTTCTGTTAAACAGTTTGCATTGCCTGGCATTTAGTTACACAGTTATAAACATTTTGTCTCTTATTTTTCTTTTTAGGTGAGGGTGGCTTGCAAAGTCTTCTGGGAAACATGAGTCATAACCAGCTGATGCAGTTGATTGGACCAACAGGCTTAGGAGGACTTGGTAAAGTGTTTTCATATTTATGTAAAAATGGTATTTATTTAAATCTTGTCTTAGCTTTTAGTTTTAGAAAATAGCCTGCTACTACCTTGCTGCTGATGAGACTATACTTAAACGAAAGTGCCCTGACTTGTGAGTGTTAGTATGGGATGCAGGAGCATTAGTTTAAATTGTTTCATTTTCTTCAGTGGTTGCCAGCGACTGAATTGATGCAGAACCTCCTCTGTTTCCATGAATGCAGGTAGAATTGTTCTGTTGCTTCCTGGTATATATGAGAGACCTAAGAATGGTACTTCTAAATATTCCCATGTTAATCAAAACAAAATAACAAGATGTGGATTATAAATATTAACTGACAGAATATAAAAGACATTAAGGACAAATAACTGAGAAGGGAGGAGCCTGCGCCGTGGCGATACGGTCTGCAATCGATCTCGATTGCAGCCGATATCTCCGCTACCGGCCGGTCCAACGGACCTACGCTGTCCCATAGGGGCAGCCATCGTGAAGAGCGTACCCTGAGGACTCCGGGGATACCGCAAAATCCCTGGAGAGCCCGGGTGAAGCTCTTCTTGCCAGCGGCGGAAAGGCAGCCCCCATGCTGCTGAAGCCGGGGCGGCTCCAGAAAGAATGAGTTTGAGAAAGAGTTTGTCGGTTGGGTGAGAACCTTTTTTCTTTATTTAATTTTTTGAGCCTTGAAAGTTTACTCTGACTACTTGAAGAAACCTGTGTGATTTTTTTTTTTTTTGACAAAATTGACTTAGCGGCGTTCTTTTTAGGGAAACGTCAAAGAGAGAATCCATTTTTTTTTTCTTTTCTTTGCTTCCGGACTTTATTGTTATTTATTGGATAACTGGACTGTTTTTCTTTTTTTTTATATATTCATATGTTTTATTCTTCTTCTGGACTTTTTATTTTTTTTTGGGCTAGAGGCTTCTCTTGATTTTGTCTGATTTTTGTGCTTTTGTTTTTGTGTATTCCACGTCGGCTTTCCCTTGCTTTCCCTTGTTTATTATGCTTTTCAGAGAGGAGGGGGGAAAGTGAGAACTAAGATACTTTGTAACACTGCCACCTAGAGGCTCGGAAATATTTTACTTGAATTGGAAAAAACAGACTCTTCTTCTCAAGGACATCCTCTGATAAGATAGAGGAAAGCACTTTGTTGAATATTATTACAGGTGTCTTTCAGGATATTTATGGCTTAGCTTTGAAGCTTGTGGGAAAGAGAAGGGAGTTATAATTAGAGCCTTGGACAATTAAATAGAGTGCAGTGTATTGTTGCTTATTTCCTTTTTCTAATTCTTTTTTTTAGTTCCGCCACCCCCTCCACTAACATCAAGGTCTTTATTTTTAAGCTTGATTTATTTGCAAAGGGAAGCCTCTGAATTTCTTTTTTCTACTTTTATTTTACTTTGATTTAACTTGCTTTATTTTTTCTCTTGCCCATTTGGATCCTGTTTTTTCTTTTTTCCTTTTTTTTAATGTACATCAGCGGACTATTTCTTTTTCCTTTTCTCAATTGAGGTTTCTTTTTTTTCTGGCTGGACTAAGGTGTGGAATTTGAAGAAACTTATTTTTCTTGGTTTTTGTTTTGTTTTGTTTTTTCTCTTTTTCTTTTTCCCTTCTTCTTTTTTGGCTTTGTCTTGTTTATTATTATTATTGGGTTTTTATTTTTACTGTTACTCTTTTTTATGGATTTTTTTTTATTGGATTAAGGTCAGGAAGAATTTGAAGAATTTTTTCCTTTTTTTTTCTCTCACTATTGGCTTTTTTATTGTTGGCCTTTTTATCTTGGATTATAATTTCATTTTTTTTTCTCTTTTTTTTTGTGGATTAAAATTTGAAAGAACTTGAAGAGTTGGAACCACTTAAAATGACTAAGAAACTTATATCTTCGGGTGCCTCTATGTCTGCTTCTGCCTCCCCACCATCTGGACAGCGCTCAATTCAGACATTGTTAAAGCAAGATAAAGAAAAAGAACAAGAAAGAGTATCCTTCCAGATGATTATGCAAGGAATTCAAGATCTTAAGGTAAAAATGGATACTATTGAACAAAGAACAGGTAGGATGGAACAGATGATGGAAAAATATGAGGAGAGACTTCAAAATGTTGAAGAGGGGGGCAAACAAAGAGAGGAGAAGATTGGAAACATTGACAATAGATTAACAGTGATTGAACAAGAAAAAAGTGAGATGTTGAAGTGGGAGTTGGATAGATCAGAATTTTATCTCAGATTTCAAAATATAGAAGAAGAAAAAGGACAAGATCTGGCCGCGATAATGGTAGGAATTCTGGCGGAGGCGCTCGAGATAACAGAAGAGAAGATGATGGATGGAATAGATGAGATATATCGAGTTTTTACAAGATATGCGATGAGAAATAACCTACCCAGAGAAGTTCATATTAGATTTATTAAAAAATCTTTGAAGACACAAGTATTGCAAGCAGCAAGAGAGAAACCACTGAAATACAAAGGTAAAGAAATTTTGGTTTTAAAACAAATACCTAGAAGAGTGAGAGAGATGAGAAGAGAATATCGATTCCTGACTAAAAGGTTATTGGAAAAAGAGGTGTCTTACAGGTGGTTGATTCCAGAAGGATTGATGTTTACGTGGCAGGAACAGAGACATAGAATTGATTCAATCGAGAAAGCAGAACTGTTTTGTGCAGAGGTTCTTGGAGGGAGAGAAGGAGGAGCAGGAAAGGAGGTCCCATCAATTGAATCCCAAGAGGAACAAATGGAGGTTGGAAAAGAAGAAGGTGCAGTAGGTGGACAAGTGGATATTAAAGATCAACGTGAGGCAAGACCCACGAGAGTGGTTAAATCTAAATATAAAACATAATTATGGAAGAGAAAAAACTGATTACAATGAATATAAATGGACTGAATTCAGCTGCTAAGAGAAGGAAGACTTTCCATAAATTAATGAAATTAAGGTTTGACATAATTTGTTTACAAGAAGTTCATATTAAAAAGCAACATGATCAATTGTTATTACAACCAAAATTAGGGCAATTGTTTACCTCTTTGACACAATCCAAGAAAAGAGGGGTGGTTTTATATATTAAAGAGGCCATTTCAGCAAAAATGATTTATACAGATGATGATGGGAGAATATTAATGGTAGAAATAATGGACAATAATAGAAAGATACTTTTGATTGCAATTTATGCCCTGAATGATAAACAGGAAGAATTCTATAGAAAATTACATACTAAGATTGCTGAACTTGACTATGCTAATATAATTATGATGGGAGACTTTAATGGAATTGTGGATAATAAACTTGATTATATCGCAACAGCAGTAAAGCATAACAGAAAAACTCTTCCTAAATCCTTTTTTAAAATGATAGATGAATTAACTTTAAAAGACATATGGAGAGAAAGAAATGATAAATCTAAGCAATTTACGTTCTATTCAAATAGGCATTTATCATGGTCCAGACTGGATATGATTTGGATCTCAACAGATTTAATGTCTAGTATTCAAGAAGTAAATATTGAAACAAGCACTTGGGCTGACCATAACCCATTGACAATTAAATGGAAGGGACAAAGGAAAAGATCGAGATGGACATTAAATAATGCTATTTTAAAGGATAAGGAATTTATACAATGGATGGAGAAAGAATTGGCCTTCTTCTTTAAAGAGAATAGAAAAGAAGACACCTCAACACAGAATGTTTGGGACACAATGAAGGCCTATGTTAGAGGCTTGATAATAGACTATACAAGAAAAAAGAATATTAGGAAAAGGCAAACTCTTAAAGCCTTGGATGATGAATATAAGAGACTTGAAAAAGAATTACAGAAAATGCCACACAGAAAAGATGTTAAACTGAAACTGGATATAACTAAACATAAAATGGACTTAATAGAGAAAGAAGAACTGGCACAGAAAATTAGGAATGCTAAACAGAATTATTTTGAGGATGCAAATAAGCCAGGTAGATGGCTAGCATACAAATTGAGAAAGGAGAAAGAGTCGAGGAAAATACTGCAGTTAATACATGACCAAGGTAAAATTTGTTACGGCAGCAAAGAAAAAAAAGAAATTATTTATGATTTTTATAAGCATTTGTATAAGAAAGAAGACATTGATGAGGAGAAAGTTAAACAATACTTACAGAATGTAAATTTACCTAAGATACCTAAAGAGATTGAAGAAATGCTAGAAAGCAATATAACAATGATGGAGTTAAGCCAAGCACTTAAGAAACAAAATAATGGAAAGGCACCAGGTCCAGATGGACTTCCTGTAGAATTTTATAAAACTTTTCAAGAATTACTTTGTATCCCATTGTTAGAAGTTATGAATGAAGTCATGGTAAAAAAGATAATTCCTAAAACATGGTCAGAGGCTTATATTACACTTATTCCAAAAGAGGAGGCGGACCTACTTCAAATCAAGAATTATAGACCGATTTCCTTATTAAATGCAGACTATAAAATTTTTGCTTCAATATTGGCAGAAAGACTTAAAAAGTATCTGAATAATTTCATCCACCCAGATCAAAATGGGTTTCTGCCAAAACGACAAATTAGAGATAATATGAGAGTAATTTTAGACACCTTGGAATATTATGAGGTGCACCCTGAAAAGCAAATGGCTTTGATATTTTTAGATGCTCAAAAGGCATTTGATAATGTAAATTGGAGGTTTATGGTACTCCTAATGGAACAGATGGGCTTTGCTAGAAGATTTATTCAAGCAATAGAAGCAATTTATAATGAACAAACAGCTAAGGTAATGATGGAAGGAGAATATACAGATTCTATTAATATAAGAAAAGGTACAAAACAAGGTTGTCCTCTTTCGCCTTTGTTATTTGTAATGACTTTGGAAGTGTTGAATAGAAATATCAGAGAAGATAAAACTATAAAAGGAATGAAAATCAAAAAGGAGGAATTCAAACTACAAGCTTTTGCAGATGACCTAGTCTTTATTTTGGAAGATCCTATAGAAACAGCCTCGAAACTGTTGGAAAAGATAGAGGCCTATGGGGAGGTGGCTGGTCTGAAAATAAATAGAGATAAAACAAAGATTTTGTCAAAGAATATGTTGCTGAAACAAAGAGAAGAGTTGGCAGAACTGTTAAAAATTCAAGTTACAAACAAGGTTAAGTATCTGGGGATATACTTGACGTCAAGATGTAGTACATTGAAGGAGAACAATTATATTAAACTTAAACAACAGATAGCCCAAGATTTGAAAAAATGGGAAAACTTACAACTGTCATTAATAGGAAGGATTTCAACAATCAAGATGAACATTTTACCCAGAGTCTTATTTTTGTTTCAAACAATACCAATTAGGCTTGGAAAAGAATATTTTGAGGATTTAAATAAAATTGTTTTGAAGTATATATGGCAAGGCAAGAAAGCAAGAATAAAGTTAAAGCTTTTACAGGATGCTAGATTTAGAGGAGGGTTTGGTCTGCCTAATTGGGAGTTGTACTACCAAGCTGCAAACTTGACGTGGGTTAAAGAATGGATAACATTAAGGAAAACCAGATTGTTGACATTAGAAGGTCATGATTTGCTGTTGGGCTGGCATGCTTTTTTATGGTACAAGGGAACCAAAACACAGGGGTATTTTAGAAGACATTATATACGGGAGTCTCTGTGGTTAAATTGGGAGAAGACAAAAAAATAGTGTTATTTGAAAATTCCAGTTTGGTTATCGACGATAGAAGCGTTCTCCTATCCTATAATTTATAAAAAGGAACAAACAGTTAACTATGGGGAATTATTTAGATGAAAAGGGTGAACTTAAATCGATGCAAAAATTGGAAGAACAAGGTATACAGATGAATTGGTTTTCATATTTGCAAATACATTCAAAGTACTATGAGGATTCCAAAGCAGAGGGATTTTATGATAAACAAACTGACTTAGATAAGATTTTGATGGGTACTGATGAAAAGGTGATTAAAAAACTATATGGTTATTTATTGCAAATTAAGCTTGAGGAAGAACAAGTTAAAGAAACTATGATTGCGTGGGGGAGGAATTTTGGATATGGGATTGATTTAGAGAAATGGCAGAAATTATGGTTGCAAAATTATAAAATGACAATGTCTACAGCCTATAAAGAAAATTTGTATAAGATGTTTTACAGGTGGCATTTTCCCCCGACAAGGATAGCAAGAATGTTCAAGAACAAATCCGAAAAATGCTGGAAGTGTCATCAGAAACCTGGTTCATACTACCATATGTGGTGGACTTGTGAGGATGCTAGAAAATATTGGACTAAAATCCACATGTGGTTGGAAAAAATGACAAAGAAGCATATAGACTTGAAACCGGAGTTTTTTTTATTGGGAATCCTACCAGATACTGATAGTAAAGAGTTGAAATATTTGATTGTAAATGTATTGACTGCTGCTAGGATTGTATTTGCAAAAAATTGGAAAAATGAGAAAATTCCATTGCAAGAAGAAGTTGTAAAGAAAATTTTGGAATGTGCTGAGATGAGTAGATTGACTTTTGAAATTAGAGAGCAAGAAGATAAACAATTTTATTTAGTTTGGGATCTTTTCTATCAATGGTTGAATGATGAAATACTAAAATATAAAAGTTAGACAATAAGGAATAATATTGATTTTATTTTCCTTTTCTTTTTATTGGTGTTTGATATTATATTTATATAATAGTTTTTCTGTTTCTTTTTTTTTCTTTCCTATTTAGGATAGAATTGGTATGATTATAAGATTTGTTTTAGAATAAAATATTTAAAATATAGTTATCTCATAAAGGCATGATCGAATAAAGTTTAGTCAAATTTCTTTCTTTTTTTTAATAGCGATACTATGATTCATAAATTTGTATTGATAAGAGTATTATATAAGGTAATTGTAATTGTGACTATGAGATGAATGCACAAAACTGATGGACCAACCGACTTACTGTTTGTATAAAAATATGGGGGAGCTGATGCTTTTATGTTTTGTTGTGTTTGTATGTTAAAAAACAATAAAAAAAAATTTATAAAAAAAAAGGACAAATAACTCCATTTTCTCTTTTACTTTTTGACTTTTGATTTTTGCTACTTTTTTGGGTTCGTGGACTGACCCTGTAAGCTATTGAAATAGTAAAAAGTCAAGACTGGGATTACAGCGGGCCTTACGGATTATAAACTTAATTGATTTTGATTTTGGTATTGAAATATTGAGGCTTTGAGATACATTGAGACATTGAAGATTGACTGAACCTGAATTGGAGGGAGCTGAAGTTGTAATTTGGCTTCTTCTTTCTGATAGAGATGCCAACCTCAAACATAACCAGAATAGGGAAGAAGGCATCTTCCACACCATCATCAGCCTCCTCAAGTCCATCCAACCAGAGGTCAATTGAGAGTATGCTACAGATGGAAAAATGCAATGCCTTTCTAAAAGAGATACTGGCAATGCTCCAGACATTATAGTAGACCATGACAAAAAACCACAATGAGATAAGGAAATACATAGGGGAAGTAAGAAACAATATGGGAGAGAGAAAACAAACAGTACAAAATATGGATGCAAAACTTGAGAAATTCCAACAAAGGATAACAAAACATGAGCAAAGGATCCAGAAGGAGGAGGAAAAATCAGAACAAGTAGAGAAGAAAGTGGATGACATAAACTATAAATTGACACAAGCAAACAAAGAATTAGAGAACACTGTGATAATGTTGGAAACAGAAAAAGCTGCACACTATTTGAGATTCCAAAATATAGAAGAGGAGGAGGGGAAGATTTACCAGAGATAATGGAAGAATTGCTGGTGAAGGTGTTAGGGATAGATAAACAGAAAATGGAAATGGATGAAATTTTCAGAATACATACAATTTATTCAAGAAGACACAAGCTTCCAAGAGAAGTACATGTAAGATTTGTGAAAAAATCAATGAGAGATAAGATCCTTAACAAGGCAAGAGACAAACCATTGCAATACAAGGAAAAACAACTGGTAGTCTTGAAACACATTCCTAGGAGAGTAAGGGACCTTTGAAAGCAATACCGCTTTTTGACTTCAGTGTTGATCAAATACAATGTGAATTTCAGATGGCTGATAGCTGAAGGAATATTAGTTACCTGGCAGGAAAAAAAAATACAGACTAGACTCACTAGATAAAGCAATGGAATTTTATGATTGCCATTTCAATACGGAAGGGGAACAGGAAACGAGAGGAGAAATAGTGCATAAAGGCCAAGAAGTATCAATGATGAAAGAAAAGCATCCACAACAAGACTTGAGCAAACTGGAGGAAAAAGAACGAGCAAAGCGGAAAGGAGCAATAGCCAAAGAACTTGGAGAAATAAGCGATGAGGAGTATAAGACATATACAAGTAAAACAATGCAAGAAGAAATAAAGTTTTTTTTTAAAAAAAGTTTTTTATTTTGTATTTACAATAATTCCATCCTTCATTTCAAATGTGTGTTGCCTGGGTACATATAAAAGCTGGGACAAGTAACGGGAGCTTTGCTAGGAATTTAAAATGAAAGAGGAAACAGTAAAGGAGAATATGATAACATGGGCTAAAAATTGTGGCCACAGTATTGACTCAATGGGAACAACAATCAGAACGAATATGGCAAACTAATTATACATTAATGTTATCAGTTTCTTTATAAGAAAAATATTTACAAAATGTTTTATCACTGGCATCTGCCACCAGCAAGATTAGCCAGAATGTTCCCCAATCTGTCACCTAAATGTTGGAAGTGCAATCATAGCCATGGAACGTATTTTCATATGTGGTGGTCATGTTCTCAAGCGCGAAAATAGTGGCTTAAGATTCAGGCATGGCTAGAAGAACTGACAGATCAAAAGATCCAATTTAACCCAGCGACCTTTCTATTGGGAATGTCAGGAATTGTCATGGGACAAGAAGCATCAACATTTAATATTACACATTATCACAGCAGCAAGGATAGCTTTTGCCCAAAACTGGAAATCAACAATGGTACCCACGGACCTGGCAGTAATCAATAAAATTCACCAATGTGCAGAAATAATTAGATTAACCATGTTACTAAAAATAACGAAGGAGATTTCTTTACAATATGGAATATATGGTACAAATCCCACACCACTAGACTAACAAATAGTTTCTTTCCCTGGGCCATCCGAACTGCAAATAAACACAAAGTCACTACCTTATTAAGATGTAAAAAGATGTGAAATCTCAATACCCCATTCAGATGTATAATAACATATTACAGCACAATACATCTCTTGTGTATTATACTCAGCTAAGCGTTACAGTCAGTGTTGGAAGTATATTTTGTGTATATTCGTAGATATTGTACTCTCAAATTGCAAATGGAGACATGGGTACTCTATTTTTCTTATCTTCATTTTTAAGTGCTTTGGTTTTATTGTATTACAAACAGTTACAAGCATTTTCGTTGTACTTGTACAATGATAAAGTTCTTCTAATTCTATTTTTAATTCTAAAATGGTTGAGTAAAAAGGAAGTAAAGATGTTTAGTGAAAATGATTAAATAAATTCTAAGGAAAAACAGGAACAAGGACGAATATGTATATAATTATGTATAAAGGTAAAGTAATGTAAATAATATTGCAATGCAATAATAATACAAATTAGTAAGGACTTAGTAAATAAGATATAGATATATTTGTACTAAATGAATTTAATTGACACTAATAGATATGTACACTTATGATAACGCTGCAAAATGTGAGAACATGTTTCTCTTTTTAATTTTTTTTTTAAATCTTGAATAAAAAATATCTTTTTAAAAAAAGAATCTAGTCCTAAAGGAAATTGAGGGATAGGGAGATGAGGCAGGGTAGAAAATAAAGAAAAAACTAAAATGATTGTTAAAAATCTTACAGATAAAGAGAAAAGGAATTGACAGAGAAAATAGACTTCCAGATAGCAAAGAAAGTTAAATGCTTAGGCATTCAGTTAACAGCAAGATGTACAACAATTAAAGATGATAACTATACAAAACTAATGCAGCAAATTAGATTGGATCTGGAAAAATGGAAGAACTTGCAACTATCACTGATCGGGAGAATAAACAGTATAAAAATAAATATATTACTGAAATTACTTTTTATATTCCAAATGATATCGATAAGAATAGAGAAAAAAATACTTTGAGGAATTAAAACAATTCTGAAGTTTATTTGGCAATGGAAAAAGGCAAGAATAAAACTGAAAATGTTACAGGAATCTAAAAGCAATGGAGGTTTTGGATTACCAAATAGGGAGATATATTATCAGGCATTGGTACTGACATAGGTAAAAGAAGATTATTACTATTGGAGGACATGATATTCAATTAGGATGGCATACTTTTTATGGTATGGAAGGAGTACGATACATACATATTTTCAAAGGCCTTATGTGAGGAATGCTTTACTCTTGATATGGGGAAAAATTAAACTACATGAAAATACCAGTCTGGCTTCCCACAATGGAAGGATTGAGACATCCAAATCTTATTAACTTGGAAAAGAGGGTTTATAATTATAAATAGATTGATATAATTCACAGAATTATAAACATAATATAAAGAAAGATCTAGTTAAAATGACTTTGTTACACTACTATTATTGTTATCAGCATACATGTTAATATCTCTGTATTATTTTTGATTTTTTGTAAATGATATGCCTTGGCAATACACTGTATTCAAAATGTTTATGAATAAAAGTAAAACATATATTCAAAATATAAAGAACACGATGAAGAACCATTTCCTCTCCTCCCCTCCCCTTTTTTTCATTCACCTGTCTTAGTGTGGCATGAGATAAGTAAGCATGTTGGGATAATTTGATATATTGTGGGGGAGGTGTACCTACAGATGCTTTGGGAAGGAGTAGATCATTTGGTATTATGATCCCTATTGATTTTTCTCCACTACTGGCTGGTTATCGAGGCCTTGACTTGGAGCTTAGAATGTCAAGTAATAAAGTGAAAGGTTCCTTTAATAGAATAATTGCTCACATGGCCAACGTGGTTCTTTTTGACTTACTGTTGTTCAGGGTTCCAAAGTAGGACATTGTTTTCTGAAGATGGTAACAATTGTGAACTTTTGCCCTGAAAGTATTGCAACTGATCTCCATCATTTGCAGTTCTGAATGTATGGTCTAGAACAGGCTTGTCCAACCTGCGGCCCAAGGGCCGCATGCGGCCCAGGTCACCTTGTAATGCGGCCCAGTGCCCACCCCAACCTTTGTGCCAGAGCCAGTGAGGAGGAGGAGGAGAAGCAGGTGCGAGGCAGGGCGAGGCGAGCGCCAGGCCAAGGAGCAACAGAAAAAGCAGGTGCCGTCAGAGCGACACCTCCTGCTGTTGCCACCACTGCCATCGCCGCCGCTTCTGCCCCCGCCGCTTCTGCCCCCGCTGCCTCCGCTTCTGCCCCCGCCACCACTGCTGCTTCTGCCCCCACCGCCACTGCCCCCACCACTGCTTCTGCCCCCGCTGCTGCTGCTGCTTCTGCCTTCCAGTCCTGCCTCATCCAGCCGGGCCATTTGCAGGAGGAGAGGTAGGCGCGAGGCGGGCGAGCTTTCTCCCCCCACCCCGCAAAATTTGGCCGGAAAATAAACCATGATAAAAAAACCATGATAAAAAATAAATAATTTTTAATTAATAATTAATAATAAAAACATCTCACTAACTTCATTTCCAAATAAATTTAATATGTTAACTATGTTTTCTATGGTTTTTTTTGGATGATCAGGTATCATTGCTGTTATTTTATTTTATGTGCGGCCCAAACCAAATTTTCATCTTCTAATGTGGCCCAGGGAAGGTGAAAGGTTGGACACCCCTGGTCTAGAACTTTTGGATTTTTGTTTGATCATGTTTGATTCAAGATTGGTTTGATATATGAAATTTGTGGAAGACAAGTATTATTTGGGTGATTGTTTTTGAGGGTTTGCAGCAAGATCAAGATCACTGATAACAGTTTTACAATGTGGGAATGCACAATTTGGCCTCTCACGAGAGACCTATAAAGGAAATTAGGTGTGGAATAAACTTTTCCAAATGCATGTTTTGATAAACTTTTTCCTAAGAAATTACTTAAAAAAAAATCTTATTGTTAATTGTGCTGATAGGTGGACTTGGTGCTCTAACAGGTCCTGGTCTGGCTAGTCTTTTGGGCAGTGGAGGGCCTCCAACGAGCAGCTCTTCTTCCAGGTAAGAAGTTTAACTTAACAATTTAAATGTCTTTTTACATATTAAGGTAGGAATAGAAATTAATTTCATTATACCACCCCCCTAGAGTCAGACATGAATGGTTAGGGCAGTGGTCCCCAACCTTTTGGCACCAGGGATAGGTCCTGTGGAGAAAGGTTTTTTGGTTGACCGGAGGTTGGGGGTGGGGGGTGGGGGAAGATTCACATGCCTGCATCCCACAGATGGGGCTTTGCTTGTGTGGCTGGCCTGCTTTCTAGCATGCCACAGACCACAGACCAGGAGTTGGGGACGCCTTTGGTTAGGGGAAATCTTTACAGTTAGTGTTTTGAGACCTCTCAGCCTCACAGTAGAACAATTTTATGCCACAAAATCAGATCACCTTTAGCTGAACCAATTGAGTCATGCTATAATTGTGGCATCTTAAACTTAACATAGTTATAGGGCACTTTGGGTAAATAGTAGGTCTTTCAGTGCCAGTTATGCACCTACAGGTGTGAGATGGGAAGGGACATTCTCAGTTTATCAGTGGAGGTCCAAGGAGGATTGTAACAATTCAGAGAGCTGTCAGCCTTCTGTGGAACTTTTATAGATCATTATATTAGCCCCCCATAAAAAATTATGCTTGTATAGGTAGTCCTTGATTTACGATTGCAATGTAGCCTGCCCATTAGGGTTGCAAAGCAGATCCTGACATGACTGATTTAATTTTACGACCTTTTTTTGAGACAGTCATTAAGTAAATACCGTGATTGTTAAATGAACTGTGTTTGCTATGGTGCATTTTTGCTGAAAACCGGAACACCAGTTTTTAGCAAAAACATTATAAATTGTCATGTGACTCGAGATGCTGTAAACAACCATTAATGCAGGCTGGTTGTCAAGTGTCTGAAATGCAGGGTGATGGGGGAAACTTCGGAGCTGGGTTGTAAGTACTTCTTTGGGGGTTGTAATTTCAAACAGTTGCTAAGTGACTGGTCATAAATCGAGGACTGCCTTTATTTGGAAAAAATATCAGTGCTTCTTATTTATTTCAATAATTCTTGTATTAACTATATAGACCAGCCGTCCCAAAGGTGCCTTTTTCAAGAGGCAACTTGACTTTCTGGTTTTTCCTTGAAGACGTTTCGCTTCTCACCCAAGAAGCTTCTTCAGCAGCATCCAGCCCATCCAGTCAAAGATCTATAGGAAGTATGTTGGGTTTGGAGGAATCGAATTCTTTTCAGAACATTCAAGCGATGCTTCAATCAATTCAGGAAGGTTTGGTTAAAATCCAAGAAACCATGGTAAAAAATCATGATGAGATCAAAAATGAACTGGGGAAGTTGAAGGGGGAGATACGTAAGATGCGTGAAGAAATAGGGAATTTTCAGCAAGTAAAAGCAAAAAATGAACAGAGGGTACAGAAAATGGAGGAAAAAGAAGAAACAGAGAAAAAAGTGGAGAAAGTAGCACAAGTTAACAAAGGCCTGGAGGAGACAGTAATTGTTCTGGAGATGAAAAGGGCAGCCTACTTCCTAAAATTCCAGAATATTAAAGAAGAGAAAGGGGAAGACCTGATGGATGTGATGACAGAGTTGTTGGCTGGAGCTCTACAGAAAACTAAACAAGAGGTCCAAGAGGAAATAGGTGAAACATTTAGAATTCATACAAACTACACAAGAAGACATAAACTCCCAAGAGAGGTACATGTGAGATTTACTAAAAAGACATTGAGAGATGAAATACTTAAAAGATCAAGAGACAAGCCTTTGAAATATAAAAGAAAAGAAACTCTGACTTTGAAACAGGTCCCTAGGAGAGTAAGAGATCAAAGGAGACAATATCAATTTCTGACAACACAACTGATCAAATATAATGTGATTTTCAGATGGCTGATACCAGAGGGAATCCTGGTTATTTGGCAAAATAAAAGATTTAGACTGGATTCGCTAGATAAAGCATATGAATTTTTTGATCATCATTTTACTGCAAGTGAAGAACAGGAAACCAGGGAAGAGATAGAAAGTAAAAGACAAGAAGAAATAAAAGTAGAAGAAAAGTGAAAAAAGAATGAGCAGAACAAGAAGGTGCAAGAGCAAAAGAACAGAGGGAGATAAGAACTAGGAGTGTAAACCTATATATAAATGAAGTGATGGAAGATGAAATAATACTATCAATTAACATAAATGGATTGAACTCTCCTATGAAAAGGGAAAATACATTTACAAAACTACAAAAATTAAAATTGGACCTAATTTATGAAGATAAATTAGGTCCAATTTTAATTTTTGTAGTTTTGTAAATGTATTTTCCCTTGGTGCATATTAAAAAACAACATGGCAACTTATTGGAATACCCCAAAATTGGGAAATTATATTTGACAGTGCAACAAGAGAAAAAAGGGATGGCATTATATGTTAAACATTAAAAGCCAAACAACTATATTCAGATGAAGAAGGGAGAATATTGATGGTTGAGGTTGTAATAAATCAGAAGCACATTCTTTTTGATTGCAATATATGCACTAAATAACAAACAAAAAGTGTTCTATAAAAAGCTCCATAAGAATTGAAATGGACTATGAAAACATATGTATGATAGGAGACTTCAATGCAATTGTGGATGTCAAACTAGACTATAGATGCAGCAAAAAAGTAAAAAAATAAAGACACTCCCCAAAAGTTTTTTTTTAATGATACAAGAAATAGGCATACAGGATATATGGAAAGAGTTAAATCCAAAGAAAAACTAATATACATTTTAGTCGAACACACACCAATCATGGTCCAGAATAATGATATGGATGTCGCCAGAAATGAGAACAGATGTCCAAAAGGTTGATACAGAAATGAACATAAGGGCAGATTATAACCCAATAAAAACTAGGTGGAAGGGACAAAGGAAAAAACTGGGATGGACACTGAACCAAACTATACTAAAGGATAAGGAGTTTATATAAATAATGGAAAAAGAAATGGACTTCTTTTTTAAAGAAAACAGAAAAGAAGAAACATTACTACAAAATGTTTTGGATACGGTAAAAGCACAGCTACATGCGAGGATTAGCCATAACATATATAGCAAGAAGAAACAAGGAAAAGAAACAACAGCAAAAAAACACTCCAAGAAGAACTCAAAAAGCTAGAGATAGAATTGCAGAAAGATCCGCAAAAAAAGAGAAAATGGAATTAATAAAACATAAATTAAACTTAGTAGAAAAAGAAGAAATGGCACAAAAGATTAAAATGGCAAGACAAAACATTTTTGAAAATGCAAATAAGGCTCATGATTTAATTAGAGCAATCATCGGAACCCTGACACCAGGTAGATGGCTAGCATACAAGCTGAAAAAAGAGAAAGAGAAGAAAATGATACATAAACTGATAGATGAGAAGGGGATCAAAATGAAGATAAAAAGAAAATAATCCAGGAATTCTATGGGAAACTTTACAGTCAAGAAAAAGTGTCAAAAGATATAATAAAACAATCTTTAGAAAAAGCTGTATTATCCAAAATACCAGAAACAGTAAAAGTGATGTTAAACAAAAGAATAACAATGATGGAATTAACAGAAGCAATCAAAAGGCAAAAACAACAACACACACACACACACACACACACTAAAACACCTGGACCAAATGGGCTTCCTGCAGAACTTTATAAACATCTACAAGATGACTTAGGTTTGTCAATGTTGGAAATCTATAATGATGTGTTGTTAAGGGCCAATCTTCCTAAAACATGGGCAGATGCAAATATTACCTTAATACCAAAAGAAGACTCAGATTTACAGCAGATAAAAAACTATAGACCAATATTGTTATTAAATGTACGCTACAAAATATATCCCTCAATAGTAGCAGAGAGACTAAAAAAGTTCCTGAATGAATTTATACACTGGACCAGAATGGTTTCTTACCCCAAAGACAAAGTAAAAATAATATGAGAATTGTCTTGAATACATTGGAATACTATGAAGTACACTCTGAAAAAGAACCGGCACTGGTCTTGTTAGATGCACAAAAAGCCTATGATAATCTGAATTGGCAATCCATGATAGTACAAGTAAAATGTATGGACTTTGGTGAAAAATTTATAAATATGATTAGGGCAATATATTCTAAACAAATGGTGAAAGTGATAGTAAATAGGGATATGACAGAGCATTTCAACCTAAGTAAGGGTGCAAGGCAAGGATGTCCTCTGCTCCCCTTATTTATACTAACTTTGGAAGTCTTGATTAGAAAGATCAGACAAGACCCAGAAATAAAAGGCATGGAAATAAAAAAAGAAAATTACAGGCATTTGCGGACGATCTAGTATTTATCCGAGAAGAACCACTGGAAATGGGATCTAAATTAATTTTAAAAAAGATGATTTTGGTGAAAGTAGCAGGATTAAAAATAAAGACTAAGATGCTGGTAAAGAATCTTACAAACAGAAAAGGGCCAATGAATTGATGGAAAAGATGGGCATTCAGATAAAAAAAGGTTATCTTGGGTTAATTTGAGGAACAAAGGAATATTGACTTTAAAAGTACATGATTTATAATTGGGGTGACATGCATTTATATGGTATGGGAAAAATAAAATACACAGATATTTTCAAAGACATATTAGAAATGCTCTGCTTTTAGTATGGGAAAAAATCAAAGAGAAACATTACATGAAAATACTGGTCTGGCTATCCACGATGGAAGCACTAATACATACAAATGTTCTTGAACTGGAAAAAAATTATACGGTATAAAGATATCCTAAATGAACAAGAGGAATTAAAATTGAAACAAACTGAAAATCAAGGAATTTATTTGGCTTGGTGGCCACTTAGGCAAATATAATCAAGATACAAGAAAGATGCAGAAATGTATGGATTTTACAAAGAACTTTCAGAATTAGATTTTAGGGATGGATGATAAATTAATAAAAAATATAGCTATTTATTGAATTTTAAAATGGAAGAAAAACAAGTAAAAGAAACTATGATAGCATGGTCCCAAAATTTTGGATATAGTATAGAACTAGATAAATGGCAAAAACTCTGGGGAAAAAACTATAAATTGACAATGTCAACAGCTTATAAAGAAAATCTCTACAAAATGTTTAATAGGTGGCATCTGCCACCAGCAAGAATGGCAAAGATGTTCCAAAACGTATCTCCCAGATGTTGGAGATGTAAACAGATACCGTGTTCTTACAATCATATGTGGTGGACTTGTCCTATGGCAAAAAAATATTGATTAAAAATAAAAAATTGGCTAGAAGAAATGATAAAACAACAAATAGACCTAAAACCAGAGATGTTCTTGTTGGGTGTCCTACTGCAGAAATATAATAAAAGAAATATATATTTAATTTTACATGTAACAACAGCAAGAATTATGCATGCACAAAATTGGAAAAATGAACATACCTATTGAGGAAAATGTAATAAAATACTAGAATGTACTGAAATGGATATATTAACATTGAAAATTAAGGTTAAGGAGGAAACAATACTTTTTAATGTGGGAATTATTTTATCAATGGTTAGAAAATAGAAGCAGAAGTTAGAAATTTAGAATCAAGGAGAATATGTAAATAAAAATGAAGTAAATGTGTAATTAAATAATGAATATTGAATAATGAGGATAAGTAAACACGATTAATAGATTTGGATGATAATGGTTACAAATGTGATGGTTGTATGATGTTTATAATGCTTGATATTATTAAATAATTATAGACAAAACCAAACACAGTACTTCATTAAATAACAGAAAATGTTTAATAAGGATATGTGAAGAATGTGGTGAATGGATTTTGAGAATAATAGTTATAGCTATTGTGTGTATAAGATTGACTATTTGTATTTAAAAAAGATTATACCCACTCAGTACACTGCCATTGTGGATATGGAAATTGCATATATAACAAAGAAAATGGTATAATAAATAAATAAATATTATAAAAAAAGAATTATGCTTGTATAGGTGGTCCTTTATTTACGATTGCACTGGAGGCTGCCCATTAGAGTTGCAAAGCAGATCCTGACATGACTGGTCCAATTTTATGACCTTTTTTTGGTGGCAGTCATTAAGCAAACACCATGATCGTTAAATGAACTCATTGTTCACTATGGCGTGTTTTTGCTGAAAACTGGAAGGCTAGTTTTTAGCAAAAACTTCATAAATTGTAGTTATGTGACTGAGGAATGCTGCAAGCAATCATAAATGCAGGCTGGTTGCCAAGAACCTGAAATGCTATGTGAAGGGGGAAACTTCGGAAGTCGAAGACTGCCTTTATTTGGAAAAAACACCAGTGCTTCTTATTTCAATAATTGTGTTAACTATATAGACCAGCCATCCCAAAAGTGCTTTGGCAATGGAACTTTCTGGTTTTTCTTTGAAGACGTTTCACTTTTCATCCAGGGAGCTTCTTCAACTCTGGATAGTGGGGAATTCTCCAGTCAGAGCTGAAGAAGCTTCCTGGATGAGAAGGGAAATGTCTTCAAAGAAAAACCAGAAAGTTCCATTGCCTCTTGAAAAAAGCACTTTTGGGACAGCCATGGCCTGGATGACTGAGAATCTCCAGAGATATATAGACCAGCATTATTCCTTCATTGCAGATGGGGCATTAGAGATACAGATCTGAAAGTAATCTAACATTTTCCAGGGAAAGGGCATGCTAAATGTCTTCATCTTCTCTGTAGACCAGTCATAACTTCTTTCCAAGTTGTACCTGGGTTTGGGTGTGGAATGCTCTGTTTATTAGGATATGTTTTGCAACTCAAAAGAAAGGCTATTTTTCTACTCTTAGCATCTTTAAAATGTGACCTATAATGGTGTGGCTCTCACCTGTAGGAACCGAAGTTTGTGTCATGTTTCTCCAAAATTGTATTTCTAAATGCATGGCTGTAAGATGAAATCATCTGTTGCCTTTTATAAATTAAGGATATTTTTTTACAATTTTATGACTTCTGTTTTATCCAAGTATAAAATAAAATAGAAAGGAAAATAGAAATAGGAAATTAGGGGAAGGAAAAACGGGGGGGGGAAACATGGGGTACAAGGAAGGGAAAAAGAGGGAAAACCCTCTAACTTACGACTATTTTCAGCACAGTACCAGATGACAACGTTACAGCCTCAACTTTTTACTTTTACATATTAGTATACACTAGCCATTTCTATAACAACAAATTTATCTAATTGGCAAAACCAAAGTGATCAAACATTTAACTTCTGGATTTTGTGCTCATGGGGTGGGAAAATTAAGAGTTTGAAACTAAGAAGGAGTTGTCAAGCGCAAAATAGATGGTGGCCTAAATTAGAAGGTCTCTGGGCTTTTCTTTAACCCCTTTCTCTCCTTTCGCTGAGAAATAACCATTGCAGAATTTTCCCCCAAATCTTTCAGTTCACGCAGCCAGTCAGCAGCTGTGACGCCATCCTCCAGTACCTCCTCCACCCGGGTAACGCCTGCTCCTGCTCCTGCTCCTGCTGCTCCTGCAGCTGCCACAACCACAGCCACTAGTCCTAGTCCTGCTCCAAGCTCAGGAAACGGGACCAGCACAGCAACAAGCCCTACGCAACCCATCCAGCTAAGTGATCTTCAGACCATCTTAGCTACTATGAATGTACCAGCCGGAACAGGAGGACAGCAAGGTAAAAGAGGGCTGCGCGTTTGGTATGTCTTCTCTAAACGTGCCTCTTTTCTTGAACTTCCATCCTAACATCTCACAGTCTTTATTACTCCGGCCTGGAGTTAGAGATAAAAGTTCTGGGCTTCCGATACCCCAGTATGAACCAGTGCTAAGCAGCTGTTGGTTAGCCAGTTAGAATCAACTGCCACATTTATGATGTGGTAGTCATGATTTTTATAGATACAGTAGAACCTCTGGTCACGAATGCTTCTGACCACGACCAAATCAGGTTCCAACCAAAAAATTCACAAAATTTTTGAATCTGGTCACGAACACATACTCGGGTGGCGATCAAACACAAACCCTGACCCAGAATTTCCTGAAGACGAGATTTTAGAACAGGGGTCTCAAACTCAATTTACCTGGGGGCCGCTGGAGGCAGAGTCTGGGTGAGGCTGGGCCGCATAAGGGATTCCACAAAAAACGTTGTTAAAAAAATATCCTCAAATGTCATCAACAGTTAATGATTTCTCCAATACATGAACTGTCCTGAACACATGAATAGAACATTGAATGAAGGTCATGAACAGTTCCTCAGAACATGGCTTCTCCAGCTTACTCCTTGCTGCCAGAGACTTGACAACACTTCCTCTCACATATCTGAGCCACATTTGGTTTGAGAGAGGAGGCACTTGAGACCCTCAGTATGGCTTGAAGATGATCATCAGTAAGTCTGGACCTGTACTTGGACTTGTTAAAGTTCAGGGTGGAGAAGAAGCCATGATGAGGAACGGCGGGCAGGACTTCCTTCAGAGGTCCATTCCCCCTGCGGGCCACACTAATATTATACTTTCATATCACGGTGGGGGCCACAGGATATCGTCCTGTGGGCCGCAATTGGCCCGTGGGCCGCAAGTTTGAGACCCCTGCTTTAGAAGACAAAGAGATCACCAGTTATGGAACAAATTATGGTCATGACCAGAGATTCTACTGCATTGGGATTCCCAGGCTACTCTTGGAATTTGTGATCACCAGTAGCATCTTTGCTAATTCCATGTACCTCAAGAGACAACCCTAATTGTGTTCTTCTACAGTTGACCTGTCCAGTGTGCTTACTCCAGAAATAATGGCACCTATTCTGGCCAACACAGAAGTTCAAGAGCGCTTGCTGCCTTACCTTCCTTCGGGGGAATCTCTGCCGCAAACAGCAGAGGAGATTCAGAACACGCTCACCTCTCCGCAGTTCCATCAGGTAACCATTTTAATGTCAGTAGAAGAGCAGAGCTTGGTCCCAAGTTGAATAAGGAGGTCTTAAGTTGGTTTGTACAGATAGAGGACTAATAACCATAATTGAGCCCAGAGTTAAAGCTGTAAGTCATTGCAGTTGTAAGTCAAGGCATCACATATCCGGACCCTATTTTTTTCAACATTTTTTGGCGGGGTGGTGGTTAAGCAAATGCCACAATCATTAAGCAAATACATTTTCCCCAAAGGCCTTTTTTGTTTTTGTTTTGGCCAGAAACCAGAAATAAACACCAGATACCAGCAAAAAATATTGTAAATCATGGTTATGTGACTGCAGGTGCTGCAAAGATTTGCTGGTTGCGAAGTACTGAAAATGCGATTATGTGACTGCTGACGGGGCCAGGTGAATGTGATGACTTTGAGCATGAGTCATAAGTAACTCTGGGGAGGTCCATTGTAACTTTGAACTGTCACTAAATGATGGGTCAATAGATCCAAGAACTACCTCTAGGAACCGAAGTGGCCTATAGGGTCAGGTTGGGAAAAGGTTCTGTGGGCGATGAGAGACAGTTCATTCAGAAGTTTATGTGTTATTTTAACCAATACAGCTTTGCTGGTGTGCTATTTGAAACTTTTAATACATCGTTTGCCCGAAAATAAGACGTCTTAATTTTTGCTCCAAAAGATGCATTGGGGCTTATTTTTCAGTTATGCCTTAATTTCAAGAAAATACTAAATGCGTCTGTCTGGCTGACGATCTTAACTGGGGCTTATTTTTTGGGTAGGGCTTATATTCCAAGTACCTTGAAAAAACATGCCAGGGCTTATTTTCCAGTTGGGTCTTATTTTCAGGGACATGCAGTAGTATGTACTGTTTTGGGGGCTGTGTTGCTTACACATTTCTGATTTACAGTGACTTTACCCCAGCACTGCTTAACTAAGAATTCACAGGACTGATGATAATTCAACTAAGAATTATAGTTGTCACACTACCACCCATGTTGACAGTTTACAACAAAGCTCGTAGTGCTAGCTAATTTCTTTAGATCTAATTGAAATACCAAGAAATCATAGGGCAGAGGTTTGAAATTAGAGCATAATATTTTAGGATAGAAAGAAAATGTAATGAATGAAACATGACCTTGGTTAGATTGTATCATATTGTTCTAACCCAGGCTTCCCCAAGAAGCACTAAGCAGACTTTTTGTCCTGGCAGAATCCCTTTTAATTAAACAAAGGTGAATTTCTTGCAGTCACATTCAGCCACAGGCCTGGCAAACAGTCTTTCAAGGGTGTAATGAGGAGCACAGACCTTATCTAGCTTGGAGAGCTGCCGAGTAAATATTTCCAAATGCAGTGCTGACAAGGAAGGACTCGGCACAGAGTCTCTGAGATTCACAGACAAATCTTCACACTGCTACAATGAACGAATGTATTGTTTCCTGCAAAAGCCCCCTCCCCTTTTGCTCCTCTTTTAATCCCTATGGGAAGAGCCATCCATCGTTCACCTGTGGGTTTACTCCCACGTCGACCCTTAGTTCGTAATTGTTCTTTTCTTTTGGCAGCTCTGCGCATGTGCAGGCTGGGAACCGGCTCCAGCTGCTCCCCTGCCTCACTGCTGTCCGACTCCAAAGGCAGCTGATGGCTGCCAGACTGCTCTGGCTGCATCTCTGCCTCGGGTGGAGACCCCCTTGTCCGAGCCTTCCTCGGCCTCCAGGACTGGCCCATGTTTCTGCCCAACCTCCTCGCTACTGTCCGACTCTGCTGTCAGCTCCGCTAGCCGCTGACGGGTCACAACATGAGAACATGAAAAGATCCCTCATCTACCCTTGTGGTCATGTAGCTAGTGGGAACTGGATTTTTGAATTCTGCAATCATCTTGGAACAGGATTGTCTGTAGTCTGCCTCTCTGAAGATAGAAGCTTGATTTTCTCAGAATCTGAGAATCTTTTATAACCTAGATGAGCTGGTCTTGTTTTCATTTTGCAGGCCTTGAGCATGTTCAGTGCTGCCTTGGCTTCTGGGCAGCTGGGACCCTTGATGAGCCAATTTGGTTTACCAGCGGAAGCTATAGACGCAGCAAACAAAGGTGGTAAGTTCATTTGCATAGCTAATTGGGAGCTGCTGAATCATTAACGGAAATCTTTCTAAGGATGAAGTAATACATTAGGAGATTTGAATTCTGCTGTGTTTTCTGGAAGGCTTTTTGGATCACTCTCATCCAGTGTTTTTCAACCATGGACAACTTTATATGTGGATTTCAACTTCCAGAATTCCCCAACTAGCATGCTGGCATGTGGAATTCTGGGTTCTCCACAGAACCAGTCCCTGGTGCCCAAAAGGTTGAGGACTGCTGATCTAACCATTAAAACTCAGCATCATTTATATTAAAAAAAAAAATCAGATACTGGAGCGGTATATGCCCTCAACTTACAGCCGATCACAATGTGACCTACAGTTTGACGTGGGACCCTGCAGTCAGTGAGGGGAGGATGGATGCCCCATTTATGTAGAGAGCTCCGGCAGACACTGTGAGGTGCGCATCCTATTCAGGATTGTCCATTGCTGACGTGATGGTTCAAAGTCTGGCACTTTTGTTTGTATGGTCATTCTGAGCATTCTTATCTGTGCTATAAATGGCTATAGAGAATTAGTTGAATCCTTACTATTGAACTGTTAAGGAGAGCTTTAACCAAGAATGCTACCAGAGAGCTACTCCATCTTGAAAACCCCAGTGTTTCAGGTCATCCTGGCGCTACAAATTTTTAGATGTCTTTAAAAACTTGATTGTTCCCCAAAGGTCTGAAATAAGACAGGTAAGACAGCTGGCTGGCTGTTGCACACTGTTTTCCCTTCTCTTATGTTTAATTATTTTAAAGTTTTAATTCTATGCTGTCAAGAATGTACGCCAAGTGGAAGAGCAAGTAGAGATCTAAATCATAAATAAAACCTCTACTACTAAAACGTAGTGAACTGGAAAGTGTGACATCGAGCTCCTTGGAAACTGATTTTGAAGGGAAATGAAGTTAGGCCAGCATATTTATGCAAAGGATTGATTATTTGGACTAACACAAACCTTCCATGCTGTTGCAGGTCATGTGTTGCAACTACACACGTCAAATGTGCCCAAGGCAGCCTGCTGTCTTTTATACTTTTCTCTTGCTGAATTACCGATTTAATGTGTCTTGTTTCTAGACGTAGAGGCGTTTGCAAAAGCCATGCAGAACAACGTCAAATCCGACCAAAAGGAAGGAGAAGCAAAGGAGAAGAAGGACGAAGAGGAAGACATGAGTTTAGATTAGGTTTCTTAATTGTGTCTGTATGATACTCCTAGATATTAACTTTAAGTAGAATCCCTAGCTGACTCCGTGTATCGAATCTACAAGTAAAGGCTCTCACTCCCAAAATTCTTTCTGGAAATAACTTTTCCCCCCGTTTCTTGCTATAGCCCAAGGCAGCTGTTTTGCCTTAAGACACCGCTTGTCCCTAGGAAAGATTTGATTGGTCTAAATGAAATCTTGCATCCAGTAAAACTGTAGCTTTTACGTTTGAAGGGTTAGCCTACATCTATTCGTTTATATATATTTTTTATATCGAGCTAATTGTACCTGGGTGTGACTATAATTGGTGGAATATTTGACTTCTTGCCTTCATTAAAGATTTGAGGGGCTCCTGAGAGTCAGATCTCCTCCCCTCCCTCTCTGTTTGGATAATGTGGGGCCTGGGGAATTGTTTGAGCAGAATATTTTCACAGGAACTACGAATCCAGGGATTTTTAAGCTCCATTTGCAAAGAGGCTCCTCCAAGGGTGGGCTGGGCATGACAAAACGTGATAAAGAATGGCTTATGGCTTTGAGATTGACAAATAAGTGGCAAAAATACTGATATTCGGGGGGGGGGGGTTATAGAATTGAACCCTTGCAAGCAATTCAGTTGGTTGTAAGCATGTAATTCACATTATTAAAAGGGAGGACCAGTATCCCCCTTCATGGCATCCTATGAACGCATTCGCTCAAACATATGCTCTCCTCCTGCACCGAGGCCACTTTGTGTACAAATATTACAAGAAGGGAACAGTCAGAAAAATTTATTGGAAGTATGTAGCGATGATGTACAGAAATATTGCTTTCATCATTTAGTTCCCCCCCAAATAAGTTGCTGAAATAAAAGTCAGGGTCAGGTAAAATCCACTTTTCAATATGTACCCCAGCATTAAGATAACCAATATACTTTGAGTAATAAAATTCTTTTTAGAGCTGTCTTACCCAATGTGATGGGATACACACATACAAACACACGGATGTTTCTAAGTGCACAAGTGAACCTGGTTTGATACTGAGGAGTAACCACTTGGTTGACTGATGGAAAGTTGTGATACTAAAACTGAAGAAGACGTAACACGATGGAGTAAGAGTGAAAGGGGGGGGGGTATGAAAGGAACTGAGGACATCACCTTCATAAGTGAAAAACTGCTTTCCTTTAATGTCACTGCAATGCAGACTGCAGCAACAGCACCTAATATTTATTAGGAGGGAAGCATCCCCGTTTTTTGCCTGGAATATCAAAATCCGCTTAAATCCTAGTTCTAGAGACTCTTGTGCTATTAAGCAAACCACAGGATGGCCTCTCATCATGGACTGGCCAGGTTCTCGCAGCACTGAACCGCAAAGTACCCCAGAGATCCATGTTAATTATATCACGCTCTAATGTGCGAACCTACTTATTAACATCTAATACATTCCTTTGATCATTTTTGGGAAATTGGCAAAGACAAAACATCGTTTTTCAAATGTAATTTGTATCTGCGGGGAAAGGGAACTTACAGGCCTTTTGTAGTATCTTGGGTTTTTTTTCCCCCTTACATCCATTTTGTCATCAACCCATTTGAAAATTGAGTGAACGGTCTGGAAAATTATTGGAACAACTGCAGTGGTCAGACATCGATAAGCAGATACCAATAAGAAGAGCATGTGTGCAGCTCAGAGTTGGATTGCGGAGTCCCACGTTGCTCTCCAAACAACCAGCTTGCAGAAATTATGTTACTTAACGAAACATCGCCAAGGAAAACAAGCTTAAGAGCACCAAGGATTCCACGATATACAGACAGGCTTAAACTCCTTGGTTCTTTTGTGTCTTTCGATGAAATTGTTGCTTAAGGCATCACCGTGACTTTGTCTCACTTGTGCAAGGGAGCATCTTAGCCTTCTAGCACCCATTATAAATATTTTTATAAAGCGCACACCATGTGCATTGTTTGAAATACCCTACTGCCAATATACTGGAAGAAATGTGCAAATATATTACAAATTAACTAAAGAGCCCAGCTGAGAACCTCACTACAGCCCTTCTGCCCCATATATATATATATATATATGTACACACATATATATATACATACACACACACACTTTTATTGAACCCTTTTTTCCGTTTGCAAGGAGATTCATCACGCAGACGTCCGTCGCCTTTTGCGAAGGTGACAAACCCATCTGTGGCTCTGATCTCACACATGCCAGGAAGCTTCAGTTACCCAGTCGGGCACCCTCTGAGCCCTACAGAGCCCCTGGTTGAGCCAGCTTGCCTGATGTCAATTGGGTTTCGGTTGATCACCAAATTCTTCATGCAACCCACAAACGAGGGAGGGTGATGTACCTGGGACAGTGAAGCAAGTTCTGCAAAAGGAAAATGAAGTTTTTTATGCACAGAAGCCAGCTGGACTTGATACAGAGAAAAGAATCTTGCTACAGTCACTTGCCTCAAGGAGCCTCAAGCCAGTCAAGACTTATCTGTGTATTCAGAATTAGTTTTCTGAACCAGGTCCAAATTCTCTGAGGGTGTGGCTTGTCTAGAAAAAGCCAGCTTTGCCCTATCCCCTCTATGATCCTTTGGCCTTGCCCCCAAAATACCTTCCTTCCTTCTTTCCTCACCTTCATCTCCCTTCTTTCCTTTCTTTCCCTTCCCTCCTTCCTCTTTCTTTCCTTCCTTTTCTTTTCCTTCTCCTTTCTCCCCATGCTCTCTTTTATTTAACAGAATAAGAGTTGGAAGGGACCTCAACACCCCCCCCTCCCCCGGTTCCACCAATTAACTGGTAGGAAATTCATCCTTAGTTCTAGATTGGTTCTCTCCTTGCTTATTTTCCATCCACTGCTGCTTATCCTGCCTTCTGTTGCCCTCTTTGTGGCAGCCCCTCAGATATTGGAACACTGTTCTGTCACCCCTCGACCTTCTTTTTATTAGAGCAGATACATCCAATTCCAGCAATTGTTCCTCATACATTTTAGACCGGGGATCTTTGTTGTCTGCAGGTTCTGTAGGCCTAAGAAGGTTTAAAAACCGAATAATCTGGGTGGGTCCATTTCATGGACTCCTCCATGCTCCAGTTCCTCAACCCACTTACCTGGCAGTCCACCAAGATAAATGCTTTCTTTGTCAGAAGTACCACGGATTTCGTTTGGGCCCACTGTGTAATTGGCTTTGGTATCCACATCCAGTTGGATCATGTTGCTTCCTTTGATGACTGGGAAAGAAAACAGAGCAGGATGGACCTATTTCATAATTCATGCGCCCCCCACCTGCTCCCTTATGCCAGAGGAACATGCAAGAAGAGGAAGATCAAATCCGTCTGGTGCTACTGATACAGCTCTTTCCAACCCGTTGCCCAATAACCGTTGGATTGCAGCCCCGCTAATGGCCAACCAGAGAGATCACTATTAGCAAAGCATACTGAGCTGGACCAGCAACAAAGAATGAGTCTTTATTTAAGATAGGGACAGATGGACATGCGTGATTTGCAAATGTTATAATGTTTTAATTAGTAACCGGCACCTCTGGGATCTGAATCGACTCCAAAACCCCCCCAAAGAAGCTTGGCGGTCCAATTTTTATCCTCCATCAACAACCATTGGATGGAGAGAAAGGTTGCACGAAACCCAGACCCCGGCATTGTTTTACCGGCTGCATTCACATTAAATCTAATTAAATTAACCTGTTTTACGCTTTTAACAATACACTGAGACAATACGTTGACTCAATACATCAACCAGACCTTCAACTGAACTGATCAACAGCGTTCTACGAAGATACTATTTTGTGATTAGGCTCCTCAGCGTATAGTATTGTGATGGTCAATAAATATAAATATAAGATAAAGGGGAGGGGTGGGGAAGAGGAGAATTTTATAGAATGTAAGAGTCTGGGGAACATCTCTGAGGCAGCCAATTCTTTCCAAAAGAGACAGCAGAAAAAAAAAGATGATATCCCTTGGGTTCGAAAGTGGCTCACCTGTGATTGTATGCCATTGGCCATCACAGAGGGAAGGCTGGGACACAGATGTGGCAAACTCTGCTGCTCCTGTATTTGCGGTCACCGTAACCTAATACAGAGAAATGGTTTGGAGAACTTCATTTGGAACAGGGGTGTCAAACACAAGGCCTTGCGGGGGGGAGCTGGATCTGGCCCATGGGGTGCTTAGATCTAGCCTGCAGGGCCACCCTGGAAATAGTGAAGGACTGGCCCGTGGCGCCTCTGCCAGTGAAAACGGAGCTCGGGAAGGCACACGCGGCCCTCCAAGGCTCAGCTTTCCCTGGCAATGAGTTGCGGGAGGCCATCGCAACCGAAAATGGAGCTTGCGAGGGCTGCGGGTAACACCCCCCCCAGCCCCGTTTTCACTGGCAGAGGGTTGCAGGAGGCCGAAAACCGCTCACAAGCCTGTTTTAGGTGGCAGAGTGCTTGGCCCACCACAGGCGCCCCACAACATAAGTGACATCATTCTGGTCACACCCACCCTGGCCACACACTCCCTGCCCTCCCCAAGGTCAAACATTACCCTCATGCTGCCCTCAGTGAAATCGTGTTTTTGACACCCCTGATTTAGAAGGCACTAGGAAGATGCTCCTGAAAAATCTGGTTTATTTTATCAGAGGGTTGATTCTTTAACGGGAAGAACAGTGCTAGCGAGGAAGTTCTCAGAAACAAAAGTCGGATCCTTACAGATCTTCCCCACTACTATATTTTCAATTTCTGCCAGATGAAATTTATAACCGAGAACCAGTCTGGTCTAGTGGTTTAAGGCACCGGGTCAGAAAGCAAGAAACCACAAATTTGAAGTCCAACCTTAGCCATGAAAGGCATCTGGATGACCTTGGGCCAGTCATTCCCTCTCAGCCCAATTCATTTCACAGGATTGTTGTAGAGGAAACGAGAAGGGAAGTGTGTTGGATATAGTCACTGCCTTGAGTTATTTGTAAAAATAATAATGGTGGGATATAAACAAATAAGTGTAAAACTCAGCCTTTCATCTAATCCACAATCTCTGCTCATGGCTATTAATCATTGTTCATTTTTTTTAAATTACTGATATTTCTCTTTCACCCTTCTTTGGACAGTTGGATCATAAAAGAAAACCTAATGTCTCCTCAAAGCATCTTCCACAGTCAATTTTTCACCTCTTTTCAGAAACCGAGTAAAGAATACATAATTCTTAAATGTGGATGCCCGTTGTACCACAGAAGAAGGGCCAACACTGTGAAGGCCCCATTGGCTGGGGGATTCTGGGAGTTGAACTCCACAGATCTTAAAGCTGCCAACATTTAGAAAATGCTCTTCCTTGACAATGGGATGGTACATTTTTCTAATGTCCATGCCCAGGAAGATCTATGACAATGGTTCTGGTTTCCTTCAAAGGATATTGTGATGACCCAAGGCGTGGCACAAAAATAGGTAAAGTCCCTTTAATACCTCCAACCTGGCCCCCAATGTCCAGTTATCATCGGCTGGAGAAAAAAACCCTCAAAAACAGCTTTTAAAAGAAAGAAATTCCGTCCAAACTCAAAGTGCATATAAAATTATAAAGAAAAGCTAACACAAGCCAAACTGTAGCAATTAATGAGACAGGGCAGGATAAGGGATTGAAGATGTCAAAAGATAATGAAACATATACTTGGGGAGGATGCCAGAACTCAGATCAGACTTGACAAACCAGAATAATTTCACGCTTTGTTTCCAGCAACTTTGCAGTGCACAGTTTGCCCTTTTAAACAGTCTTCTCAGCTGCAGCCAATGAAGGGTATCAGGGCCCTTTTCTCCCCTGTAAACCACACAACTTGAGTTGCTCCCTGATCTGTTCCTCCCTGCATGCCCTAGGATGAAGAGGGGATGGGCCTGGGTCTTCCTCTGAATGCCCCGCCAGACTGTGCCCTTCCCCAGTTTCCTCCACAGCCACCGGGGCCACACTCCCACTCCCTGTCAGCTGTTCCACCTCTCCCTCGGATTCAGATTCCAACAACCGCATGACAGATGTTCAAGATATTTGTCTCTATTATTTAAAAAGTTTCTTAGAAGCTTGTTAATCAATCAATCAATTAATCAAAGATGAATAAATTTAATCAATTTACCTTTTGGCTGTCAGTAGATAGCCTGAGATAGTTTGTCTGTCTTCCTATGTGAAATATCAGACCAGATGAACTCCGTGGTCGGATCTTCAACGTCATCTCAAAGTCTTGACCGATGGCTACCGACCTATCTGTGGGTGGGGTAGGAGAAGAGCAAATCCTTCACAAAAGGTTTGTGGGAGGCAAACGAAAGTTAAAACAATCCTGAAAGAAAGTGCCAAGAATGACCAAGTGTGAAAAAACAGACAACACTTAAAAAGTACCTAGTGTGATGTATCCTCCTTCAACAGAGAAAAAAATGCCGTTTTCCAAAGGGCCCACATAACAAGGGGTCACAGCAAACACACGGGAGGGTGAATTTAGAGGTCTTTTGTCCAGTTTTAGGTGCCTGAGGCAACCCTTAAAGCTAGTAACAGAAGCATCCTGCAGAAAAGAAGAAGGTCTTCTGAATTAGATAACGGCATCTGGACATTTCCACTGCCTACAATTCCCCCAAACTCACAATTTCATGCTTTCTTTTATACTGGCTTATTAAAAGAACTTATATGGTTCCCCACCTCCCATAGAGATCCCAGGGTGGACTCATGAATACTAATAAAAGCAATATTAAAACAAATCAAATCCTTCCCACCAGGCATCAGACCATCCAACTGTTGACTCTGATCCAAAGGCATTTTTTCACAAGGCAGCTGGACTTACTTTGTTTTTCCTTGAAGACATTTCGCTTCTCATTCAAGAAGCTTCTTCAGTTCTGACTCCACCATTCAGCCAGAATTGAAGAAGATGCTTGGGTGACAAGAGAAACGTCTTCAAGGGAAAAACATAGGAAGTCCAGCTGCCTTTTGAAAAAGCATGACGTGAATGACTGAGAATCTCCATAGACATGATGTCTCTGGTTTAATCTCATCCTAGCCCAAGAACTGAGGGACAGTGAGGTCTTTGTGGCCTTCCAGGATGCTAAAAAGGATATGGATTCCAGAAGGGCAGCTTTAACATTTGACAAATAAATACATTCCAAAGGACCAAGGCAACTATAGTGAAGATGCCCCTTCAAGGTGTAGTGGCCTGCTGGCGGCTGATGGAGCTGGCAGCAGAGTCGGACAGTGAGGAGGTTGGGGAGGAACCCAGGCCAGTCGTAGAGGCTGAGGAAGGCTCGGACGAGGGCTCTGCATCAGAGGCAGAAATGGGGCCAGGGCAGGTTGGCAGTCATCAGCTGCCTTCGGGCTCGGACAGCAGTGACACGGAGGAGCTTCTGGAACCGGTTCCCAGCCTGCGCATGCGCAGAGCTGCCAAAAGGAAGGAACAATTAAGAATTCAGGGTCGATATGGGAGTAAGGCCACAGGTGGACGATGAATGGCTTCTTCCATCAGGATTAAAAGAGAAGGAAAGGGGCAGTGGTTTTTTTATTTTTTTCTGCAGAAAATAATTTGTTCGTTCATTCCAGCCTCGTGAATCTCTGTGCCCAGCCCTTCCCTGTCAGCACTGTGTTTGGAAATACTTACCAGACAGCTTTCCAAGATAGATAAGGTCTGAGCTCATAATTATACCTTTGCAAGACTGTTGGCTGAATGGGAATGCAATAAATTCACATTCATTTAATAAAAGAGGTTTTGCTGGGACAGTTTGCTTAGTGCTTTTGGGGGAAGCCTAGAACAGAACACAAGGTCCCATCAGATGACAATATCTAAGGCAAGGGACTTGGAACACCTCCACCTCACCTGATCGAATAGAGCAATAGGAATCACTCTTTTGTATTGTTTTTAATTAGGAGTTTATTCGTATAAGCCTCTTATAGTTACTGAGAGTAAATGGGGCAGCCATATAAATTTTCATAATAGCAATAGACTTATATACCGCTTTATAGTGATTTACAGCCATCTCTAAGCAGTTTACAGAGTCAGCCCTATTTCCTCTAACAACCTGGGTCCTCATTTTACCCACATTGGAAAGATGGAAGGCTGAGTCAACTTTGAGCCTGGTGAGATTCAATACGATGCACAGAAGGTGCCCCTTGGCCCTTATGGGTTTTTTTTTAAAAGATAACCTTAATTTTAAACTGCACCCAAAAAATAAGTGGGAGCCAGTGTACCTCATGTAACAATAGCGCAACAAGGGAAAATTACGAAGAGCCCAGAAGCATGCAAAGGGCTGAATTCTGCAGCTTCTGGATAGTCTTCAAGGGCAACTCCATGCAGAGTGCACTGCAGTAGTCCAACAGGGAAGTGACAAGGCTTGAGTGACTGACTAGGCTTCCTGGTCCAGGAATGGGGGCAACTGATAAAATTTTCTCCCTCTTCATCTCAGGGGTAGCCTAGTTATATGAACAAGCAGGGTCCGAGGTAGATTATTAGGTTCCTTACTGGTATATGAGCCTTAGCTTTGGCCAGTGGTGCTCCTCCCACATAAAAGGGGCCAGAGATCCCAAAGTCGACAGTGGCTGGCAGCAATTTCTCCAGGGATCTCAGTCCATCAATGACCAGCTGAACTCTGTTCCTGTCTCTGCTGAAGAAGACCTGAAAATGATGTGGATTTTTCAATATAGAATAGAATAATAACACAAGAGAATAGACTAAAGAATAGAATAGAATTAGAATAGAATAGAATTAGAATAGAATAGAAAATAGAATTAGAATAGAATAGAATAAGAATAGAATATAAAATAGAATAGTATAGAATAGAATAGGATAGGATAGGACAGAAAATAGAATAGAATAGAATAAGAATAGGATAGGACAGGAACAGGAATAGGATAATAATAGTATAGAATAATAATAGAATAGAAATAGGATAGAAAGAATAGAAGAATATAATAGAATAGGAATAGAATAATAATAATAGAATA
The DNA here is from genome assembly GCF_900518735.1 of Pseudonaja textilis. The sequence goes on along the minus strand of NW_020769316.1, from coordinate 5,965,790 downwards.
GAAAATAGAATAGAATAGAATAGAATAGAATAGAATAATTGTTTATAATGCATTCAACCATCTAGCCAATGAGTCGATGCCATCTTCTATCTGATGCTAGTTCATCAAGAGAAACGCTCTCTTGGCTCAGTGTTAATCCAGAAGACAACTAAGGCATTTGACATAGAAGAGTTTAACGAAATGCGCCTGTTTCCCCTTTCCTTACTGTGTGCCATCTTCCATCGTGGTACTTTTCTTTGGTCCGGAGTCTCAGTTTATGTCCGTTGGTATCAGCCAAAAGCACCAAGCGTCCATTGGAGACAAAAAGGGAGAAGGAGGAGCCCAGGGATTCATTAGCCGTGTAAAAAACCAGGCCACTGGAGGAGTTCAACCTCAACTCCATGGAGAAGTGGAACCTGTTGAAGAAGCATCGATCATCATCCAAGCTTTCTTAAGTCTGGATTGGAGTTCAGAAAGTCAGCAAATAGAGTTACAGGTTGTCCTCGACTTACTACCATTCGTTTAATGACTGTTCAAAGTTATGACGGTACTGGGAAAAAAAGATGGCATCACTATTTTTCACGTGATCAGGCAGGTATTTATGTGGGTTGCATTGCCCCAGCTCATCTGCTGGCTCCCCACAAGCCAAGCCAACAGAGGAAACCAGATTTGCTTAACCACATGGTTCACTTAATAATTGCAGTGATTCACTTAACAACTGTGGCAAAAAAGATCTTAAAATGAGACAGAACTCATTTAACAACTGCCTGGCTTAGCAACAAAACTTTTGGGCTCAGTAAGTTGAGGACCTGAGACTCTTGACCTCCCTATTTTTTTTATTTTGTCTGAAGTACAGTGTCAGAAAGACTTTCCAAGCAGGAAGAAAAAAAATACATTTTGCTTTTCAATGTTTACCTTTCTTGTAAAATTCCTGGTATTTCATTGAACTCTAAGCGGCTGACAGGGGATCCCCCAAACTGGAAGGCATCTTTGATAGATTTGGGCTCTTTAAGCAGGTGACAATTTGGGTCTTTCAGCATGGCCTTGCTTGGGACCTGCAAGAGACACAATTTGTAATTCACAGCCCCAGAATTTGATAGTGGCAGATATCTGTAGCTCGGTTATCGGATGAGGGTGGAGGTTCGTTTTCCGAGCTTGGTTTCCAGATTTTGTTTCCAGGCTAGGGAACATCTTCGGCGGAATTTAGGGGATGTCAATATTCTGCTTATAAGGGCTTC
>NW_020769316.1:5926586-5960301 GCF_900518735.1 Pseudonaja textilis | reverse complement strand
TATCTATCTATCTATCTATCTATCTATCTATCTATCTATCTATCATCTATCTATCTATCTATCCATCTATCATCTATCATCCATAAAAGGGCAGGAAAATTTACTGCCTTTTTTCTTTCAGCACCCAGCCAGGGTGGATCCTTCATGTTAAACGTTAAATTTAATGTTTTTCCTCCTTTCCAAAAATATATGTTTTTTTTCTTTTTTGTTGTTAGTGTGGAATGTATGTTTTTGTTTTGTTTCATTTTGTATGACTATTTTATACTTTTATTTTGTATGATAAAACAATACATTTACTTTTTAAAAAAGGGAAAGTATCACTTTCTAGCATACAAATGGGAGGAGATCCGGTGTGCTATACCGGAGAAATTCAAGCTTGAAACGAAGCTCAGATCGTAGGGTTCTGTGCTTCTGTTCTCCAACCCAGCGGGCCGGTTATGTGACTGAACAGAGCTGCTGTGACCTCTTTCAGCAGGCAGCTCTTTCTTTCCGCTGGTTTAGTGATCGCACCTGGGATGGCCAGGAGAGTGTTCATCCAGTGAGATGATCACGTGGCAGCCTTGCTGAACAACCTTACTGATGGATGACTGTGATGGGCAGGCTCCATTACACTCAGAAGCTGAGGTCTACCTGTCCTAATAGAAGCTTCGGAAGCTATATTTTACTTAGAAGCTTCCATGCTGCTGCATCTTAGTGCCTGGGAATTTGGGAGGGGGGATTTCATGGAGAGGTGGAAGTTTAGACATAACAATGTTCTTCTCGTAATGTCAAGAACAAGTTACCCTGAACCTGGAAAGGAGTGGCTGGAGGAATGTCTCCAGTTGGGATGATGGGTGATTGGACCATGTCATGGACTGGTGGGTGCATGGGGATGAGTTTTGCTTTTCAGTTACGAGGGGAAAACTTGGAACTTTCAGATCTGGGTTTTCCCAGGTCCGGGTTTTCCCAGATGTGCAGGTATGACTTCTCTAATAAATTCTTACTTGGATGAACTTTGTTTCTGAGTGCTGAATGAAATGGGGAGTTTCACTGGAACACTGACACCTAACTAAAGCTGGCTTTTTCCAAAGCTGTGCAGTACAGTAAAGAGGTCCATAAATACATCTTTCTTACCAGGAGGTCCACGGTACAGCCGTAACTCACTCCGATGGTGTTCATACGTTTTAAGTCCACATATTTGCCCACAGCTTTCAGCCCTTTCATGCAACCTCTGATGGAGCCTCCTTTAGGGAATATTTTCCTCAGTCTGAAAAACATGCGAGGTTGAGCAAAGGATATTTGTGTTTTTTTAAAGGCTCCACATCTTTAGAACTGGGAGAGGAATCAGAAAGCACATAGATAGAGAGAGATGTGCGGTGTTGTGGCCTGCCAGCGGCCAGCAGAGATGGCAGCAGATTCTGACAGTGAGGAGGTTGGGGAGGAACATGGGCCAGTCCTGGAGTCCGGGGAAGGCACTGGTGAGTGCTCTCCATCGGAGGCAGAGATGGGGGCAGGGCTGTCTGACAGTTATCAACTGCCTTTGGAGTGAGACATCAGTGAGGAAGAAGAACAGCCGGAGCCTGTTCCCAGTGTGCACATGTGCAGAGCTGCCAGAAGAAGAGAAAAACTAAGGAACAAGGGTCAACCTGGGAGTAAAGTCACAGGTGGACGGTGAATGGCTCCTCCCCTAGGGGATAAAAAGAAGTCAAAGGGGAGAAGTGTTTGCAGGAGACAATTAGTTCATTTGGATGAAGATCTGTTCCTGCATTCTTGCCAAGTATTGTCTCTTACAGTGTGGCATCTGAAAGATATCGACCTGGCAACTCTCCAAGCCTGATAAAGGTCTGTAATTGTGAAATATCTTGAAAGACTGTTGGCTGGGACTTTGCTGGAGAGGAATTCACTGTAAACTAAATAAAAGGGGTTTATTGGAACAAGGAGTCAGCTTCGTGCTGTTGGGGAAGCCTGGGTCAGAACAGGAGGATTAAGGAGCAGAAAGAACAAAACTACCAACAAATGTTCCTTTTCCATACATCTCACCCAACAAAACAGAATGAAAAGAAATGGAAAGACTGGTTTAAAGAACTCTTGACCCCAACTGACCTTAGACACATTACGTCATAATAAAAACTGTAGACACAAGGAAACGAAGTTCCACAATACGCAATCGTGAATACGAGAAAATCTTACTTTTCGGGTAAGACGGAGGTGGGAACCCCTCCTAAATAATAAGAGGTGGCCCCATGCAAATTGTTTTCCTGTTCAATCATGAAGACAGTCGATTGCTCCAGACGGACCAAAACACGATCCTTGGAACCCATTTTGAAGAGAAACAGCTGGATCTGAAATTAGCCCAAGGACAAAAAAAATATATATCCATGGAATTGCTCACTCCCAAAAGAGTCGGTTTTACTCAAGATTCAGACGTTCTTCTCGAAGTATCTCCTAAGCTAAGGAGACCACCACACTCCAGAAAACTAGAGTCCAGAGAAGATCAGCAAAGATGATTAGGGGACTGGAGGCTAAGACATGATGAAGAACAGTTGCTGGAATTGGGTATGTCGAGTTTAATGAAAAGAAGGAAAAGGGGTGATATGATAGCACTGCTCCAATATGTCAAGGGTTGCCACAAAGAAGAGGAAGTCAGTCAGCCTACTGTCCAAAGCTCGATTCAGTGGGTTGGAACTGGATACAAGTAGTCCTCGACTTACAACCCCAATTAAATCCAATTTTCCATTGCTAAGAAAGGTGGTTGTCAATTGAGCCGAACCCAATTTTACCTACTTTTTTTTGCCATGAATGTTAAGTGAATCACTGCAGTTGTTAAGTGAATCATGTAATCCTTAAGCAAATCCAGCTCCCCCCATTAACTAGTCCCATGAGCCAATAGAGGGAAAGTTGCAGTGCCACTGCAACTTTTGTAATTTTGGAACTTTGTCGTAAACACTTGGGTGGGGTTATCATGTAACTTCGAATGGTCACTAATTGAACTGTTGTAACTAGAAGATTACCTGCATATGCCTTTTGCTACGTGTCTTACCGTATTTTTCAGAGTATAAAATGCACTTTTTCCACCCCCAAAAGTGGGTGGAAATGTCTGTGCGTCTTATACAGCGAAGTTGCCAAAGCCCCGCCCACCCGCCGGCCCCCACCCTTCGGCTTCTGCCTCCCAGCCATTTGCTTCCTTGCAGCAAACAGCCTTTTTCAGCTTCAGCACAGCATGAGTAGCACAAGCAGCTGATCGTCGGTTGGATCAACCTTCCGACGATCAGCTATTTCAGGCTGCAGGGATTGCTATTGCCTATTGCTGCCTCCGTGCGCCCCAAGTTCGGCCTCCGCATCCTGTTTTCTGCCTCTGCGCACCCCATTTTCTACTCATTCTGACCCCGCCACCTGGAACGGGCTGAAAATGGGATGCATGGAGGTTGAAAACGGGATGCAGAGGCCAAAAATGGGGCACGCGGAGGCGGCAATAGGCAACGGCAATCTCTGCAGCCTGAAACAGCTAATCATTGGGAGGCTGATCCAACCGACAATCAGCTGCTTGTGCGAATCAGGCTGTGCTGAAGCTGACCAGGCTGTTTGCTAAATGCTGCAAGGAGGCAAACTGCTGGGACAAAGAGGTAGATTTTTTTTCTGGTTTTCTTCCCTAAAAGCTAGGTGCATCTTATACTTCGGAGTGTCTTATACTCCGAAAAATAAGGCAATGGGTTGTAAGCGAAAGGACTGTGGTCATAGGTCACATTTTTTCAGTGCTGTTGTAATTTCAGGAATGGTCGCTAAGCAAATTTTTGTAAGTCGAGGACTACCTGTAATTTGAAGTCAGTCACAGCCATTCTGTGGCCATTAAAATCTGAAATCCCTAATCCGTTGAAGAAAGAATTGAAAGAACGTACTTCTGCCTCAGGACGCAAAATCGAAAGAGACAGTTCGGTCATTACCGCTTTGTTTGCGTTGTTGCTGACTATCAGGGTGGCCTGATCCTTTGAAGTCATGTTCAGGCCTCCACCAAAGTCGTAATAGAGCACCAGCTTTCTGTTTTGAACAGCCAAACACAGCAGCTGATCCTGTGGAAGGAAAAAGGACAACTCACTTTCAGATTTTTGAAGTCTAAAAGTCAGCACCCTACTGTATATAAAATAGCAATAGCACTTAGTCTTACATACCGCTTTACAGTGCTTCACAGCCCTCTCTAAGTGGTTTTACAGTGCCAGCCTATTTCCCGCAACAATCTGGGTCCTCATTTTACCGACCCGGAAGGATGGAAGGCTGAGTCAACCTTGAGCTGGTGAGATTCGAAGAATCAGCCAGCAGAAGTGGCCTGCAGTACTGGATTCTAACCACTGTACCACCACGGCTCATTAAATCCCTAAAAGGAAAGGTTTCCCTATCAGTTTCTAGTCCTGAACTCTAGGACACAGCGTTCATGTCTGTTTCTTGGCCGAGGGAGCTAGCATTGTCCAAAGACACCTTCTGTGGTCATGTGGCCAGCATGGCTATACCCCAAAGGCGAACAGAACGCTGTTATCTTCCCACCGAAGTGGTATCTATTTATCTACTCACATTTGTGTGCTTTTAAACTGCTAGAGATGGGCAGGAGCTGGAGCAAGGGAACTGGAGCTTACCCTGTTGTGTGGAGCACAGGTCTCAAACACGGGCTGTCAGCTTTCCAGCTGACAAACTCGGTGTCTTTACCTGCTGAGCTGTCATGCTCCCGCCTACTCTACACAGTGCTGCATTAATCTGGGTAAAAGCATGGGAAAATGAGGACTTTTTTTTTTCTACATATGCCTCTTCTGATCCACCCAAGAGGTTTTTGCGGCATGTCTTCTTTCTAACACCCCTTGTACCAAGAACGGACTTGGGGTTCTGACCTAAATCCTTTTCCAATAAGACAAACAATAACTAAAGGGAACAAACCTTTTAATGAGTCTTACGAATCCCCAGTTAAAAAGCTGCTGCAAACTAATTAACTTTGATAAGCACAAACCTTGCCAAGACTGCCAAGAATCACAGATAAGAAATATTTCACAACACAAGAGTCTTCAAATACCAACTGTAATGTCCACGAGGCTGAGTTTCAAAACGTCTTTGCTTCCTGCAAAGAACGTTCGCTTCACAGCTGCCTTTTATCTTCTTGAAGGAGGGGCCATAACCTTGCAGCCTTACTCCCGAGTTGCCCGTGCTGTTGCAGTTACTCTTTCCTGTGAGCAATCCTGCACACATGCGTACTTGGCACAGGCTCCTCTGGAACCTCCTCATCGCTGCTGCCAGCCCCCACAATCTCTGAAGGCAGCAGTCCACTCCCTAATGGTCCTGTCCCCTCATCTGGGTCCTCACTCTCCTCAGCCGTCTGCAGCTGCTGCCAGCTAACCACAACACTTGGACCAAGCAACCCAGGTCCTTGCCAGGTGATCAAGTATGACCAATCGAAGCGACACCTGCCTGATGTTTCAAGAAGAAAATGATCCCGTGATATGACATCAACCGCATCTCCTGCTCAAAGCGTTTGATAGAGCCCAGCTGGCTCTCAAAGGTGATTTCTGCATATCCAGTCCCATCAAAATAGGAGCCATCAGTCAGCCAGGGATCGCCCGTTGATTTAGATCTTTGAGAAGAATGAAAGAGCGGATGAGTGATAAGTCCAATCTACACATTTTATATTCCAGAAATTTAGAATTTGGAGATTTTTTAAAAAAAAAAACATGCTAGTTGTATTTTGAGGAAGGAACACTGGGAATAACAGAATAATTGTCACTTTGAATGTATGCTAATTGGCATACATTAAAATGAAATTTCATTGCCTGCAACTCTCAAAGGATCACCACCGCTGATATGTACTACATGAACAAGATTAAATAAATAAATACAAAATTATAAATATACCCATATATATTAAAGGACACAGAGAAACAACACAGTCTAGTTTGGATGTATACATGTCCATGGCAAGAAAAATGAATCTTGTGAGTTTACCAGATGGATGGCATAGGGAAGAAAGCTGCTATAGAATCTGGTAGTCTTGCTGGAAATATTTGAAACCTCCTCCCAGAGGGGAGCAACAGAAACAGACCATGAAGTCTGTTGGGGTATGTATAGGTTCTCTAACAATGCTTTGAGCTCTAAGCACATAGCACTTATAAGCAGCATCCTGAATAACAGGAAGCGAGCTTCCTATCATCTTCTCTGCTGCCATCACCACTCTCTGCGTGGACTTTCTATCTGAAGCACTGCCGCCGTCAAACCAAGGGATGCACTTTGTTAAAATGCTCTCAATCATGCATCTGTAAAATTGGCCAGGACAGAAGGAGAAAGGTATGCTCTCCTCATCCGATGCAGGAAATGCAGATGCTAGTTTGCATGCTTCACTAAGGATGACGTATGGAGAGACCAGTTCAGATTGTAAAAGACACTGTTTGTTTCAACACAGATTGTTGAAAGTGCCTGAGTTTAGCTTTATGGAATCTTCCTATCTCTGGGCAGGAGATCAGCAAATCAAATTACATATAGGTACTCCTCAACTTACGACCATGCTATTAGTGACCATTTGGGGAAAAAAAGATTTGCAACCAGTTCTTGCCCATAAAATCACTGCAGCATCCTTACAGTCACCTGATCAAAATTTGGGCACGTGGCAACTGGCATGAGTTTATGATGGACGCCACTTATGACTTTCTCAAGCAGCTTCTGACAAGCGGTCAGATTCGCTTAACGACTGCAGTGATTTGCTCAACCAAAGGTTATAAAATTGTGTGCGACTCAACTTCCTTGCTTAGTAGTGGAAATATTGGTCTGAATTGTGGTCATAAATCGAGGACTACCTGTACCGCTGTGTCCATTTTCTCAACTGTATCATCCAGTGGTGGGATTCAAAAAATTTTTACTACCAGTTCTATGGGCGTGGTTTGGTGGGTGTGGCTGGTGAAGGATACTGCAAAATCCCCATTCCCTCCCCACCCCACTAACCTGCTTTCCAGCTCCATTCTCCTGTACAGGGCAACGAAAGAAGACCCAGCCAATCAGCTGGGACACAGGAGGCAGAGAATAGATGGGGGCGGGGCCACCCAGAGGTGGTAGTTCTCCAAACTACTCAAAATTTCCCCTCCAGAACTGGTCAGAACCAGCTGAATACCACCTCTGGTATCGTCACCAAGTTTACCTTGTGCAAGGCTTCTCCGCAGTGGTGTCGAGATGGAACGTGCGCTGGAAATTGTACAAGCTCATCACCTCTTCATTAAGATAATCCATCTCTATACAGCCTCGGTAGTTAGGATAGCGCAGAGGGAGAGGAGGCTGTTGCAGGGGGGAAAAATAATCCATTTGCTGAATGTTGTGTTTCATTTTCTCGGCAGAAATAAACACTTTCATTTGGTTATTAAGGCTGCAAGTTGGCTGCTTCTGTCACAACTGCCATCATATCCTTGAGCTTCGTATTCGCTAGCTGCAAGTCTGCCACGAACTATGAGTGGAAGGAGCTGGGGGTCGGGGCGGAGTGACGGGAAGGCTAACAACTCATTGTACCTTCCAGAGGTATCATCTCAAGGTCAAAAGGGCTGGGAACAGAATGCAACGGCTCACCAACCAGCCCACTGTTGAAGAGTTTGTGCCCAATAAGGGACCCGCAGAGAGAGGGCAGGGCCTAGACGGAGAAAGTCAACGGGGAAACTTCGGCGTGTGAACTTCAGTTCTGGTTTTTCTATATTGTATTGCACTTGGCTTTTGCGGAACTGTATCTTTTGATCCAAATGACGTCAAGGATCTTTCTTGCCTAGAGAACCAAACTGGGGCAGGTCTGACAGCCTTGCTTGATGGTAACAGCCCCCTTAAATATGGATTTCCCAGGAAAAAGCGACTTGAGTCATATCATTAATTGCCACTTGAAGTTCCTCGTGAAACCGTTATCTTACTTAAAGTAAGTATACGTTTTGTATAGAGAACATAAAGCCAGTTAGATCTAGTAGTTGAAGCACTAGGCTAGAAATCAGGAGACCATGAATTCATGTCCCACCCTGGGCATGAAAGACCTCTGGGGGACTTTGAGCCAATCAGCAGGAGTCTCTGAGTTCTAGTCCCGCCTTTGTAATGTAAGTCAGGTGGGGCCAATCACCAGGAGCCTTTGAGTTCTAGTCCCGCCTTAGGAATGAAAATCTGATGGGTGACTTTGGGGCCAATCACCAGGAGTCTCTGAGTTCTGGTCCCTTCTCATTAAATACTTCAGCCAGTTCCTTATATTCTGACAGATATAAAGTGTTCTTGGATAGTTCTTTTATCGAGTTTTCCAACCCTATCTTCACGTTGTTTGTTTCTATTGGATGAGGTCCTACTTCAAGTTCTAGCTTCCTAAACCCTACTTCCCACCATATGGTAGGCTTCCATTTATCTAACCAGGCCAGACCAAGTGTTACTGCCTCTGTCATGTGTCGAACTACTACAAATGAAAGCCACTCCCACCTGGGTGATTTGGGGGCCAATCACCAGGGGACTGTGAGTTCGAGCCCTGCCTGAGGCATGAAAGCAGGGTGGGTGACTTTGGGGCCAATTCCTCTCCCTAAGCCTTACACATCTCACAGGGATGTTGTTGTGGGGAAAATAAGAGGAGGGGGGTATGTTGGATATGTTTATCGTCTTGAGTTATTGGTAAAAAAGATAAAGGCAGAATACAAATTAAACAAACAAACACAATCATAGGTATAAAAGAACTTCAGAACTTTTAAGAAAGCTAAAAGGGTAATGGGCTAATCCTTAAGTCACCAATTGCAAACTACTAGTTTATGCAACCTGATTCTAAAAACAGAAAAAAATACCCCTTGTCCAACACAAGCAGCCTATTCAGCCGAACTCACTGTGAAACTGGAAGGGTAGCCACCCATGTACAAAACGGTGTTATGGGGTCTGAAGTTGAACAGTCCATGTTCTCCTTTGGCAACGCTGTCCCCCTTGGTTTCATGCAGGGTTTGCTTCTCCACTGTCACAGACATGTGTCCGTACTGCAGGATCCTACAAAACAAGGAAGGCATTTTGTGATGACCCGGGGCGTGGCACAAAGACAACGCAGCCAGAGAATAAGTATGAGTCCCTTTATTAACTCCAACTTTGCCTCCAACGTTCCGGTTACTCTCTGGTCTGGAGAAAACTCGCCCATGAACCTGCAACAGTCTTTGGCTGCAGATACTCCAGTCCAAACATTGTAAAAAGAAAACTTCAAACTATAAATCCAACAAGGCAAGAAAAGGTAATAAATCCAGCAAGGCAAGATAAGGAGTTCCAGAAGTGAAGTAACATGGCAGTAAATTAAACCAGTTGAGAGGATGCCAGGAACTCAGATAACAGAAGCCAACACTAGATGAACTCAGCATTTGTTCCTGACAACTGCCCCTCCCAACTGATTCTCCTTTAAACTCTATCCCCAGGTGTGCCTTGTGAAGGGAATCAGGGCCCTTTCCTAACTCGTAAGCCATGCAACCCATGTTGTTCTCTTCTCCCCTAGGATGAAGAGGGGGTGGGCCTTGGTCTTCCTCTGAACCCCCTCTCCCTTGTTATACTGCTCCCCTGCTCTGCCCAGCCTGACTTTGCCCTTCCCTAGTTTCCTCCACAGCCAACGGAACCACACTCCCACTCCCTGTCAGCGGTCTGTCTTCCCCCTTGGATTCAGACTCCGACAGGGGCATGACACATTTGCTGATTTCTAGGCTATCCCTCCTATCCCTCTTGCCAGCATTCAAGAATGCCCACAAAAATAAAAATAATATGAACCAAATGAAAACATAAGCAAAACTGCAGCGGAATGTTGACAAAATCCATGGTACAAGGAAAAGAAGGCAAACTCCAGCCCCAAGGTGGCTTCTTTCCAAGAGGCCTGACAGAAAGCACTCTAGGAGCAAAGGAGAAGATTACTTCAACCTTCAAAACAATTTTCTCTCTTCTACCAAGTAGTACAGGTAGCACTCAACTTACAACACTTCGTTTAGTGAATGTTCAAAGTTACAATGGCACTGAAAGGACCATTTTTCACATTGTAGCAGCCCCAGGGTCATGTGATCAAAATTTGGATGCTTGGCAATTATCCTCACATTTATGACAATTGCAGTGTCCCGGGGTCATGAGATCCCCTTTTGCGACCTTCGGACCAGCAAAGTCAAGATGGATGCTAGATTTAATTTACCATGTTACTAACGTAACAACTGCAGTGATTCACTTAACAACTGAGGCAATGTTGTAAATGGAGGCAAAACTCACTTAACAATCGTGTCACTTAGCAACAGCAATTTGGGGCTCAATTGTGGTCGTAGGTAGAGAACTACCTGTAGTGATTGTAAAGAGCAATTTTACCTCAGAAACTCTTGTCCATGGATCCACTATGGAACACAGATTTTTGAAGCCTGTTTCCCCCGTTTCGTTCCTCCCTACCTATTGATCTTGACAGTAGCAAACTGTTCTCCAATTTCTTCATCGACCATCAAATGTGTTGGTTCATCATCTCCTAGTTTGTAGATCCATTCCACTTTGTGGTCTTTAAGGATGAGGCCCATGTAATCCCCAGTGGCCTGGAAAATACGAAGAACATGAGTGAACTTGGTTTGGTCATCCAACCTGGGGCCCAGATTGTATGAATGAGCCTGTTTTTTTGTTTTTGTTATATTGATTGTGAGAAGCTGCAACTCTCCTCCTAGCTGTTGCTTGTGCTATCTTAGGTTTAATTCTTTATTCTTTCATTCAATTTCTATAGGCATCCAACTCAATCAAGTGATTCTTGGATGGCTGACAATTCAACAACGGCAAAACTATAAAACCATTAAAACTGTAAAATAAAAATGGTAAAAACATCCAGGAAATAAATATATACAATAGCCAAAATAATTAACCAATAATAAAGCCAAGAAACGAGACTTCAGAAGTAGAAAACAGCAGAAGCAAACCACGTTTGTATTTTAACATTGCTCCGGTTAAACTAAACTTTAAGTAACATTTTCCAAAGTGCAAAATCTGAGGAAGAAATAGTAATCAACGATATTGGGGCAATGAAGAGGAACCCGAATAGAGCTAAATCTACGTTACACCAACAGTGAATATCAGTCGTATTGAATAACAACTGCATAGTAATGCCAACTTTCCCAAACAAATGTGAAAAACAAACTACCTTTATACTGTCTACCCCAAGCCCACTAGGTTGATCTTTACTGGTTCTTGATTTCTTTCCTGAGAACTTACATCCTTTTGTCCCAGGTACAACACAAAGCGTGTAGACTCATTCGGTGGTTGGTCTCTCTTTTTGGAGTCTGGGTTCTGAATATAGAATTTGAGGGATGTGTAGGCAGCCAAATCTTGGAGATTGCTAGGAATCCGGATTTGCACACCCGATGTGCCATTGAACTTCACTGGAACTTTAATCTAGAAGCCAAAAGATCAAAAGAACAAACATATGATACTGGCCACTTCAAGGTTGGCATTGAAAAATACCGTGGTCCCAGCAGGATTCATTATTTTGATACTAAAAATGGCAACTTTTCTTGTTGTCTTCCAAGCCAAGGGTACGGAGAAAATCGCAGGGGGTCACAAATGGTGATCACACAACCAGGGCACCCTGTGACTGTGTGGGATTGACTGAACAACAGCACTGGGGACTGCCTCAATTGCTGTCATAAATTGGCAAGCTCACATGAAATCATTGTTTACAACTGGATTATTTAGTGACAGAATAACAGACTTGGAAGGGACTTTGGAGGTCTTCTAAACCAACTCTCTGATCAAGCAGGAGACCATTTCAGACAAATTCCAATCTCTTCCTAAAAACCTCCAGTGTTGGAGCACCCACAACTTCTGAAGGGAAGTCGTTCCGCTGATTAATTGTTCTAAGTATTAGGAAATTTCTCCTTAGGGTCTAGGTTGGTTCTCTCCATTCATTTCCATCCATTGCTTCTTGTCCTGCCTTCGGGTGCTTTGGAGAATAGCTTGACTCCCTCTTCTTTGTGGCAGCCCCTGAGATATTGGAACACTGCTATCATGTCATCCTGAGTCCTTCTTTTCATTAAACTAGACATAACCAATTCCTGCAACGATTCTTTATACGTTTTAGCCTCCAGTCCCCTCATCATCTTTGTTGCTCTTCTCTGCAATCTTTCTAGAATCTAAACATTTTTTTTCATCAATAAGCAGGGACTGCCTGTAATTACAAATCCATCTCTTGACTGACCAGATTGTGTACACAAGTTTTAAGACAAGGTGATCTTCTCTTAAGGACCTAAACTCCGACATATAACTTGGTTTTGGAGTCCCACCCTGGGGGAGAGCAGGATCATCAGACATTGGGTGAACTTTAAGCCTTCTTACCTTACTGACAGCATTCCGGGCCAATGAGATGAGTTGGCGCACTCGCAAGATATTGTCCAAAACAGTTGCATTGTGGCTTCTTCTGTTTTCTAAGCTGGTCAACTTTTCCAGGAGGACTGGGAGGGTGTTTTCAAGACTTGAGACTGGACAGACAAAATTTTTTGAGAGGAAACTCAATGAGAGGAACATAAAAGAGTCTCAGAGAAAGCATGTTATGCATGATAGATTACAACTGAGTTCCAAAAAGAAGTTTCAAATCTTCTATTCAAAATTGCCTTCAGTGTAATTATGAGCTCTGATAATTTCATTATTTATTTCAGATGACATTTCAGGGCAAGAGAGGAGAAAGCAAATATAGAAGAGGAGACAGAATCATACGGAATCTGTAGGGTTTTTTTTTTTTGATAAGACTGAAGAAAACCAGAAAGTAAAGAAGATAGAACAATTTGCATCTTTTTTCTTTCAGCATTCTGTCTCAAAAAATAATGCAATGACACACTGGAAGAAAAATGGAAGAAAATGCATAAAAGGGAAACAAGAAAAAAAAGAATCTAACTGATATTTTGCACCTGACATTTATATCCTGCCTTTATTATTTAAATAACTAACTCAAGGCAATGCACATAGCTCACTCCTTTTTCCTCACAACAGTTTCCATGGCTAAGGCAGGTCAAGAACTTAGTCTCCTGATAATTGACCCAAAGTCACCCAGCCGACTTTTATGCCTAAGGTGGGACTAGAACTTACACTCTCCTGGTGATTGGCCCAAAGTATCCAGCTGGCTTTCATACCTAAGGCGGGACTAGAATTCACCATCTCCTACAACAGGGGTCTTCAAACTCGGCAGTTTTAAGACTTGTGGACTTCAACTGCCAGAATTCCTCCTCCAGTCATGTTAGCTGAGGAATTCTGGGAGTTGAAAGCCACAAGTCTTAAACTTGCCAAGTTTGAAGACCCTGGTCCTAGAGATTGGCCCAAAGTCATAGTCAGCCAGCTTTCATGCCTAAAATGGGACTAGAATTCACAGTCTCCCAGTTTCTAGCCTGGTGCCTTAACCACTAGACCAAACTGGCTCTCAAAAAAAATTAAACAACATTTCCTCAAAAGGCATTTATATCCAAATCCTCTTCCAAACATTTATAATAAAAAGAGAGGCTCTATACCCACAAATGATCCCACTTTATCCAAAGAAACAGAAAGATTGAAGGAATGGGAATGACCCACCAGTATTCTTGACATCACGGGTAGCTTGATTCAAATCTTCACTTCTTAGATCTCCGTACTGTTTTTTCCACTTGTCCACGTTTCTTTTCATGTCACTCAGTTTTCCTTCCATTGCGGCCACTGTCTCGTTGGCTTTTAAGGCTGTGTCTTTGGCCTTCTGGATTTTCTCTGATGCATCGTCTTGCACAGGAAAAGAGACAGGGTGCAAAATTAAAAAACAACAGCAACCAAGCTCCCAGAATTTAGATGAAAGAAATGTACAGAGTCAAGAGTGGCTCAAAGCCCACAACAGTTCAGATTCATTTAAACTCAGGAAGAACAAATACAAAAATCACCTAGCGTAAAAATTGTTCTCTGTGATTCAGAGAAAATGACTAGCCAGGAGTGAAACTCATTGCATTTCATGCATTAATGTTGTATGAATGTTGTATGTTATTTGACTGGAAAAAGTGATGGGAAAAATTTATTATTTATTTACTTATTTTAATTTATTTATTAAATTTAAATGCAGCCCATCTCACTATCAAGTGACTCTGGATGGTTTACAGTACCATAAATAACAAGACAGACAATGAAAAAGTTAAAAATATTATTACAGTTCATCCTTGATCTACAACCATTCATTTAGTGACTGTTCGAAGTCACGGCGGCACTGAAAAAAGTGACTTACAACCGTTTTTCACACTTATGACCATTGCCACATCTACCTGGTCATGTGGTTTACATACAGATGCTTCACAACTTATACTTATACTCATACTTATGACGGCTGCAGTGTCTCGGGGTCAAGTGATCCCCTTTTGCGACCGTCTGACAAGCAAACTCAATGGGGAAGCCAAGATTCACTTAACAACCATGTTACTAACTTAACAACTGCAGTGATTCACTTAACAACAGCGGCAAGAGGGGTCATAAAAGGAGACAAAACTTACTTAACAAATGTCTCTCAAAAACTGGTTGAGAAGGTTGCAAATGGCGATCACATGATCCTGGGATCCTGGGACTCTTGTAAATACAAGAGAGTTGCCAAGCGTCAAATTTTCATCGCACAACTGTTGGGGATGCCACAACAGTCGTTAAGTGTGAAAACTGCTCATAAGTCAAAGTTTTCAGAGCTGTTGTAACTTTGAAGGGTCAGAAAACGAATGGCTGTAAGTCATGGACTACCAGTATGGTTGTTTGGGAAATCCCTGAAGTCGTTATAAGCATTATAGGCTTACCATGGACCATGTCCAACTTGTTCTTTGCTGAGTTCAGCTGGTTCAGAAGTTGCTCCTTCTTGGTTTGAGTGCCAGCCAACTTGTTTCTGGCTGCCTCCAATGCTCCCATGACTTGGATTAAAATAAAATAAAAAGTACAGTTATCAAAGTTCAAATCAGGATTTGGGGAAGTAACATTTCAATTAGCAACATTAAGAATAGGGCCTGGGGCTACAAATGTTGAGATGTACCAAGACATTCCAGAACTGTGTTCTCCCAATCTGGGAATTGGGACAACAAGCTGCGGCCAACTTGCCACGGGACAATTTAACAATTCTATTTAATTATTTAAAATAAATAAAAAGTTATTTTCATTTTTGTAGTTCACATTTAATTCTGTCCCTCGCTCTGCATTCTTTCCTTAAAGATTCTATTCTACCGTTTCTTTGATATTAGTGTAACTCTTTTCCCACAGTGAGTTGTCCTGTGACTTGGCCATTGTGAGTTGTCTTACAGCAAGTTGGCTGTGGCCATTTGGCATTGGTTTGTCGGCCGTGGCAAGTTGGCCATGGCAAATTCTCATAGTCCCCTCTAAACCTTATTAAGTTGAACTACTATTACTGCTTTGCCTGTCCCATTGATAGACAGCTCCAGCTTCAACCCAAGAACATCACAAAAGAAAAGCGTACACCCACTTTTACCAATTCCAGATGATCTGGAATCAAAATGAAAGAGAAAATTGAAGTATAATAGGAACTGTTTTCAACTGCATTGTTATTCTTGCAACCTTTTGCCTTGTACAAGAAGGCAAGACAAGAAACAATGGATGGAAACTAATCAAGGAGAGAAGTGACCCAGTGGTGGAGTTCAAATTTTTTTTACTACCGATTCTGTGGACGTGGCTTGGTGGGCCTGGTGTGGCATGCTGGGCGTGGTGTGGTGGGCATTAAAGGGGAAGGATACTATAAAACCTCTTTTCCCACCTAACTCCAGGGGAAGGATACTGCAAAATCTCCATTCCCTCCCCACCCCACTAACCTGCTTTCCAGCTCTGTTCTCCTTTGCAGGGCAACAAAAGAAGACCCAGCCAATCAGCTGGGACTCGGGAGGCAGAGAAGAGATAGGGGCAGGGCCCGTCAGAGGTGGTATTCCGAACTACTCAAAATTTCTGCTAATGGTTCTCCAGAACTGGTCAGAACCTGCTGAATACCACCTCTGAAGCGACCTAGAACTAAGGAGAAATTTCACTGAGAATAATTAACCGTGGAATGGGTTGCCTGCAAAAGTTATGGGTATTCCGACCCTGGAGGCTTTTAAGAAAAGAATGTCTGGAATGATATACAGTCTTCTGCTTTAGCAGGGGTTTGGGATAGAAGACCTCTAAGGTCTCTTCCAACTCTGTTATTCTGATTTTATATCCTGCTTTTCCATTTCCTATAAAACTGTCCTAACTACCTAAACCAACAGAGGTACACACAAAATAACATATATCCTCTTCCTTACCTAGAACAAACACATAGTCTATGGCTCAGGTGTTTGGCTGGATCAGTTCTGGGCAGGCTGTAATCAGACCGAACCCCCAAATTCCAACCTCCATTGATCCATTAAGCACAATAAAGAGCCATCAAGAAGACCAAGGCTTCAGATGATAAAATGCCGCATGTGATATGCAAGCGTGGTGAATGGGGCTAAGAGGAAAGACCCAGATGAGAAGAAGGGTCTCACATGTGGTGGCAATGCCCAGAAGTTAAAAAAAATATTGGATGAGGATACAAAGATGGCTATGAGAAATTACAGATTATTTTAAATTACCAATTAGAACTTAAACCGGAAACATATTTATTAGGAATAATTAAGGGAAAATTTAGCAAGTCTATCCAATACATCATTATACAAATTATAATGGCGGCGAGGATAGCTTTCATGCAGGGCTAGAAAAAAGAAAAGATACCATCCGAAGAGTACCTGATACAAAAAATAAAGGACTGTGGGGAAATGGATTAATTCACAGCGGAATTAAAAGGCAAGGATGAATTGGACTATTATGTGATTTGGGATAGGTGGAACAAATGGGTAGAACATAGAAATAAGAATGGATGTATAGGTATAAAAGCAAATATATGTATTATTAACGACACAATGCTGTTAATGTAAATAGAGATTTGTAATTTTGTTTTTGAAAATAAAATACATAAACATGAAACAAAAAGAGAGAAGGAGGGTCTAATGGACCAGATTGGATGGAGAAGGTGCTGCTGGTTTCTTGCTCACCTCCGCTGAGTTTCCTTTGCTCTTCCTTCACAGCTTCTTCTAAAGCACTGCTGTCTTTCTTCATCTCTTTTGCTCTGTCTCCAAGGTTATGTCTGAGGACGTTCTGCAAATATAGAAGATAAGTGGTCTCACCTTACCTGCCCAGCTCACTCTTCCTCCTCTGGCCTCTACTGGTCATTGGTGGTATGCTGTCGGTTTGCACCGGTTTTAGCGATCCTGTTGCGCTGGTCAGGAGTTGGCCCTGCCCACCCGCCCTTTCCTGTCCTATATTTCCTTTGTTTGTAGCTCAGCTGATAGGTGTGGCGGGGCGGATTGCCGCGCCTCAGCTGTTTTACTCACCAGCACTGATGGTAAGTTTTCATGCTTAAAATTGCCCGTTTTAAAACGCTCCCCGTGCACCCACAAAATGCAACCAAGAAGCTTCTTCAGCTTTGACTGGATATGGAAAGATTTATACTCCTTGCAGACAGCTGGTCATTTGCACTTTCAGCTGGTCACTTTCAGAAGGTCGTTGAGTTAATGGTACCTATAGTCTGCAATTTTTCTGGAAATCTGTTCATACTCCCACACCATTCCAAGGGCGTTCATCCCAAATTGCATAGCTAAGTCTATAGACCCTGAGTATATAGTTAAACCACCAAGTGGACTCGACGACTCTCTAAAAGGACAAAAATGACCAGCTGTCTGCAAGGAATGTAATTCCTTCCATTCTCTACCATCCAGCCAGAGTTGAAAAAGCTTCTTGGATGAGAAGTGAAATATCTTCAAAGAAAAAAACAAGAAAGTCCAATTGCCACCTTTGGGATGAATGTATACTTCCTTAATCCATTTTTCAACAAGGACTGAGTCTCCATCCTTGACAAGATACCATTCTTCCAAATACCGTTCCCAATTTTGCTGATGCTGAACTGAATTATTTTTGTGTCGTTTATGAAATTAAACCAGTACAATTTGAAGAGAGAAGTGCAGACAAGGGAGGTTGCAATTGCATGGACATGTTGATTGGCAACCTTTACCACGTCATCAAGCAAAAACTGTCAATTCTACTTTGTCAAGATTGTTTTTCTTTGAATAAGCTGTGCTACTCTAACCATTATCTGCCAAGTATCTGTAAATTATCTGAGGAGAAAGCAGTCCTCTGTGAAAGCCTCATCTGTCTCACTAGAACAACAAAATTATTACACCGGATAATAGAGGGAAGTTGACTGCCAGCTCTTGGCAGGTGAGCTGGTGTTAGCCCTCTTTCCAATGGAGTTTGCACGACAAACGTTCCTACCTTCAAAGCTTCATCAGAAGCACTGATGGCTTTGCTGGCTGCCTCTTCCGCATTCCTCACCGCCTCAATGATGCTGGCATAGGCATTGGAAGCATTGATGGCTCTTTGAATAAAACTATCCTGGTTTGTGCCATGGATAATGCTGTTTTGGAGAACAAAAAGATAGGATTTTTTGTCAACTCATAAAACATTGCTATGCCTGTTTTAGTACTTGCCATAAAAAGGGGGGGGGGGGAGCAAAAGTACATTCCAACTCTTATCTTTAAAAGGTTGTGACTAAAATACCAGAGTTTTTGCCTGCAAATATATTTAATTGGTGAACGTGAATGATGACACCCAGCCTGTGAACGTGCTCAATGGGAGAATCTGGTTTATGAGACACCCGGGGGGAAGGGGGAAACAGGGTCACAGGGGACTGTATGTCACCTCTAATCAATCCTTTGAAGTTTTTTGAAGTTTGGCTCGAGAATCATGATTTAATTAGGGTGATTGCTGGAATCCTGACACTGCTGCTAACAGAAGGCCTGAAGTTTCAATAGTGCTGTTACTTTTATTTCCTCACAATTTCAGTACAGGTAGGCCTCGGCTTTCAACGTTACATTTAGCGAACATTCAAAGTTACTATGGCATTGAAAAAAGTGACTTATGACCTTTCACACATACAACCGTTGCAACATTCCCATGGTCATGTGATGAAAATTCAGACTGACTCATATTTATGACAATTGCTGCATCGGGGATCACCATTTGCGACCCGTCCAGGTGTCTTCCGACAATCCAAATCATCGAGGGAAGCTTGATTCACTTAGTGATTCACTTAGCAAGTGCAGTGAGCTGCTTAACAACTGGGGAAAGGTCATAAAATGAGACAAAACCCACTTAACCAATGTCCTGCCTAGCAACAGAAAATGGGCGCTCAGTTATGGCCATAAATCAAGGACTGCCTACAGAAGGTAGCTTGTAGAAGAGCTGGTCAATTTATGGAGGCTAGAAATCCAGTTTCATGGATAGGTCTTTCCCAAGTTCCATTACCAACAGTGGTGGGAGGCTGCTAGTTCGGATGATCAGTTGGCCCCGCCCATCTGACCCCACCCTATCCTGTCCTATATTTCCACGTTTTTCAGCTCAGCTGATTTGCGCAGCACCATGGATTCCCACACCTCAGCTGTTTTACTTACCAGGGCTGCTCTAGAAGGTAAGCTGTAGTGCTTGAAATGGGTGTTTTGAACACTCTGTGCATGCGCAAATCACGCTCTCATAGAACCAGTAGTAAACATTTTTTAATCCCACCACTTATTACCAATTCTCTCTTCTCACCTCCATGCTTTTGAAGGACTAACCAACCAGGACTAGGAAAGGATGTGGAAAGACCTGAAATTTCTCTTCCTTCCATCTGCAGTAGTATCATCAGAAAGAAGAAACCAGGTCTATAAAAATACAGGCATCTAAGGGTTTTGAAATAGGCTAGATCAGTGATGGATAACCTTCTCGTCGTTGTGTGCCAAAATTGCATGCACCCATAATGCAATGCACACACGGCTCCCTATGCACCATGCGCAGAGAGGCATTCTCATATGACCCCACCGTGTGTGCCCCGCCCCCCCTGCACATGCAGTGCATGTCCCACGCATGCTTCACCTCCTGGGCATGCATGGCAGATACCCAACAATCAGCTGGCTGGTGGGAGGCGCTTGCGTCTACGTAGTGGATCTGTTCTGGGTGATGGCTCACGTGCTGGCCGAAATGGCTCTGCATGCCATTTCTGGCACGTGTGCCATGTGTTTGCCATCGCGGGGCTAAATTATGACTTTAAAAAGGACGATAAAATACTGTAGTTTCAAAAGTAAAACCTAATAGTAGATGATGTATTAAAAATATTCAGCTCTTTGATGGTGATGATTTGGGTCCACATGTGATGGAATGTAGTCTGGATTCCCACAAGGGAGGGAACGGTCGCTAAATGAATGGTTGTACATCAAGGACTACCTGTAATAATATTTTTAACTTTTTCATTGCCTGTCTTGTTACTTATGGTTCTGTAAGACACCCAGAGTCGCCTGATAGTGAGATGGGGCTGCATTTAAATTTAATAAAAAAAATATAAGTAAATAAATAATAAAGAGTCTCATTTTTTTCAGTGCCGTTGTAACTTTGAGAGGTCACTAAACGAACTGCTGCAAGTTGAGGACTATCTATAATCGGGAAGGAATAGGATGGTCCTTCTAAGGATAGAAGCTTCAGTTGCATTTCAACAGCTGGTTAGGAAATGAGAACAAACGAAGCAAATTTGAAGCAATTGTTACCTGGAGAGATTTCGTGCCAGTTCATCTAGGAGCTTTGCATGCTCTTCTGCCAACTCCACCTTCTGGATCTTGTTGCTTGCCAACGTGTACTCCTTCGCCTTCTCGGACAGAGGGTATCTGGCTCCATCTAGCTGAGCTAGTAGCTTCTCAGATTCCTGTAATACAAGAGAAGCATTGACCACCATTCAGAAGACCTGCTTTGCCGTCCCTTTTCTTTCTGACTGAAGGGCCCTCTCCAAAGAATTGGAGCTATGAAGAATATCCAGACACCTGAGGCCTCCTACAATAATCACCTCAGCCAGTGTTTCCCAATCTTAACAACTCTAAGGTATGTGGATTTCAACTCCCAGAATCCCCCAGCCAGCCATGCTTGTAGACTTCAGTTTCCATAATTCCCCAGCCAGAAGGCTTGTGGACTTCAGCTCCCAAAATTCCCCAGCCAGCCATGCTTGTAGACTTCCATTCCCAGAATTCCCCAGCCAGCCATGTTTGTTTGCTTCAGCTCCCAGAATTCCCCAGTCAGCCATGCTTGTAGACTTCCATTCCCAGAATTCCCCAGCCAGCCATGTTTGTTAGCTTCAGCTCCCAGAATTCCCCAGTCAGCCATGCTTGTGGATCAGCTCCCAGAATTCCTTAGCCAGCCATGTTTGTGGACTACAGCTCCCAGAATTCTTTAGCCAGCCATGTTTGTAGACTTCAGCTCCCAGAATTCCCCAGCCAGAAGGCTTGTGGTTACAGCTCCCAGAATTCTTTAGCCAGCTATGCTGCCCAAGGAAATCTGGGAGATCTTAAAGTTTTCAAGGCTGAAAAACACTGGTCTGTCCCAAGCAATATTTTGAAACACTACCTCAGGATCATAAAAGTCAACACACTTCCTCTTCCTCCCTAACCTTACAAGCGTTTTCCTCTGTACAGAGAATCCTTGATTTACAACAGTTTGTTTCGTAACAGTTGAAAGTTACATCGGTACTGAAAAAAGTGACTTATGACCATTTTTCACACTTACGACCATTGCAACATCCCCATAGTCATGTGATCAAAATCCAGAGGATTGGCAACTGACTCATATTTATGACAGTTGCAATGTCCTAGGGACATTGTATCTCCTTTTGCAACCTTCTGACAAGCAAAGTCATTCAGGGAGTGATTCACTTAACAAATGTGGCAAGAATAGTTGTAAAATGGGGCAAACCTCACTTAAGAAATTTCTCACTTATCAACATAAATTTTGGGCTCAATTGTGGTTGTATGTTGAGGACCACCTCTAGTATTCATGAAACAGTTACAGATAGTCCTCGACTTATAACCACCATTGAGCCCAAAATTTAGCTTGTTAAGTGAGACATCTGTTAAGTGAGCTATGCCCCATTTTACGGCCTTTCTAGCCACAGTTGTTAAGTGAGCCATTGTAGTTGTTAAGTTAATAACACAGATGTTAAGTGAACCTGGCTTCCCCATTGACTTTGCTTGTCAGAAGGTCGCAAAAGTTGTTCACGTGATCCCAGGAATCTGCAACTGATCATACATATAAGTCAGTTGCCCAGCATCCGAATTTTGATCACCTGACCACGGGGATTAACACATTTTAACAGATTAACAGAGTTGGAAGGGACCTTGCAGGTCATGTAGTCCAACTCCCCCGCTTGCCCAAGCAGGACACTCTACACCCGTGATGGCAAACCTATGGCACGCATGCCACAGGTGGCATGCAGAGCCATTTGCGTGGGCACGCGAGCCCCAGGCAAACTTACCTACACTGCACATGTGAACGCCTCCTAGCTGATTTTCAGCCCGTTTGAGGCCATTTTCTCCCTCCTCTGCAGCCTCGGGGAGGCCGAAAAACGGGCCGGTTTCGTCACTTCGAAATGGGCCTGTTTTTCGGCCTCCCAAGGCTTCAGATGCTTCCCTCGATCCTCCGGGAGGGCGAAAATGGCCTCAAACGGGTCAAAAATCAGCTGGGATGCACAGTGGGGGCGAGGCACATTGCATTGTGGGTGCCAGCATGCGCGCACTTTAGGCATACCATAACAAAAAGGTTCGCCATCACTGCTCTACACCATTTCTGACAGATGAAGTCCAGTCTCTTCTTAAAACCTCCAGTGATGAAGCTCCCACAACTTCTGAAGGCAACTTCTGTTCCCTTGGTTGACTGCTCTCACTGTCAGAAAATGTGGATGTTGCAACGGTTGTGTGAAAAATGGTCAAAAGTCACTTTTTTCCAATGCTGTTGTAACTTTGAACAGTCACTAAACAAACTATTGTAAGTTAAGGACTAATGGTATTGTGAAGATCACATCCTTTTGTTATTTCTTACATCCCCGCCTCCCAGGTTCCTGGAGCCACACATATAATTTCTCTTCCCTAGAGAAGCACCATGTTTAAAACATCACTTACCTCTTTCGCATTTATAACCATCTGCAGAAATTCAGAGATCTTCCTCAAGGAGCCTTTAGCCATACTCAAAGTAGTCTGGGTTGTGTCATACTGTTTCTCAATTTCCCTGATCTTTTGCTGTTAAAGAAAAAGAGAGTATTTAGAAGAATAAATTAAATACTAACGCTGTGATGGCAAACCTATGGCACATGTGCCACAAGTGCCACGCAGAGTCATTTGTGCTGGCATGCGAGCCACAGGCAAACTTACCTCACTGCGCATGTGTGCACTTCACAGCTGATTTTTTTTTCCAGTTGGTTTGAGGCCTTTTTTGGCCTCCCAGAGGCTTGGAAAAAGTTGCAAGGCTTCTCAGGCTGAATTATAGGCCCGTTTTGTCACTTCCAGTATTACAGGATGCTGGCATGCGAATGCAAGTGCACTAGTGCATGCGCAATTTTTGGCACAGAAGCCCCAAAAGGTTAGCCACCATTGTACTAATGCATAACATGCAAAATCTGATCAAAAAAGTCCAGGACACTCTGCTCCTCGTCCATATATACACCCCAAATTTCTTTGTTACATTATGTGTTTTTGTTATTTTAGTTCTTTTTCCTCATTTTTAAAAGAATTCTCTGTATTCACCTGCAGAAAATTGTTCTGATTCTTCGACTTACAACCATTCATTTAGTCACCATTCGAAGTTACAACGGCACTGAGAAAAGGGACATGATTGTTTTTCACACTTATCACCGCTGCAGCATCCCCATGGTTATGTGAACAAACTTTGGACACTTGGCAATTTTATGAGGGTTGCAGTGTCCCAGGGTCACATGAACCCCTTTTGTGACCTTCTGACAAGCAAGGTCAGTGGGGAAGCTGGATTTACTAAACAACCATGTTACTAATTTAACAACTGCAGTGATTCACTTAACAAAGGTGACGAGAAACAACTTCTTGTTTAGCCACAGAAATTTGGGGTTCATTTGTCCAATCATGTGACTATGGGGGGGCGCTGCAACGGTCTTAAGTGTGAAAAACAATCATAAGTCACTTTTCTCAGTGCTGTTGTAACTTTGAATGGTCGCTAAACAAATGGTTGTAAGTCAAGGACTACCTGTATTCCCCAAATCCCTTGGGGCATAGTAGTTCATTCTCAGCCGAAAATCTCAGTGTCAGAATTCCAACAATCGCCCTAATTAAATCATGAGCCTCGAGCCAAACTTCAAAAAACTTCAAAGGATTTATTAGGAGCGATATACTGGCATGATCTGTATGAAGCCGACTCTGAGATATGTCAATTACAATCACCTACGACCCTGTTTCCCCCCACCCCACCTCTCTGGGTGTATCATAATTCAGATTCTCCTACAGAACACGTTCATGGGCTAGGTGTCATCAATCACGCTCTCCAATAGAGGATTTCTGAGCCCAGAATACCCAGTTGCCTCAGTTACAATCTTTGTGGGATAAGCTTGGAATGTGCATCTAAGTTTATTTGCTGTATGCTCCTTCAGGGTCCTCCCCGCCTTTCGTAGGGCAACTTGGAAACCGGCATAGGAATGTTTAGTTGACACTCAGTTTTTACCTGGGTTTCCTCTAAGTGATTACGGTTCAGGCTGTTGAGATCTTCTGTCTGTCGGGTTTTATTTACTGCTTCATTTAGGGCATCTCGTAGGTCCATCAAATCTGAATTGTACTGATCCAGCTGGTCATTGATTTGATTGACCAGTTGTTGGTTGGTCTCCAACTTGCTGAAGAGCTCATTCCTCACGCGGTTCAGCACTGAGAGAAAGAAAGAAAACTTTAAAAGATTAGCGATGAACATCAAGGGTTCCATGATGGTGAGGTAAAAATTCCCTCAATTCCAAAAGAGCAGTGTCTCCAAAATGGCAGCTTCAAGACTTCTGGACTTCAATTCCCAGGATGCCTCAGCCAGACATATCTTAAAGTTGCCAAGTTGGGAGACCCTTGCAAAAGAGAGAAAAGGAAGACACGTTGTGAATATTTCGAATTTAAGAATCCAGTCTCCTTTCACTGAAGCCTCATTTCTCAAATATCAATAAACTGGGTTCCAGAATATCTTAGTAAATAGTAAATCCTTGGGAATGACTCCCTCACATAGCCCATTTGCTTTCTCTTGTCATACTCACAATTCTGTGTTTCATCATATTCCTCAACAGCAATGGCTCTCTGGAAACTAAAATCCATGGCTCTCATGTGCCTCAACATTGCACCAACCTCAGCTATCTTCTGACGAAACTCTTCCGCGGAGGTGGAGCTAGCGTTGGCTGTGGTAAAAGTGTTCATCTGATGTATGAGATCTGTATAAAAAGCCACAACAATTGAGATGCTTGATTTAGGACATACCTCTGCACATATAGCTCTCGATTTGATTGTTCTGATCTAGGCTTCACAAAAATCACGAACCAAACTCCTCGTCCGAACAAAATTCCTTTTATTTAGGCTAATATGAATCCTCTCATTCACATCTAACAAAATCCCGGCAAACAGTCTTTCAAGAGAGATTTACAATCACAGACCTTATCAGGCTTGGAGAGTTGCCAGGCCTATAGCTTCCAAGTGCAACCTGTAGCAGAAAATACTTGGCAAGAAGTCAAGAACAAATCTTCACCCTAATTAAATGAACTAATTGTCTCCTGCAAACACTGCTCCCCTCTTGTTCTTCTTTATTCCCTATAGGAGGGGCCAATTACTGTCCACGTGTGCCTTTACTCTCAAGTTGACCCTTGTTCCTTAACTGTTCCCTTCCCCTGGCAGCTCTGCACATGCGCACATCAGGAACAGGCTCCAGCTATTCTTCTGCCTCACTGATCTCCGACTCTGAAGGCAGCTGATAACTGTCGGACAGCCCTGGCCCCGTTTCTGCCTCTGACGCAGAGCCCTCGTCAGAGCCTTCCCCAGACTCCAGGACTGTCCCATGTTCCTCCCCAACCTCCTCACTGTCTGAGTCTGCCATTAGCTCCACTGGCTGCTGGTGGGCCACAACATTGACTTAGCAGATGACCAAGCTGAGCCCGAAGGAGGGTCAAATACATCATAAGTTATGAGTCCCTGTGCGCACGCAAGAGATCTAAGTCCAGCCCATTATGAGTGCCTTTCTTATCTCTCACTCATTTCCCTTGACCATTAGTTGGCCAGATTCTAGTAGAGAGCTCAAGCTTGCAATAAATCTTTACAATCATTTGAACTGCCTGAATCTCCTGATTTCCCCGGCATAAGATACTTGATTTCCCTTTAAAAGAAAGCCATTTCTCTCAGGATTCCAAAACATTAATCGGATTCAGCATTCAGAACCACCAACCAATTAGCAAAATAATACCCTACTGACTCTCATCCCATGGAAGTCTTCGATATCATTTTATTTGTTTCTGCAAAACATTATTCCACTTTTTTACATTCACCAGGATGTGTGATCATGCTAGTTTCATGACAGAAACCATACCTACATTTGTAACCTGTGCACAAGGTATACCCATCACACCAATGTTTCCAATTCACACTCAACTCGCAAACATTTTCTATCTTTCAGCAGTTGCTACCAAAATGCCTTTCAAATATATAACTAAGAGAAATAATTAGATTACAAAAGAACCCTTGGACTGGAACTATCTTCTGCTTTCTGATTTTCCATGATTTGCATATAGTCCTCAACTTACGACCACAACTGAGCTCAACATTTCTGTTGCTAAGCAAGACAGTTGTTAAGTGAGTTTTGCCCCATTTTATGACCTTTCTTGCCACAGCTGTTAAGGGAATCACTGCGGTTGTTAAATTAGTAACACGGTTGTTAAGTGAATCTGGTTTCCCCCTCGCTTTTCAGAAGGTCGCAAATGGTGGACACATGACCCTGGGACAGTGCAGCCGTCATAAATACG
The DNA here is from genome assembly GCF_900518735.1 of Pseudonaja textilis. The sequence continues at coordinate 5,933,453 of NW_020769316.1, read as the reverse complement.
AATCAGTTGCCAAGCATCCAAATTTGATCACATGACCCTGGGGGATGCTGCAATGGTTGTGTGAAAAACGGTCATAAGTCACTTTTTTTCAGTGCCGTTGTAACTTTGAACGGTCACTAAATGAATTGTTGTAAGTCAAGGGCTAACTGGGATGAGGTGATCCTTTGCTAAAGAATCAACATCATAGTGGTCGTGTACCTGGGATTATCTGTACACGAGTCTTTTCAACAACAGCTGCTTATGAAAAAATGAGTCTTACATAGATACAATCAGCATAAATTTTATACAAACCTTGTACACTACACACTTGGAATTTAAGCATCACTCTTGGATCATCTGCTGGGTTTTTTTTTAAATTGGAATTGGTCACTTCTCAAGTAGCACTTTTTGAAAGCAGGAAAATATATAGAATTTTGCCTTACCATTAATTTTATTTTGAATTTTGGTGATGTTCAGAACAAGGCTCTCTGCTTGCTGATAGGTCTCCTGGGTAACATCCATCAGATGGTTTGCTTTTCTGTGGGTCATTGTTGCCTAAAAACAACACTGTCAGTTTAGAGAACCCTGAAAGTTACAGGGGCAGGCCAACAATTTACAACAATCGGGAAGTTTGCTTAAAGACAGTTGTGAGTTCAGCTTAATTTCTTTCTAAAGATTAATTTAAAATCACATTGTTGTCCCAGAGACACAGCTATATAATAAAGTAATGTTTTTTAAAAAGGATTTGGGTCATTGCTGATGGACCACATAATGGTCTTTAGATTCCTGGTGGAATCCAAAAGGAAAATGGCTAAAAATGTTAAGCAACCAAAGCTGTCTGAACCTGCCATGTTCTCTTTTCTCGATTGTTTGGGTACAATCATTTCTCTTTTGCCTAATATTAAGAGCAGTTTTGACAATGAAATTAATTACTTAAGGAGGTGCAGAGCCAACCACCAAGAGACTCTGAGTTCTATTCAGGGGTGGGCTTCAAAAATTTTAGCAAAGGGTTCTCTGTCCGGTTGCTGGGTGGGTGTGGCCATGGTATGCTTGGCGTACTTGGTCTCCTGAACCACTGGGGGGGAGCGTTTTTGCCCTCCCTGGGTTCTGGAGGCTTTTGTCAAGCCTCAGGGAGGGTGAAAATGGCCTCCCCAGGCCCTAAAGGGTCTCTGGAAGCTGGAAACGGGCCCATTTCCGGCCTTCCTGAATTTCCTGTAGGCTTACTTACTTACTTACTTACTTACTTATTTATTTTTATTTGTCAAGCGATTATAAGACACCAGGTATAAGTATAAACATAGTTATGAATCCATTTCATTTCATGGATTCATATAAGAAAAATAAAAAGAAACAATAGGACAGGGACGGTAGGCACGTTGGTGCGCTTATACAGGTCTCTTAGGAAAGGCGTGAGGTCAATAGTAGACAATAGTAAGGTTAAAGTTTTTGGGGTTTGAGGAAGAAACCACAGAGTCAGGTAGAGTATTCCAGACATCGACCACTCTGTTGCTTGTTGTGGTTGAAAGCTGTTTGGGTGACCCTGGGTCACACTCTCTCAGCCTGACCCAACTCAAAGGGTGATTGTTGTGGGGAGAATAAGACGAAGTCTTTCATAGGATCACTACTGTGAGTTAACTAATAAAAGCAATAAAGGTGGGATAAAACTCAAACAAATAAGGATTTCTCCTTCCAGAAAAAGAGAAATAAGTGGAGGATTGCAAGATTTTACAACTCATTGCTTGACTATGCTTAAATAATCAGCACCAGATAGCTTTACCTTCCCCCATGATAAAATTCAGATGTGATTACATCTGGTACACGAGGAAGGATATTCCTAGCTATTTTCACAGGTAGGTGTAAAAATTAAGCACTGACTTCTGAAACTAAAAGAGGAATATCTCTTTTAAAGGTAGAGCCTTGTCCCAAGCAAAGTTAACCTTGTCCAGACAGTTTTGGTCACCACAGACAAAAATTCAGTTTTGGTCACCACATTACAAAAAAAGACTTTGGAAAAAGTACAAAGAAGAGCAACTAAGATGATTGAAGGCCTGGAAACTAAAACATATGAAGAACGACGTTTGGGTAGTCTAGAGAAAAAAAGGACTAGGGGGGGCATGATAGGGGTATTCCAGTATTTGAAGGGCTGCCATAAAGAGGAGGGGGGGGGTCAATTTATTTTCAAAAGCACCAGAGGGCAAGGAAAAGAAACAATGGATGGAAACTAAAGGAGAGAAGCAACCTGGAATTAAGGAGAAACTTCCAAACAGTGAGGATATTTAACCGGTGGAACAGCTCGCCTCCAGAAATTGTGGGTGCTCCATCACTGGAGGTTTTAAGAAGAGATTGGACAGTCACTTGTCCGAAATGGTATAGGGCCTCCTGCTTGAGCAGTGGGCTGGACTAGAAGACCTCCAAGGTCCCTTTCCAGCTCTATTCTGATTCTGACTCAGATCACTTTACTAAAGCACCTTGTTGTACATTGTACCAGCTGTAATACAGGTTGTCCCCGACTTATGACCACAACTGAGCCCAACATTTCTGTTGCTAATTGAGGCAGTTGTTAAAATGAACTTTGCCCCATTTTACGATCTTTCTTGTTGCCATTGTTAAGTGAATCACGGCAGTAGTTAAGTTAGTAGCACGGTAAAAATTAATTGGGTTTCCCAACACTGACCTTGCTTGTCAGAAAGTCGCTAAAGGGGAACACGCAACCCCAGGACACTGCAATCGTTGTAAATATGAACCAATTGCCCAGTGTCCGAATGTTGATCACGTGACCTTGCGGGGGTTGGGAGTGCTTGCAACAGTCCAAAGTGTGATAACAGATAATCTCCTGCTTGGGCGGGGGGTTGGACTAGATGACCTACAAGGTCCCTTCCAAGAGTTGGAAGGGACCTTGTAGGTCATCTAGTCCAACCCCCCCACCCAAGCAGGAGACCCTACACCATTTCTGACAGATGGGAGTCCAATCTGTTGTTGAAGGTCTCAAGTGATGGTGCTCCCACAACTTCCGAGGGCAATTTCTGTTCCATGGGTTAACTGTTCTTCCTGTCAGAAAGTTTCTCCTTATTTCCAGGTTAAATCTCTCCTTGTTCAGTTTCCATCCATTATTCCTTGTCTGGCCTTCGGGTGCTTTAGAAAATAGTTTGACCCCCTCCTCCTCTCTGTGGCAGCCCCTCAAATATTGGAACACTGCTATCCTGTCTCCCCTGGTCCTTCTCTTCACTAGACTAGCCAGGCCCAGTTCCTGCAATGGTTAAAAAAAAAAAAAAGGTCCTATGTGCCTTTTTTCACATAGATCCTACAGTCCTATGTGAAAAACAGTCTATGTGCTGTTGTGGATTCCAACGGTCACTAAGCGAACTGTTGTATGTTGAGGATTACCTGTGCAAATATGGAAAGGGGAAAGGGAAAAAAATAATGGCTGCACCTTGTGCTGAAGTGCATTCAGATCCTGAACAAAATCCGTGTTCTCCTCTTCCAGTTCATCGGCATGTTGCCTCACCCTGTACAGAGACCTCTGGTACTCGCGCACTTGGTTCTGCGAGGAAAGAAACAAACGCAGGGTAAACCTAGAACCTCTGGATCTTTGTAGAACGATTGGAAGAGGAACAATTAACTGGGAAAACCCTTCACATACGGTCATGGCTTGCATGGAGCCGTTGATGCTGTGCAGGCGGGCCCAGGCAATTGAGGTGGTGTTGAGACTTGTCAACTGATGTTCCAGGGCGGGGAAGTCACTCTCAGCCTTCTGGAGATCTTCTAACAAGAGCAGCACACAGCTGTCACAAGCTGTTAATGAGAAAGGAAAGGAAAGGAAGCTGTAGGACGTGTCGATGGAGAGCCTCAACCATCCGGGTCATGGTTATCCCAAAGGTATCATTCCAAAAGACAACTGGACTCTCTTGATTTTTTTTCCGCCCGTGAAATCCTTTTGATTCTCAACCAGGAAGCTTCTTCACTTCTAACTGACGGGTGGAGAATGGAAGGGTTTATGTTCTTGAAAGAGCTATTGACCAACAAACTCAAGCACGGTTACAGGATTGGGTATATCTAATCTAATCTTGTGACTGTATGATTGTATTTTTGTCACTTGTATCCTTACAATTGATATGGACTGTTTCCCAGTATGAGTTGATTGCTTATAGCACCCTATGACTATCATTAAGATTCTTGACTCTTGACGAATGTATTTTTCTTTTATGTATACAGAGAGCATGTGCACCAAGACAAATTCCTTGTGTGTCCAATCACACTTGGCCAATAAAAGAATTCTATTCTAATAAAAAGCAGGACATGGATGGAAGAAATAATAAGACAAAGAATTAAATTAAGACCTGAATTGTTTTTATTAGGTATAATAGGATCAAAAGTTAGTAGGAACATCCAATATATTATACTCCATATAGTAACCACTGCCAGAATCCCATCTGCACAAAATTGGAAGCAGGATACTATCCCCTCGGAGACAGTAATAATAAAGAAGATCCTCGAATGCGCTGAAATGGACAGGCTAACGATGATATTAAAAGAGAAAGAAGAGAAAGAGTACTATAAGATATGGAATACTTGGTGTGAATGGTTAGAAAGAAGGCGCAAAGACATCAATCGAGATCAAAAATGAGAAAGTATTAATTAATAATGTACACAGGTGAAACTTGAAGAATTAGAATCTCGTGCGAAAGTTCATTTATTTCAGTAATGCAACTTAAAAGGTGAATCTAATATATGAGATAGACTCATTACATGCGAAGCAAGATAGTTCAAGCCGTGGTGTGTCATAATTGAGATGATTATGGCTTACAGCTCATGAAAACCCCAAATCCACAATCTCAAGAAAATTTGAATATGTATATAGATGTTAATAGTTTTATAAGTTAGATAGAGAAATAAGAATATAAGTGAATAAGAATGGAGAAGTAATTGATATAATTTTAGACTTTATCTATTAGTGTTAACACTGTTATGGGATTGTTGTAAAAAGTGGAAGCTGTTTATTTATTTTTTAATGTTGAAATGTTGAATAAATAAATGTATTAAAAAAGAAAAAGAAAAAAGAAAAGCAGGACTAGGGGAGGAAGGAGAGCAGTGTTTCAATATTTTCATGGGGCTCCTACAAAGACAAAGGGACAATCTATTTTCCAAAGCACCAGAAGGCAAGACAAGGAACAATGGATGGGAACTAATGAAGGAGAGAAGCCACCTGGAATTAAGGAGAAATTTTCTGACAGTGAGAACGATCAACCAATGGAACATCTTCCTTCAGATGTTGTGAGTATTCAATCACTGGAGGCTTTCAAAAAGAGATGGGACAACCATTTATTCTGAAGCCCCTCAAATAGCGACTCTCCTGCTGGAGCAAGGGGTTGGACTAGAAGACCTCCAAGGTCCCTTTCAACCCTATTATTCTGTTCTATGTTCTAACTATCAGAGTGCTAATGACCAGATGACTGCAAAGAATATAAATCCTTCCATTCCCCACCTGTCAGTTAGAACTGAAGAAGCTTCTTGGATGAGAATCGAAACGTTTTCAGTGATGTTACCTAGTTGCATTTATCATCATGCACTGATAAGGTTACCTAGTTGGGTAATGAAACATCTGTAAGAAAACAAGCAAGCTCAGAGAGCATCAAGGACCCCTCGAATAAGATTCTATTGTTAACACATGGAGGTTAACGATTTATCTACATTTATCTAATCATTTTGACAACCCTTATAAATTTTTCTCAAACCCACTCGACACATGGACCCTAGTGAAAACCTTACAAGCTACACGTAGGATTTCTGAGTCATTCTTAGTTTGGCTAGTAGGACAGACAGAAGTTCCTGCAACTGACTTTAAGCCAATATGGAGAATTACAGAAAGACCCCAAAAGAGACACAGCTGGGACCAAGATACCGAAAAAGAAGCTAACCTTCACATCTCATGTTGTCTGGACCATCCACCACAGGGATCTCATGCTTCTTTATACAGGTGTCACATTGCTTTCCTGTCAAGCCATTGGTACAGGTGCATTCACCTGTGCGGGGGTTGCAGGAGCCTCCTTTACACTGGCATTCTGTTGAGAGAACATCGAAGGACAAAGATTTACAAGCAGGATTTCTTTCAGTCCACATTAACCGTGGACTGGAATTATTATAAGTGCTATGTCCTTAGAGCTCGAAGCATGGTTAGAGACCCCACACACCCACTTCACGGTCCGTTTCTGTTGCTCCCCTCTGGGAGGAAATTTCGAAGTATTTCTAGCAGGGCTACCAGATTCTGTAACATCTTTGTTCTCTATGCCATCCACCTGTAAACTTGTAAGATTCGTTCTTCTTGTCATGTACAGGTATACATCTGGACTAGACTGTGTTGTTTCTCTGTGTCATATAAAATATGTGGGTATGTGGGTATATACATCTTTCTTTCTTTCTTTCTTTCTTTCTTTCTTTCTTTCTTTCTTTCTTTTTTCTTTCTCTCTCTCTTCCTTCATTTTTTCCTTCCTTATTTCTTTCCTTCCTTCTTTTTCTCTTTCTTTCTTGCTTTCTTTCCTTCCTCCCTTCCTTCTCCCCTCCCTCCCTTCCCACCTCTTCTCCCCTTCCCCCACCCTTCCTTTTTTCCTTCCTCTTTCTTTCTCTCTCCTTCCTCCCTTCCCTCCCTCCTTCCCTCCCTCACACCTTTCTTTCTTTTTCTTTCTCTCTTCCTTCATCTTTTCCTTCCTTATTTCTTTCCTTCCTTCTCTTCCTTCCTTCCTTCTTTCTCCCCTCCCTCCCTTCCTTCCCACCTCTTCTCCCCTTCCCCCTCCCTTCCTTTTCTTCCTTCCTCTTTCTTTCCCTCTCCTTCCTTCCTTCCCTCCCATCTTTCTTTCTTTCTTTCTTTCTTTCTTTCTTTCTTTCTTTCTTTCT
>NW_020769316.1:5915994-5926576 GCF_900518735.1 Pseudonaja textilis | reverse complement strand
TTCCTTCCTTCCTTCCTTCCTTCCTTCCTTCCTTCCTTCCTTCCTTCCTCTCTCCCTCTCCCTCCCTCCCTCCCTCTCTCTCTGCCATGTTTATGTAGTATATATTGGAGGTGGGGACTCTTTGAGAACTGTATGCAACAACATTTAATTTTAATATATGCCGATTAATGTACATTCAATAAAGTTATTCTTATGTCTTATCTTATATCTTATCTCCATGCATCACTGGAGATTCAACACACACAACAATGTGAAAATGACACTAGATAGAATTATTGCTCTCCACAAGGTCACTGTTTTGATTAAAGAAAAGAAAAGAAGTACTTTTATTGCTACATGGAGACCGCTTCTGGGCTTGAGGTGGAAAAAAAATGAAACTCTGACTTTAGGTTTTACCGATCAGATTGATTTGTTTTTTATAGAAATGGCAAGTTTATATTATTAAGGAAAATTAAAAAAGTTGTGGTTCGACGTTAATGCTTTATTTTAATGCCACAGAAGAAGTCAGAAGTCGATGCTTTTTTCCCCCTTCTGCCCTGTACCCCCTCATTTCTCTTTCCCTTTCTCCCCGCCCCCCCCCAAAAAAACACTATGTCTTCCTATTTGCTTTGCTCTTTGGTATTTTATTCTATAATCTAATAAAATGTTTAAAGAGTTAAGAAAGAGTATGTGTCATGCCCCCGTCGAAGACTGAATCTGAGGGAGAGAGGGAGAATGGCTCCCTTGGCTACGGAGGAAACTGGGGAAGGGCAAAGTCAGGCTGGGCAGAGCAGGGGAGGGGTAGAACAAGGGAGAGGGGGTTCAGATGAAGACTAAGGCCCACCCCCTCTTCATCCTAGGGCATGCAGAGAAGAATGCAGAAGAGAACAATGTGGAAGGAAGGAAAGGGCCCCGATTCCCTTCACAAGGCACACCCGGGGATGGAGTTTATAGGAGACACAGTTGGGAGGGGTGTTTGCCGGGAACAAGCGCTGAATTCATCTAGTGTGGTGAGTTTGAGCCAGCATTCCTGACTTTCCTCGTGCCTGTGTGAATTATTGCCATGCTTCTGTGTGCTTATCTGACTTGTTGGAATTATTGGACTCATTATCTTGTCCTGCTGGAGTGATTAATTGCAGTCATTCTGCTTACAGAGTTTGGACTGGAGTATCTGCTGCCAGAGGCTGTTGTAGGTTCATGGGAGAGCTTTTCTCCAGGCCGGAGAGAAACCAGGACATTGGGGGGCCCAGTTGGAGCAAATAAAGGGACTCATACCTGTTATGTCTCACCTGTATCCACAGGTGAGCAATCAAAACTCTAAAGTTCCAAAAATATAAACAACCGAAAGCAAACCCCAACAAAGATAACTGCTGAGGTTTTTCCAGTCCTCAGCAGTAATTCCGAAATCTGTTTGGCAATCCTGAAGTGCCCATAAATCAAAATGCCTCAGAGAATCTTCACAGTACTCTCGCTCCAACAATACACTTTGCTTCTGGCAAATTTCTCAAGCCAATCCGTTTCCTTTTATCCCCTAAAGAGGGCGTGTTAGTCTATCACTGGTTTGACGCTTCTTTCCCAATTGAGATTGACGTCTCAATCTCTGTCTATTTCTCACGTCAAGCCAAGATCCCACAAAGCCTCCTCCTTACTTGAAACCTCTCACACGTTTTCCTGATTATCTGTTCCCGGCTGCTGTGTAATCAGAGAGGGAGATTCAGGGGAGGACTCTGACCCCCTTCAATAAATTAGGTTCGTCTCTCATAGCTAAGTCCACTTCCTCATCCTGGCTACCTTCAAAATCACTCAACAATGCAGGCTCAAATCTCAGTGCCAGATCCTCTTCACTCGAGCTCACATCTGCTGACGGACCAGATTCAAATCCCGGAGTCACAACACATACCTATTTTCTGGCTGTGTTGCCTTTGTGCCATGCCCCGGGTCATCAAAGTATGTCTTGGGAGGGTGGTTTTAGGCTTGGGAGGGGGGGTGGAATCTGAGTTTTCTATTAGCAAGGCCTAAACATGAGGAAAGGAACTCACTCGAGCAGCCATCTGAACTGAGCCCCCAGTATCCAGGGGAGCACTGCTGACAACGAGAACCACTGACGCCGGGACCGCAATCACACTGGCCATTCTGGGCATGACAATTGGGGCTCACCGATCCAATGTCACAGTCGCACCTCTGGCAGCCCGAGCAGGTTTCATAGCCATAATACCCTTCCTAAAAAGGAGAAGAAGAAGAAAAAAAAGGGGTGGGTGGGTGGGTAGGTCGCATCCGGATTGTAATAGTTAAAACAGTGGTTTACAGGAGTGGTGTGGTGGCCTAGAGGTGCAGCTCTCGCCTCACAATCAGGAGGCTGTGAGTTCGATCCTAGGTAGAGGCAGATATTCCTTTCTCTGGGCACAATGAGAATATATCTACTGAAATAAACTCCACATTGGCGACAGGAAGGGCATCCCGCCAGTAAACAGTCTGTTAGCTCCATTCAGTTGCCCAGCCTCCACCCCGCAAGGGATTATGGTGTCGTTAAAAGAGGATGATGATAACAGTGGTTTACAGAACTGCTCTGCACTCAAATCAAGGGCAGTAAATTATTCTGAAGAATCTCTCCAGGCAAATGGGATGAAGGAAAGAAAGATGGCACCTATTAACACAGGTTATCTTGACCGACTCCATTTGGGACATTGAACTCTAGATCAGGGGTGTCCAACCTTAGCAACTTTAAGGTCTGCAGAATTCCCCAGTGAATTATGCTGGCTGGGGAGTGGGGATACACCTCACAGATGCAGGGCAGAGAATTTAAGGATCAGGGAATTATCGGCCTATTTTACCTGACAGCGATCGCAGTGCTGACCTGTCACCCCAGGCTTACACCGACACTGGCCAGTTTTAGGGTCACACGAGTCAGTCCCACAGGGCAGACAGCTGCACTCTGCAAGGAGAGAAAGACTTTAAAAAGATTTCATGAATTCTATGTCAGGGCTCCGACAATCCACCTCCATTCAAAACATGAGTCTCTAGCCGCATCTCTCAAGAGTTTTTTTTTAAAAAAATCATTTATTAGAAATGAAGAATGCAAGCCAACTCTGAAACACATCATTGACCCTGGTCTTCCCCAACCCCCTGGATGTATATTCTCCAATGGGACACCTCCATAGCCAAGAGTCATCAATCATGCTCTCCAGTAATAATCTTGTGCGCCAGAAGCTTCAGATGCCTAACAATTATCTAAGGTATGCATTGCTGCCCCCACTCCCTTTCTGCTGACAACTCTAAAAGACTAGAGATGTTCTATTTCTGCTGGCCAACTGCCAGGAGTTCAATCCTGCCAGGCTCAAGGTTGACTCAGCCTTCCGTCCTTCCAAGGTGAGTAAAATGAGGACCCAGATTGTTGTGGGGGGGGCGGGGGGGCGGCAATAGGCTGACTCTGTAAACCTCTTAGGCTGTAAAAGCACTATGAAGCGAGTCTAAGTGCTATTTCTATTTCTAACCAAATCCATAAAATTTGACCAATGTATTTACACCTTAGCTTCAGCAATACAGGTAATCCTCGACTTATGACCACAACTGAGCCCAAATTTAGCTGTTAAGTGAGTTTTGCCCCATTTTTTGCCACTGTTGTTAAATGAAATAGTGCACTTGTTAAGCGAATCGCGTGGTCATTAAATAAATCTGGCTTCCTTCATTGATTTGCTTGTTGGAAGCTAGCTGGAAAGGTCACCAGTGATGATCACATGACCCGGGACAGTGCAACTGTCATAAATGCCTGCCAGTTGCCAAGGGCCCAAATTTTGATCACATGACCATAGGGATGCAGCAATTAAGTATGAAAAAATGATCATAAATCCCTTTTTTCAGTGGCGTTGTAACTCCAAATGAATAGTTGTAAGTCAAGGACTACTTGCATTTTCGATTGAGAAAAATCACAAGATTTAGACTGGGGAAACTGAAATAATGTTTATCATTTTTGTCCTTTTTATTCAACTATCTTGAATAAAAAGGGCAAAACTATCTGGATATAAATGTAAGCAATATATAAAGACTATAAGACTTCACCTGTGAAACTAGCATTTCAACTTTTTTTTAAAGAAACACATCATCGTGTGCGAACGCACCAAGGAAAGAGACTGGCTGTAAACCTACCGGTGCAGTTCTTTGCTACGACTGCATCACCGTAAAATCCAGCCGCGCACACTTCGCATCGGGGCCCTGCCGTGTTGGACATGCACCCTGTGCAGACCCCCGTCAACGTGTTACAGTCACTGAAGAGCATGTTGGGGTCAGCATTCCCACTGCAGTCACAGGGCTGGCAGGAGCTGCCGATTACGAGAGGGTTTCCATAGTAACCTGGAGCACATCTTTGGAAGAGAGAAGAAGGTCTTACAGAGTTGCAATGTGAAGTCCTCCACCAGTGGGCCTGATTCCATCAGTGGAGAACTGAGCAGCCACATCCTGCCATACATGGATTGGATCTGAAGCAAACCAAGTTGGAAGAGCTGAAATTCAGGTCAGATACGGTACCGTTCACACGAAAATCCGGCATAACCAGGCTTGCAAAGACACTGCGTGGTGGAGCCTTTGTAGATGCATCCTGTGGCAAAGCTAAGACAAAAATGGGGGGAAAGAGGAGGAAAGAGCTATTAAAGATGGCCCCAAATAAAGCTACTGTCAAGATTGAAACGTTTTACTTCTTCTGAGCCATTTCTATGCCTTTCATCTTGTCATTCAAGCGAGAGGAGGGAGGTGGGAGAATGGAATGCTAAGCTTTCATCTACGAACCATGAGAACCAAGGTCACTGCTGCAGGCATTAGACATAGACACTGACTTTTCCCATAACAAAAGGAAGTCTCACAATTGGACAATGTGAACACCCGGGGGTGGGGAAGAAAGGGGATCTATTGTTTAACTAAATATGCTTTTGCGTGGGAAAACCAGAGCTGATTTTTGCTTCTGCAGTTCCGAGATGGTGTATCCAATAAAGTTATCCTTTTGGGAATTCAAATATCCCAAGAGTGTCTACTTCTTTCAGGTTCACTAGTCGGACCGTTGACAGCTACGTCGTAATTACATTGGAGTCCCTATAATTCTTATGGAATTAGCAAACTGGAGTAAATTCAGGTAGTTCTCAACTTACGACAATTGAGCCCCAAATTTCTGTTGTTAAAGCGAGACAGTGGCTGTGAGTTTTGTCCCACTTTACGACCTTTCTTGTCACAGCTGTTAAGTGAATCACTGCGGTTGAAAAGTGACTAACCTGGTTGTTAAGTGAATCTGGCTTCCCCCTTGGTTTGCTTGTCAGAAGGTCTCAAAAAGAGATCACATAATCCTGGGAGAGTGCAACTGTCATAAATACAAGTCAGTTGCCAAGCATCTGAATTTCGATCACATGACCGTGGGGAATGCTGCAAAGGTCGTAACTCTTAAAAATGGTCATAAGTCCAAGTCCATTGTAACTTTGAATGGTCACTAAATGAACTGTTGTAAGTTGGGAACTACCTGTACTGCATTCTAACCACTGTGCTATCACGGCTGCTATTATAGGTTGAGAAATGCCTGTATGCTTTTCTGTAGGCAAATAAGAAGCTAACACATGATGTTACCAAAGAGTCAAGAGGACTAGATGCATGGAAGATACTCACTTGTTAGAGGGAACTGAAAGAGGGCAGGGGCATCCTATGCATTGCAGGTGTTCCTCAAGGGAAGAGTTGCCCACAAAGCCATCCTTACACCTTTCACAGTGATTTCCTTCCGTATTGTGTTGGCAATTCTACAGAGGGAAAAAAAATATGATGCTAATTTCACATATGCAAACTATTCATGTATTGTCCTCACAATCCTTCAAGAGTAAATCTGGCTGCATCTTCAAAAATAAGGTAAGACTCTTTACCTGGCCACAGAAACATGATTTTGCCTTTTATCTTTGGGGAGAAAAATGGGAAATTGTGCTTTATCGAATAATCAGAGAAGTACTTAGTTCCTCAGCCAGGATACTAAAAAAATTAGGAAATGGGAAAGAAGCAGTGATAACATAGATCTATTTTCACTATCTGGTCTAGTACCGAAACAATTTGAGTTAGGTCTGTAGTCTGAATGTGTTTATTATTGTGATGTGTTATCAGTGTTCATTTTAAATCTTGTTTTCTTAGTCTTGTTTTTTAAGTTGGTATTCTTCTAATCTTCAGTGCATTTGCCTTAATTTTAATTCCAATAAGAGTGTATGATAAATTTTCTGCATGTAGCATTTGGCCAATAGCTCAAAATATAGCAGAATATTGCATTTGGTCTGCTGTATAAAACAAAATTTCTCTTCTGCTTTCCTTGTTTCTCATATTTCCATTTTTCTAATTTCTGAGTGAAAAGCAGTCATTTTTCCCCTCAAAAGATCCTGATTACTTGAGACAGAGAAAGTTCCATCTGATGCCTTGACCACCGGGTGGCAATTAAAAGAAAAAAATATAACTATAGTAAGTTCCAGCAGGTGGTAGTTGACCTTAATTGAGGTCAGAGGCAAAGCAGGATCTCTGTAAATTAGGATTTGGATGAGCAACTCCAAGGAATGCCATAACTGGAAGTAAGCTGGGAAGTTAAAAAAAAAAAAATCCTAGGAGAAGCCCATCCAAATAAATCCAGAGATCCAGAGGTATCTAGTGTCAACTAAAAAGATACTCCTTTGGTCTTTTTAGCCGCCAGAAAAAGGGAGTCGGGGAAAACAGTGCATTCCTTAAGTGCCTAGGTAATCACCCGGAGCCAAGAAAATTACTGGAGAGCATGATTGATGACTCTTGGCTATGGATGTGTCCCATTGGAGAATACACATCCAGGGGGTGGGGGGAAGACCAGGGTCCAGGAGGAAATGAACGATGTAATTTAGTATCGGTTGCATCTACCAACACCAACAGGTCTACTTCTAATAAATCAATTTTATTTTCTCTGAGATGCGGCTAGAGACTTATGATTTGAATGGGGGTGGATTTGTTGGGAGTCCTGACATCTAGACTATACCATTGCAAAGAAAATTGGATGATTATCTGGATTAAATTCTCTGACTTACTCATCCAATCTATCTCATGGTTTCCTTCATGGTGTAGAATAGAAGAAAGATAATCTATGTCCTATTTGTCAAGACTAATTTGCTGCCATAATTTTCATTAAAAAAATGAAGGCTGAAAGAGAAAGCCAGGTTGGTCTAGTGCAGGGGTGTCAAACTCATGTTGTCACAGCAATGTCACATGAGGTATCGGGATTTTTTCCCCCTTTGCTAAACCCGGCGGGGGCTGGGCCAGCACATGGGCCGCGAGTTTGATCTAGCGATTAAGACACCAGTTAGAAATCAGGAGACTGTGAGTTCTAGTCTCACCTAGGCATGAAAGCCAGCTGGGTGAGTTGAGCCAATCACCAGGAGACTGTGAGTTCTAATCCCGCCTAGGCATGAAAGTCAACTAGGTGATCTTGGACCAATCACCAGGAGACTGTGAGTTCTAGTCCTGCCTCAGGCATGAAAGCCAGCTGTGCAACCTTGGGCCAATAATTCTCTCTCAGCCCATGATGTCAGGCTTGGATGGCAAGCCAGAGGGTCAATTACTGTCACATGCAGTGGATGAACATTTGGTTGATCTCAAAAAAGCAGGCCTTGCACTTGTGGGAATAACGTGAGGAGGGGGAAAAAACATTAAAACTGGAATAACCAAAGATGACACCTGTTAAGATGGCTGATCCTCAGTATTGTTTCTAGTGATTTGACATAGAAAAACTGAGATTAATGTTTCTCAACCATGTCAACTTTAAGATGTATGGACTTCAATTCCCAGAATTCCATAGCCAGAATGCTTTAAGATGTCTGGAGTTGAAATCCAGACATCTTAAACTGATCAAGATAATCTAAGACTGATGTCTGCCCTTCATCCCTCTCCCTCCCTTCCTCCTCCCCCCATCTCTCCTTCCCCATTTTTTTCTGCCTTTGGTCTCATATTTTTAGTTACTTGTTCCTTGATATTTGGTAATGTTGAATAAACATCAAGCAATATTTTGGCTGGGTGAACTGAGTGTCAGATGTGTTTGCTCTGATCTCAACACAGAGATGGCATGGAGGTGTGCTGGATGAAAACTAAACTGGAAATTACCCACAGCCATTTTCCAACAGTCAAAAATCAAGACCAAGTCGGGAGGAAACCTTCCTTACTAATTCCATACTTTTAAGTAATTGGGACGAAACCTTACTTACTAATTCCATACTTTTAAGTAATTGATAGGGACCCCTAAATCAAGAAAATGAGAAGAACAATTTATTTTATTTAAGTTTACAGAAGAATAAACCAATGGTAGAGCCACTGTTTGTAAGCATTTAGGATTAATGTGGAAAACTAATGTGGAAAAAGTACAAGAGCTGCCTTATCGGGGAGATGGGAAACATATAAATGTAATAAATAAAAGACAAGGCAAGTGTCCTGGAAATATTCTGCTTGCTCTAGGATTCAGGTTACCAACCCTATCAATTGTCTCTGTTTCCACTATATCTGCAGAAGTAAATAAATCATTATTCAGGATTTATTGGAGAAAGCAGCTTTGGGATAAATGGACTTGAACAATCATATTCTTTACTTACAAGGCATGTTCCAGATCCTGGGAGACATTGATCCGAATGGCCATTGCAGTCACATGGAATGCATTTCCCTAGAAATAGACCCTTGATGTCTCTGTAATAGCCCGGAGCGCATTCCTAATTGCAAAGGAGATAATATGCCTCAATCAGACCATCATCAATGTAAGGCATTTGAGACAAAATGCCTGAAAGGAGGTGGGAGCCCTTAACATTCCCCATCTTACTTGAGAGTTTCTCCTGAGGTTTTTCAGTTTGGAGATGAGGACAGCTAGCTAGCTAGCTAGCTAGACAGACAGACATATAGACATAGACAGAATGTGGGGCCCTTAGTGCTCTCTGAGCTTGCTTGCACGCATTTCATTACCCAAACCCGAGAACACCATCAGTGCTAGAATAGGGGTGGGTGTGTGGATAGAGATATTCAGATATTCAGAATTATCTCAGATGATAGAAAGATGAATGGATGGGATATAGATAGACAGACAATGGACAATGGACAGACAGACAGATAAGACGGACATACTTGTTATAAATATATAGTACATATATAAATATATTAGATACAGATGTATTAGATATAGTTTGTGTGTGTATATTTTGTGTGTGTGTGTGTGTGTGTGTGTGTGTGTGGGACCAGAATTGCCACTGCTGCCTTATATATCTATTACTAAAGCAGTTTTTTAAAAAGTTGAAAACTAATGCTAGTGAATATAAAGGAAGGGAAAAAAATCAAAGAGGAAACAAAAAATACAAGAAAAGACAAAAAGAAGAATAGAAAAGAAAAAAGATAGAAGTGGCTTCTGATATTTTTCAGGTAGTTGTAAATACAAATAGATCTTAACCTCTCTCATAATAATATTTTCTATAATCTGTCAGAAATCACAAGTTCATTTTTCCCTATTTTTGTGCAAGTTCTAGTTACCAATAAATGTAGTGTCTGATAAAATAAGTTAATTTATCCATCTCAGCAATTTCTGTCAATTTCAGGTTCACCAACCCTAGCTTTTTCGTAGAACACTGGATTAAAACTTTCATTCCAAAATGGAGTACAACAGCATATTATGAATCCTAAATGACTTCTACAACTATCTTTATATAATGAACTGGGAATTCTGATTTCTTGGCATCAGTATGTCTCAACCTCAGCAATTTTAAGATGAATGGATTTCAACTTCCAGAATTCCCCAGCCAGCATAGCTGGCTAAGGAATTCTGGGAGTTGAGGTCCACACATCTTTTGTTGTTGAAGTTAAGAAACATTGCTCTACATGAATTTGAGAGGAAACAAGTTTCCTTACCTGGCAAGAATCTCCTCTGTAATTGGCTGGGCACAAGCACAATTCCACACTATTGGCTGGGATGCTTCCTCCGGTCTCTGTGGTTTTCTCCAGGATCACCCGATGCAGGGATACAGAGGACGAAATTGGGGAAAAGAGAGCTCGGATCTGCAGCTGCTCCAGATTAGCCAGAACCATCATCAACTCTTCCCTGGAGACTGGGTTGTGTGTCTCAGTGTGTCTAAAATTACCCTAGGAAAGAAGATTGAGCTGCAGTACAATATTAGTAGGAATGTGATTTTCTTACATCAATAAGCCAGATTACAGCTGCATTGTATCTTAGTTTTACCATTAATAGAAAATCTGTTTTGGATGGATGGATGGAGAGATAGAGATAGAGATAGATAACAACAGCAACAACACTTAGACTTATAAACCACTTCACAGTGCTTTACAGCAGTCTCTAAGCTATTCATAGAGTCAGCATATTGCCCCCAATAATCTGGGTCCTCATTTTACCGACCTCGGAAGGATGGAAGGCTTGAGTCAAACTTGAGCCAGTGAGAATCGAACTGGTAGCAGCCAGCAGTCAACAGAAGTAGCTTGGAGTACTGCATTCTAACCATTGCACCACCATGGCAGATAGATTAGATTAGATTAGATTAGATTAGATTAGATTAGATAGATAGATAGATAGATAGATAGATAGATAGATAGATAGATAGAT
>NW_020769316.1:5896013-5906157 GCF_900518735.1 Pseudonaja textilis | reverse complement strand
CTATCTATCTATCTATCTATCTATCTATCTATCTATCTATCTATCTAATCTACCATTATTCATCATCTGTCTGTGTCATCATCCATCCATACGTCCACCTACCTACCTACCTATTTATCTATATCAAATTTCTGCACTGGCCATCTCACCTGAGTGATTCCTGGTGGATTACAGTAAAAAATAATGATATAAAAAGTACACTCTGGTTCTTTTCTTTAAATCATGTCATCTATCAAGACCCAGCATAACTCCACCATCGCAGCCTCTGCCCTTGGGAATAAGGATCCTCCTGAGAGCCTGATGGCTTGTATCCTGATGGCATTACAGAGGGTTATACACCTGGCTGTTCTCCCAGCCTTTGGATTAGGCTTGCTGAAGACTCTGCTGCTGAATGTTAAATGTTAATGGCTGTTAGTATCTATCTGGTTCTCTGGTGGGAGGATTGTACGCTGTTTCTTATTATAGTCTTTTTTATCTTGCCTAGTGTACTTGCCTAGGATGTTGAGAGTGGCTTACAGCTGAGTAGCACCCTGTGGAATCAAATAAATAAAGCCAATCGTTTAAGACAAGTTGGGAGGAGATAGTGAGAATATTTGGAGTAAGGAAATGTTGTAAGGCTTGCACACCTAAAACAGCATTCTTGCCAGAATTCACTTCTGTTCTATCTGAGAAGAGCAGGGGTAAAGTCAAGGATTGGTAGTTTTCCAATGCGGTCTTGCTAAAATCAGATTTCCAACTTTTGTCAAGCGCTGGATCGGACTGCTATTTAGACATCAGGTGGGGGAGATCCCAGACCTCCACAATCTTATCGAGACTCGGGATCTTATGATACTCATATTGAGTCTAGATTGGTGAGAGGGCAAGTGGAAGGCCCAAAGAATCCAGGAATCCAGCCAAGATCCTCCTACGTACCTGAGACTGGATCACTGTCCAGATACAATGGGCAAGGACCAAGCCCTGAGCAACTGTGGACATTTAATTATGGGATTGCTTATTTCTTATCAAGTCCCAGTTCTATTAAAATTATCTTTGTGCCTGTGGGAGGTCGAGGAGACACATCCAACTGTTCACTGGTTTGGAAGGACTCCCAATAGAAGATCTGAAGATCATATCAAGTTTGTTAGTGGGCCCCTCCAAAGCAGCACTGGGGAATTTGTTGTAAAATGTAGAGAACATTCCAGTTGAAACAACCCAGATGCTTATTTGCAATCTCACTTGATGTAGAAGCCGTTGATTCCACAGCTGCTGATGAAATCGTAGGATTTGTCCAGCGGTTCTTCCGAAAGATAGTTGGAGCCATAAATGCTTTCAGGAACCACGAGGATATAATCCTATAAATAACCATAAAAAAAATCCAAGTAGTGAAATTATCCAAATGTATGACATTTAAAAATCCAACTTTGTGTAGAAATGCTGCTCTTTGTCTGCTTTACTACTTACTCTGTAGTAGTCGCATAATGTACCTCAATATCTTTGACATGGATACTTCACATGAAAACTGTTTCGCATAGATTTTCCAACCCTTCTTCTTGGAGAAACATATTGTTAACCCTGAAGTTCGCCTGTCCGAAGCCATCTTGGAGGCTTCAGGGTTGACACACAGCAGTGGGAGAGGGGGAAATAGTTAGATGGGATTTTGTAGACTAAACAATAAAGTTTTCCTATGGGAAGCAAGTATATTGTTCCTATGGGGACAATGGATAATTACCATAAAGCTTTCTTTGTGATAATAAAGGATTTTGTCTGGAGTTAACAGAATAACAGAGTTGGAAGGGACCTTGGAGGTCTTCTAGTCCTACCCCCTGCTCAAGCAGGAAACCCTATACCATTTCAGACAAATAATTGTCCAATCCTTTCTTTAAAACCTTCAGTGTTGGAGCACCCACGACTTCTGGAGGCAAATTGTCCCACTGGTTTATTGTTCTCAAAGTCAAGAAATTTTCCTTAGTTCTAGTTTGCTTCTTTCCTTCAATAGTTTTCATTAGTTGCTCCTTCAGATGCTTTGGAGAATAGACTGACCTCCTCTTCTTTGTGGTAGCCTCTCAAATATTGGAACACTGCTATCCTGTCACCTCCAGTCCTTCTTCATTAAACTAAACATATTCAATTTCTGCAATTGTTCATCATGTTTTGGCTTTCGGTCCCCTAACCATCATCTTTGCTGCTCTTCTCTGCATTTTCTAGAGTCTCAATATCTTCTTTTATATCATGATGATCAAAACTGGATGCAATATTGCAAGTGTGGTCTTATCAAGGCATGATAGGGTTGTATTATAGAGTTCTGAAAAAGGGGGTAATTCCAAACAAACCAGAAAGGCATAGATCTTGTCTTCATCTAGAATCTTTGCTTAGAGCGGGGGTCTTTAAACTTGGCAGCTTTGGACTTCAACTCCCAGAATTCCTCCTCTAGTCATGTTAGCTCAAGAATTCTGGGAGTTGAAGTCCACAAGTCTTAAAGCTGTCAAGTTTGAAGACCCTTGGCTTAGAGTAACATCCTTTGGCTCCTCCCCAAATTATCTTATTAGACTTACAAAACAGAGAGAAGAAACAAAATCAAAGGTTGCCTAATTCTCCTTCTTTTGCAATTGTTTTGAACTTTTACTTAAATAAGTTTTCTATGGTTTGGATTTTTTACTTAAATAAATAGATCTGTGGTTTAGATTTTTTTTTCTGATAGAAAAAAAAAGAAGAAGGTTGGATCACCAAAAAGATGCTTTCTCTGACATGCCACAGTTAAAAGTAGCCAGCCAAGATGAAGGACTGAAAACCACAATGTTTATGGTGAATGAGGAGCCATGAACCTAACTGAGGTTTGCCTTATCCTGATTTTGTTGAGAAGCACAGATCTCCAATAGATGAATAGAAAACATTTTTCTCTAAATTTTTCTCCATACTCATCTGGAATCCAAAGTACTGGAACAATTTTTCCTCCATTTGTGAAAAGGTCTGCCCTTTCATGGTGCTAGAGCAATGATCAATTTCCTAACCATTGTGTGCTTAACTTTTCAGACAAATTGAATTTCCAGCAGGGAAGCTAGAAAAACAGGTTCACAGAAAGCAGACAGATCCAGACAGGGCAGCTGACTGATTTAATAGGCCAGAAAAATTCCCTGCAACAAAATGAGTCAAGCTGTCCTTTTATGAGAGAGTGAGCAGCACTGCCTGGTGGCCATAAATTATTTCATCCTGTGGTTGCAGAGAGAGAGAAAACCACAAAGAATGCTGGTTATGTCCTTAAGTGACTTGAGACCAGATGAGCAGAGTTCAGTTTTTAAAAATTTGCATTTTACCTGAAGATATTCTGGCTTAACTTAGTGAGAACATGTTTTTTAGTTTATCTGATTAATGGCTTGAGTGAACATTCAAAGATGAGACAAGGGTTTTTAAGATAGGAACATACCACCCAAAGATGTCGATCTTCTGGCACACGGATTATTACACTCAGATCATTTTCTGTGATTTCCAGAACAATTTGGTTCTCTGCAACCACCAGATTCCGGCAACCGTATCCATGCGGGCAAAAAGTAGCATTAGCTTGTCCTGAAAAAGTCAGAAAATAAACCTACTTCAATCAACTGAATTTGTTTTGCTTTTATACCAAGGGGTGTACAACCTTGGCAACTTTAAGATTTGTGGACTTCAACTCCAAGAATTCCCTGGCCAGCATTCCCCAGCCAACTCAAAAAATGATGGATTTTTCTCAGTTTAAATTAAGACATGATATGGCTGAGGTAGCATAGAGCAGGGGTCTCCAACATTGCCAACTTTAAGACTTGTGGACTTCAACGCCCAGAATTCCCCGGCCAGCATTCCCCAGCCAACTCAAAAAATGATGGATTTTCCTCAGTTTAAATTGAAACATGATATGGCTGAGGGAGCATAGAGCAGGGGTCTCCAACCTTGCCAACTTTAAGACTTGTGGACTTCAACTCCCAGAATTCCTCATCCAGCATTCCCTAGCCAACTCAAAAAATGATGGAATTCTGGAAGTTGAAGTCCACAAGTCTTGAAGTTGCTAAGGTTGGAGACCCCTGGCATAGAGGTTGGACAATTTCTAACCTTGTCAATTTTAAGATGTGTGAACTTCAACTCCCAGAATTCTCCAGCCAGCCATGCCCAGGTACCCACAACATCTAAATACAGTTTGAGTACACCTGAAAACAGACACACCACACTCTGCAACTCACCCTGCCAAATCCGCCCTCCGTTGATCAACACTTCAACAGGGAAAGTTGGGTGACCAGGCTGATAACAATGCAGGATGAAAGCATAGCGTCCTGGACTCTGAATATGGCCATTTAACACAACAGCTGTCTGGAGGAAAGCAAAGAAGAAAATTTCTTTGGGTCTCACTAATTTCTATTTCAAGCCACCGTTATGGTTCCAGAGAGGGCTATGTGCCTCAGTGTTCATGGCAGAATTGGATCTTCCAAGAAACTGACAAAGGGATAAAAATGGATAATACTGTATTTATCCTGCAGGCATCTCTAGAAAATGTCTTTATCAATTATCATGAACATGGGGCTCTGCTGCTTTGCTCTATCAGAAATACTGCTGTTTGGCAGAGAATATTTGAAGCTCAGAGTTGAACTGTATGGCATTTGTGTTCTCTAAGCTTAGTGGTTTTCTTGCAGACGTTTCATTACCAAACTGGGAAACATCATCAGTGCTAGAATGGAGTGGGGTTTGCTCTCTGTTTATACGCTAGTCATTAGTGGCTTGCCCTATTGGTCTTGGTGGGAGCGATCTTCATAGTTCCTCGACTAGGCTGTTATTTACTTCTTTGCTTTTGTATGAGTTGGTACCCTTGATTGGGATATTGTTTATTTCTCGATTGTTGGTCTAGTGTTAATCTGGGTGTCCCAAAAGTGCATTTCCAAAAGGCAACTGGACTTTCTTGTTTTTTTTTCCCTTTTAAAATGTTTCGCTTCCCATCCAAGAAGCTTCTTCATTTTTCAAGGAGATAAACCAAGAAAGTCAAGTTGCCTTTTGAAAAAGCATCTTTAGGACAACCACGATCTGGATGATTGTGACATATTAATGTGGGTGTTTATCTCTGCTCATCTGGGTGTTGATTGCTGGTGGGGAGGTGATTTGGTCTTTTAGTTTCCTTTGTGGCTTTTCAATTGTCTCTTTTGAACGGTATGTAGATGTTGTTTATCTCTATGTGTCTGCTGATGGCTGATTTGTCTGAGTGCTGGGCTTCCAGGAATTCTCCAACGTCGTCGATTCTTGTCCCTCAGAGAACTTACCATTTGCCATTTATTTTGTGCTCACCTTCACCATCTCTATGCCTATCATAAGATTTGTAAAAGGTCTATTGCTTATAGCCTCTTTTCCTATTGTCTCTAGCTATTGGTTTTATGAGTGATGAGCCCTATTCATTTTGGCAGACCCACTGCATGACCAGAAATTTTGCTTCTCGGTTCATGACATGAAGATCACTCATCCCTGCTTCTTGGCAACTGCTTAGGAATAAGGAATAAGATCTCG
This sequence comes from Pseudonaja textilis, assembly GCF_900518735.1. The sequence goes on along the minus strand of NW_020769316.1, from coordinate 5,900,664 downwards.
GTGATGCTATCTACCTTTGGAAAAAGGACCGGCTATTATAGTTTCATGCTGATGACGTCTGTCTTCAGAACGCATTCAAAGCCCTGACGCTCTAACTCCGTGATGGCAAACCTATGGCACGCAGAGCCACTTCTGGCAGCACACAATAGGTCGCCCAGAAGAGCTCCACTGCGCATGCGTGCACCCCCTCCACCAGCCAGCTGATTGTTGGGCATGTGTGGGGGGAGACATGTGCATGGGAGACACATGCGCACAGGCATGCGGCGTGTGGGGTGGTTGCGTGAGCATACATAGAGGCGTGTGGGGTGGGATTGCAAGGGGTGCGCATGCAGGGGGTTGCACGTGCATGCGCAGGGGGCGGGGGGAGTTGTGCGCACATTGCATCATGGGTGCAGGCACATGAGTGCGAGCATGCACATGCTCGCACACTTTCGACACGCAATGTGGAAAAGGTTAGCCATCACTGTTCTAACTGCAGAGAGAAGGAGAAACAGACAGACATTGCCCACGCATCATTCATCATCACATTTCAGGAGAAACATGCAGGTAGTCCTTGACTTACAACCAAATGGAACCTGCTCATTACGGTCACAAACTGTGAGAGTCAAGAAGCAAGGCACCCACACGACTGCCTCGCTTAACAACCCCAATCCTTGCTCTCCCTATTGCAGTTGTTAAGTAATCACATTGATCTTTAACCAGAGCTTGAGGGGCTTCAGGGATGGGCTTTATCTATAGAAAAGATAAATGACTGAGCCATGATGACGGAGTTGGTACCCAATGGGGTGGGGTGGATGTGGGGGGGGGGAGAGAAGATAGGCTGAGGGTTGAAGATGCAGCCGATTGTCAAGAGCCAAATTCTGATTATGTGACCATGGGGAGCATTAATGTCAGGCAGGGACCCTAAGTCCTTTCTTTCAACATTGTCTTTATTTTGAACTACTTTATATCCTCCGTATATTTATTTATTTGATTTGTCAATCGCTTACAAGATAATAGATAGAAGTATAAACATGAGTAAGAAATAGGTATGAATAAATGGGGACAATAGGACAGGGACAGTAGTCACGATTGTGCACTTATGCACGCCCCTTACAGACCTCTTAGGAATGGGATGAGGTCAATAGATAATTTGAGGTTAAAGGATTGGGGGTTAGAGGATGTAACTACAGAGTCAGATAGTGCATTCCAGGCATTGACCACTCTGTTGCTGAAGTCGTACTTTCTGCAATCAAGTTTGGAGCGGTTTACATTGAGTTTGTATCTGTTGTGTGTTCTTGTATTGTTGCGGTTGAAGCTGAAGTAGTCATTAACTGGTAGGACATTGTAGCAGATAATTTTGTGTGCTACGCTTAAGTCTAACCATAGGTGGGGTAGTTCAAGATTGTCCAAGCCCAAAATCTCAAGACTGGTGATATAGGGTATTCTGTTGCGAGCAGAGGAGTGTAGTACTCTTCTCGTGAAATACTTCTGGACTCGCTCGATTGTATTAATGTCTGATATGCAGTGCGGATTCCAGACTAATGAGCTGTTCTTTATATTATTAAATATATTATTATATATTTTTTCAAGGTGAAAAAATATATAGAATGTAATTGGCTCTTCAGTTTCATTCTTTTCAAAGGAAAAGTCTGTTCAACCATTTTTCCTTAGGCTATTGATTGATTGATTGATTGATTGATTGATTGAACCAGTTTATAGAGCCTGTATTATTTTACAAAACAGACTAACTGACCCCTGATTCCTATGGCCAGCCAAGAATTGCATTGCTTTTATACCGTACTTGTAAAACTTCACTTTAAAAAGTTTTACACACTTTTTAAAAACACATTGTGGGTAGTTGCCACCACTCTTCCAGCCAGTAAAAGAACCAACCAGAGTTACATCATGTTTAGCCCCACAGAAAACTTCAAGAATGCAAAGTAAAATTATTCAAATGACTAAAAACCTAAGTTACTAAAAAAGAAAAAAAACCAAACTTCCAATAAAAATATGACCTCTCCACACCTCGGCTGAATGTCCCAAATCATACGTACCTGAGGTGCCCTTAAGAAAATGAGTTTTGCAGAGGTGTCTATCAATGTTGGAGGCTGAGGTGCAGAAGCTGGCAGACTGCCTTCTGGTGGGATGCTAATGGCATGAATTAGGGGCAAGTCTGGAGCAATGGGTAGCGACTGTCCTTCTTCCAGGACAACCGATTGTGAAATCTTCTGATATCTTGATGGGATACAGGAACTACTGAGGACAAAAAAAAAAAGAATAATTGGAATTCTACAGTCAAGAAAAGTGCCTGCTGTTCTATCCAGACATTGACATCAAAAGAACATTGAGAGTAACTATAATGCAAAGCAAAGCAAAGCATAGAGGGTTGGTTTTACTAAGGTCACTTTCATTATGATTCTTTTGATCTTCCACGGATGCTCTTTTGTCTTCCCCGTTTAACTGTAATCAAGTCCATTTGTGTGATAGCCTTTTGGCTCTGAGACACAAAACAAAGGAACAAGAGGATTATAATGAATTTACATCCTCTCCTCAGCCTAAAAAACAATTCCAATGTTCTGTTTGCTTCCAAGAGTAAAACAATTTAGGCAGTCCTCAATTTATGACCACGTAATTGAGCTCGACGTTTCTCTTGTTAAGCAAGACAGCTGTTCACTGAATTTTACTCCATTCTTACAACTTTTCTTGCCACAGTTGTTAAATGAATCACTGCAGTTGTTAAGTTAGTAACAACTTTGAATGAATGTGAGTTTATCCAGTTGCCAAGTGTCTGAATTTTGATCACATGACCATTGGGGATGCTGCAATAGTCGTAGCAATAGCAATAAGACTTATTTACCGCTTTACAATGCTGTACAGCCCTCTCTAAGCGGTTTACAGAGTCAGCCTCTGGCCTCTAACAATCTGGGTCCTCATTTTACCGACCTCGGAAGGATAGAAGGTTTGAGCTTGGTGGGATTTGAACTGCAAAATAGCAGGCAGCCAACAGTCACCAGAAGTAGCCTGCAGTATTGCACTCTAACCACTGCACCACCAAAAATGGTCATAAGTCACTTTTTTCAGTACTGTCTTAGCATCAAACAGTCACTAAATGAATGGTTCAGAGGTGGCATTCAGCAGGTTCTGACCAGTTCTGGAGAACCGGTAACAGAAATTTTGAGAAGTTCGGAGAAACGGCAAATCCCACCTCTGACTGGCCCCGCCCCCCTCTATTCTCTGCCTCCCGAGTCCCAGCTGATTGGCTGGGTCTTCTTTGGTTGCCCTGCACAGGAGAAGGGAGCTGGAAAGCAGGTTAGTGGGGTGGGGAGGGAATGGGGATTTTGCAGTATCCTTCCCCTGCCACACCCACCAAGCCATGCCACACCCACCAAGCCACACCCACAGAACCAGTAGTAAAAAAAACCTGAATCCCACCACTGGCAATGGTTGTAAGTCAAGGACTACCGGTACACATTTTCTTTCATGGACACCCCAAGAGATATTGTTTTACGGTCCTTTTAAACTGTTTCAGGGTAATTTGTGTTATGATATATAAACACTTTTCATAAATTAATTAAAATAATCCCAAAACAGATTGCAGAAAACAAAGGCTACCACAAGTCACTATCAAAACGGGGCCGGGGGGACCATTTTCCCTAATCACTCTGTATAAGGAAATGAGCAATTTTTAAAACATAGCAAATAAATAAATCTACTGAAAATTGTATCGCAGAGCATTCCTGCATCAACCACAATCCTTTCCATTTACAATGACCACACGGCAAGGACGCAGCAATGGTCACAATTTCAAGGACTAGTTGTTAAATCACCTTTTTTAGCACCGTCATAACTTTGAACAGTTCACTAAATAAATGATCGTAAGTTGAGGACTGCATGAAATTAATAAATTGATCATTTTACAGTTTCTTATGAAAATAAAACAACAGAATAACGGAGTTGGGAGGGACCTTGATGGTCTTCCAGTCCAACCCTCTGCTCAAGATCCTACATCATTACAGCCAAATAGGAGCCTGGAACATCAAGCAGGAAACCCAGACAACATACCAGACATCATTGTAGTCATTGTAAACACACACTTGAAAAATGTTTTATGTGGCATTCCCACAATTAAGTACATACAGTCATAATTAGCTTTCATATTTTGTAAACAAGCTGTTTAATTTATTGCTTTTTTTGTCTTTTTCATCCTAGCCACTCAAGAATTGCAATTTGCTAGTTGGGTGGCCGTAAAAATTACACCAAAATAACACCAGCAAAACAAAGGTGATTTACCTGTTCAGCGATAACATTCCATGGGTACTGATGCAATGAACTTTGGGCTCCAAAAACTCCAGAGTGAATTGCTCGTAGGGGATCAAGTGCACTTTGTACTGAAGACAGGGGAAGAAGAAAAAAAGAATGAGAGAGAGAAGAGGATTTTTAGGCTTTTCTTTCTGGCGCAAAAATCAAAGAGCTTCTGTAGAGATGAGGTTGAATGAATAAAACAGGGATAGGGAACTATGGCCTCTTTATCACCCGGGGCTTTAACTCCCAGAATTCCTGAGCCAGCATGGATGCATAACAGAGGTGAGGTGAGGAACTATGGCCCCTTTATGTCCAGGGGGCTTCAACTCCCAGAATTCCTGAGCCAGAATGGATACGTAAAATGAGG
>NW_020769316.1:5865156-5888852 GCF_900518735.1 Pseudonaja textilis | reverse complement strand
TCTATTCTATTCTATTCTATTCTATTCTATTCTATTCTATTCTATTCCATTCCACTCCATTCCAGTCTAGTCTACAGTGTCCCACCCCCCTGTGCATGCGCACGCAACCCCACCCGCTGAGCTCCCCCCGCCCCTTGCATATGCACATGTGACCCCCCCACGCTCCCCCTGCTCCCTGCGCATGTGCAAGTCTCCTGTACGCATCCCGCTTCCCACGCATGCGTGGCAGATGCCTGACAATTAGCTGGCTGGTGGGAGGGGCGTGCGCATGTGCAGTAAAACTGGGATGGGGCGATGGCTTGCGTGCCGGCAGAGATGCCTCTGCGTTCCACTTCCGGCATGTGTGCCATAGTTTCGCCATCACGGGTCTATCAGAACTAACAGACACAAACAGACTTTAAAAAATAAATAACTTCCCCCCAAAATGTATTGGTGTATCTAAGAAAATATTTGTAACTCAGGATTGAACTATGAGGTCCTTGGTGCTGTCTGAGCTTGACTGTTTCATTACCCAACTGGGTAACATCATCAATGCAAACTCCCTTCTAGCACTGATGATGGTGCCTAGTATGGTAATGAAATGTCTGTACCTAAGATATATATGTGTGAGTGGATGTGTGCATATGAGAGAGAGAGGGAGGGAGAGTTCAAAGGATGGTTCTGATGATGGCCCATCAATGACTGCCATCTTTTTTTTTTAAATTAAAGTGTCCTTTTTATTACTTTATAATATAAAATAAAAAAAACACAAAAACAAATAATAGGAAAAATAGGTCTCAGGAATCTGATTTCTTACATAGAAGCTTTAACTGAAGATTTTACATGATTATGGAATTACTTACATGATTGCCACTACACAGCACCACTTTGGGGAAGGTTGGAAAGATCTGCTCTACAGGACAAGGTCTTGGTAAGTTGTTGTTCAACTTGCACAAAGCATCTTCGCCTGACACAAAGGAGAACTGCTCCACAGGCATGTACTTATATAGGAAGCAACTGGCAAAAGATGATAAAAAGGGTTATTAGCCCTAATGTTCAAATACCAGTCAACTGAGTACAAAAAAAAATCAGAATAATCTACCAGTGCAATATCAACATTTAGCTTGCTAACACAGAGAGAAAGAAACAGACACACACACACACACACATATAGGTGTGTACGTGCACAAACAACACATCTAGATATATACATACTTACATACAGATAAAATGGGACTAGAACTCACAGTCTCCTGATTTCTATCTTGGTGCCTTAACTACTAGATCAAACTGGCCATTTTGATCTAGTAGTTAAGGCACCAGGATAAAATCAGGAGACTGTGAGTTCTAGTCCCATCTTATATGTATGTATGTATGTATGTATGTATGTATGTATGAAGTTGTGTTGCTTGTGCATGTCTATGTACTCACATACTGGTATATACCTAGGAAACACACACACACACACACACACACACACACACACACACACACACAGAGTATATGACAGCCAGTTTGATCTAGGCACCAGGACAGAAACCAGGAGACTGTGAGTTCTAGTCCCACTTTAGACATGTAAGGTGGCTGGGTGGCTTTGAACCAATGACGAGGAAATTGTGAATGTTCGTCCCGTCTCAAGCATGCAAGCTAGCTGGGTGACTTCAGGCCAGTCAACCCACCTCATAAGGTTGTCGTTGTGGGGAAAATAGGAAGAGGAAGTTGTATCAGATATCTTTGCCGCCTTGAGTTATTTGTGAAAGTAACAAAGGCGGGATACAAATAATCATACTTTTTTTCCCCAGCAAGTCTTTGTTTAAACGCTGAGAAGAATGTTGCCCTGGGGAAATCAACTAATGGAGAATGCTTGTCAGCAGTAAGCAGGCCAAAATCAACAGTGGATGTGGCCGGAACATTATGTGGCCAAAACTCGGTCCTTGTTCCTCATTTTTTTTCCTCCATTCCCTTTTCTGTCTTCTCTCTCTGACACCACTGTTATCTCTCTAGCTCTTCCCAACACCATTTCTCTGTCTCTCTCCCTATATGGAAAGCCACTTCTACATTTAGAGAGGAAGCAATCAGACAGGGGTCACAAAAAATGGGTCAAGAGGTTGACATTTTGCATCACCGATCAAGAGGAAACATTTCATACATCCTTTCAAGCTTGTCTTTAAAATGCCAGAAGCAAAAAAAAATAAAGGAAAGGATAGATACAGTAGGATTCGCGCTAGTTCTCTTCTAAACTTCAGAGAGCTACTTGGAAAAAATGAGTCTTTTATAGTCCCAAAATAAAACCTAGAATTCATTCAATATTCACTTTGTACTTCTAAACAGAGTTAACTCAACAGCTCACAGGATTTAAAAAGTGTATGTAATACTTCAGTCCTTATGAGTATTATTTCAATCCTGGCCAAATTCCTAGTCAAGTAAAATCCGTAGAAATATTGTGAAGAGAAAAATTGCCCAAACAGACAGCAGCACTTAGCTGACCTTGGCTTAGTTCATCCGTCAAGACCTGATTTTACTTCAATGTTTTACTTTTTCGATTGTTATTATTTTACTTGGATCTCTGGGAAATCCCGTGGCTTCAGGCTATACTAAGAAACTGGGAGGAAAAAAGACCAGAGGAAGACAAGGCAAACCAGTTCCACAGGGTTGCTAAGAAAACCACAACGGAACATCCACGAAAATCCTAGCCAGTGAATCTGGCTTAAAAGGGGTTTGCCCATTTGTTTAATCTTAGGTTATTATACTCATCCTAGCAAGTGTCTACTTGCCAATAATAGACCTGAATGTCTGTTCTAAGATGGCCGATTTGATTTATTTTTTAATATGTTTTATGGGCTGGTCTTTGACCTTTGCAAAGAAAAGATATAACTACTAGAGACCAATCTGCTTTCACTACATGCAACCACAATTGGCAGCAGAATTTATGTTGTTAAGAGAGGTAATTGTGATCTACTCAATTTTCCAGCCCTTGTTTAAGGGAATCGTGAGGTGATTAAGCAATCCAGCAATCCCCCCATTCGAAAGAACAGTTGGGAAGGTCGCAGATGGTGATCGCAGGATCCCAGGATGCTGCAACCATTGTAAATCCATGCCAGTTACCGCATGCCTGAATCTTGATCCTGTGACAGTGTGGAATTGCAGATGCTGAGACAGTTATAAGTGCAAGGACCAGTTTCCCCACTGCTGTTGTAATTTGGACCAGTCAGTAAACAAATGGCTGTAAATTGAGGAGTATCTCTTCTTACTTTCTGGCATTCCTAACAAGACTGAACACACGTATGCATTACCTTCCAACTGCATAGGTTGTATAGGTCTGGCAACCAAAGACACTACTATGATATTATGTTTATGGAGAGACAGGAGAACAAACCCACCAGGACTAGATTCAGCAGTCCATCGGCATTTGAAAAAGAAAGTCCACTCTTTTGGAGACTAGCAAAGTCCATGTTTTGGACAGAGAGGACCCCTGGTTTGAAAGAAGGGTCAAAGAAGCCATCTATCTCAAAACTGAATAGCCCTCTATCAACAGAGGTGGGGGGATACGACATCATCTACTTCCAGTCCTTTCACACAGCTCTTTCAGCAGTTCCAAGAAGGCTCCACACCCATTTGCACTACTCAGGTGAACCTGACAACACAAATAAACCTCCACGTGGCCTCAAGGACTTGCTGAAAGAATGCAAATGACCAGCTGTCTGCAAGGAGTATAAATCCTTCCGTCCTCCACCATTCAATCAGAACTGAAGAAGCTTCTTGGATGAGAAGTGAAACATCGTCAAGGAAAAACAAAGGCCAGTTGCCTTTCGAAAAAGCCCCTTTGGTACTGCCATGATGTTACTCTTTTAAATTAAAGCAAGCAATGGATGGCTCAGCAAACCCAGTAAAAGATTGCCCATATCCCATATGTGCTGTAGGTTAAATGCATGTCAAAGATATGATTTTTTTAAAAAAAATGAAAATGGAAAGCTTACTTTTGACCCACGTGTTCAGGAGCTGGGCTATAGGTACAAGGATCCGATACTTTATATTGCAATATAGGAGCTTCATAATAAGAGCTGGGAAGCAGAACCAGATAATCCTAGAAGGAAGAATGGAAATATGAGACCCAGATTCCTTTTGCCTCCATCCTGCCTGTAGGGAGAAAAGGAAGACCAGACTTACAAGGAGGACATCTTCAGCTTCAATGACCAGAGACCAAACATGAGGACTCAACACAAATGGTTCTCCAAAGCTGTGATGAGGAACAGTGACGAATGTTGGCTCTTGGGTTGGCCCAAATACAATCTGCTTAGTTTGTTCAGTGCCTGCAATTAGGAAAAGTTATACATTTGACTTTCAGTTGGGCTGGAAAGCGTGCAAGTTATTTGCTTTGGGCTGGAAAATGGAGAACCAGTTCCGATGGTACTCTGTGAGGGGGTTAACAGCTAGGCCAGTGCTTCTCAACCTGGGCCATTTTAAGATGGGTGGACTTCAAACTCCCAGAATTTCACAGCCAGCAAGTCCACCCATCTTAAAGTGGCCCAGGCTGAGAAACACTTAGCTATGCCATGTGCCATAGGCATGCTGGTCTTGATGCATTAATCTCACAGGATTCCATCACGATATCAAAAGTGCCAACCTGGTTGGCAGATCACCTAGTAGTTGAACAAAAGCAAGTGAGAAAAATCTCACTTGACAACTGCATGCTCTGAATAGGCTCTCTAGTCAAGGGCTCTTCATTTCTTCATTCACTAGTAGAAACAACAGCTTATATATCTCTATCTTTATGTAATCGTTCATCTGTCTATCTATCTATCCATCTATTTATCTATCTATCTATCATCTAGCATGGATAACGTTATCTAGTTTGGGTAATAAAATGTCTACAAGAAAACAAACAAGCGCAGAGAACCCAAGGATCTTTCATATATAACTATCTATCTTTCATATCTACCTACCTACCTACCTACCCCCCCCTCTCTATCTATCTCTATCATCTATTTACTGTATATCCATCCACACACACACCCATCAATCTATCTATGGCATAAATTCAGCAATAATTGCTTTTTAAAAACATAATTCTTCCTGAGATGACAGTAACCCACAATCTTGTACATGTTTACTCAAAGGATCCACAGATTTCAGCCATACATAATCCTGGATGAAAGCTAGTGGGCTTTCAATCTCAGTTCCTGAGAAGGTGAAAAGCGGCACAAACCTCAACAACCTTGAACCTAGTGAGATCTGAACTGCCAAATTGCAGGCAGCCGGCAGTCAACAGAAGTAGCCTGCAGTACTGCATTCTAACCACTGTGCCACCGCAGCTCATGCTCAATGCCACTCGTAACATTGAACAGTTGCTAAACAAATAGCCTCAAGTCAAAGACTATCTATAGTCTTTATGATCATCTCAAATCCAACTCCAAATCCTAATCACACATGGACACTACATAGAAAGATCTTGAGATACAATTCAATTCAAAGAAAACAGAGCAAATAAGTAAAATAATGCTAAAAAAATCCTTAGATTATCTAGATAAATCCAACCAGGAATAGAATAAAATAGAATTATTTATTGGCCAAGTGTGGTTGGACACACGAAGAATTTGTCTTGGTCCAATACTTTCAGTATACATAAAAGAAAAGATACATTCGTCAAGAATCATCAGGTCCAACACTTAATAATAGTCATAGGGTACAATAAGCAATCAAATCATACTAGGAAACAGTCAATATAAATTGTAAGGGTACAAGCAACAAAGTTACTGTCATTCAGTCACAAGTGGGAGGGGATGAGTCATAAGGAGTGATGAGAAGATTAACAGTTATAGTTTGACTTCCAATTTATGTTAGAACCCACCTAGAAATGATCTTATTTAACTCAATAACATGCAATGTCATGTGACCACATTGCTTAGCAATAGCAATCCCAACCGTCTCCACTGTCATTGTTAACCAAATCCCACAAACCCTTACGCAAGGGCTAACTCAATCCAAGCCATTCCCAGCTCGCTCCGTTGCAGCCCTGAACATCGGTAAGGTTAAGTGGCTGTGCCCTCTTCAATCTCCCATCTACCTATCTACCAATTTCTATCCTTTCGGCCACACCATCTTGACCCATACCTCGTTTTCGTGGCTGAAAAGCGGTGATTTTGCCCAGGACCGTGGTGCTTCCTGAATTGATGTATCTCAAGATGACATGAAAGAGGTAGAGCTCTCCTTCTCGCACGTGGATTGTGACTTTGACCTTGTTCTGCAAAGTTAAGAAACAGCCACCCATCACTGCAAGTCCGTCCTGGATCTGCTCCCAGCTCTGCCTTTCTGGTCTCCCTCCCCTTCTCAATTGCCACTGCTCTAGAAGGAGGGATCCAAAATCTACCGTTTGGAAGGGAAAGGAGAAGGACAGAAGTGATCTTTTGCAGGAGAAACACAAAAACTGGCTCGGTGGAGGCGGGAAGATGTTAGTCTAGAAGCGAAAACAAAGCACTTACAGTTGCCATACATATTAAACTTTCTTTCCTGAAGGACTGAGACCCTCCCTTTGGCAGGCCCCTGGTTGATGGAGCAGAAGACGAGGCAGAAGAGGTCAGGGGACTTCACACTACCTCGGGCTGGTGGGAGAGAAAGGGGAGAGAAGCAGAGCACACCTTAAGTCACCTCCACCGTCACCTGCCACCAGCCAACCAGGTTAAGCAAAGCGCTCCCAGGATCCTACGCCCCAAAGCAGTGAGAAAGAATTGAGACAGCCCCGTTCTGCTCTTAAGAGAAATACTGCATCCAGTTTTGGTGGCCACAATGTGAAAAAGAGGTTAAGATTCCAGAAAGAGTGCAGAGAAGAGCAACAGAAATGATACGGGGACTGGAAGCTAAAACACGCAAAGAGCATTTGCAGGAATTGGGCATGTCTAGTTTGATGAAAAGAAGAACTAGGGGAGACACGGTAGCAGTCTTCCGATATCTCAGGGGCTGCCACAAAGAAGAGGGAGTCAAGCTATTCTCCAAAGCACCTGAGGGCAGGATAAGAAGAAGCCAATGGAAACTAAACAAGGAGAGAAGCAACCTAGAAATAAGGATAAATTTCCTGACAGTTAGAACAATTAACCGGTGGAACAACTTGCCTTCAGAAGTTGTGGATGCTCTAACACTGGAAGTTTTTTTTAAAGAAAGACTGGACAACCATTGGTGTGAAATAGTACAGAGTTTCCTGCCTGAGCTGGAAGTTGGACTACAAGACCTTCAAGTTCCCTTCCAACTCTGTTATTCTGTGTTCTAAAGCAGTGGCCGCCAACCGGTGGGCTGGGGACCACTGGTTGTCCGCGAAAATTTTGTGGTGGTCCGCAGAGAAATATCCCTCCCAAAGCAATTAATCCAGGCTGCGTGGGAACACAAGGCTGCGCTGCCCATATGGCCTGCCCACCCATGGGCCCCCACCCTTTCGCCAAGTGCAAACCTTATCTTGAGTAGAGCTACGTGAGCTGGAACTGGAAGGTAAGACCAACAGCGGGGGAGGGAAATCCGCCCCGGGGTGGCTTGCTGACCTTGGTGGGAAAGTCGGTCCCATATTCCAGAGCTGCAGTAGTCACAGGACTGGCCCTTTGGTCATCCCGGAGCAGCTCCTCCAGTCCATGGCAGGCCAGTGCACCCGGGTGGAGGAGCAGCTGCTCCAGGGTGACCAAAAGGCCAGTCCTGTGGCTACTGCAGCTCTGAATATGGGACCGACTTTCCCACCAACGTCAGCAAGCCACCACCAGTCAAAATTCGTATTTGTGGTCCACGGGATTTATAATTATGAGTTTGGTGGTCCCTGGGGTCCAAAAGTTTGGCGAGCCCTAGACTAGAGGAGGCTAACACTCTGAAATATTTACTACGAAGTGCACTCTGCTAGCACATCGGCCTAGCCCTGCCAAGAAAACATACTCCACCATCAAGACCCAAAGAAGAAGAAGAAAGAAGCAGAAAGATGACTTCTTCAGTGAAGCACGTCATGCAGGCAGTCCTTGAGTTACGACTGGTCATGTAACGATTGTTCGAAGTTAACAGGTAATCCTTGACTTAGTGGCCATTCAAAGTTACAATGGCACTGGAAAAAGTGACTGATGACCATTTTTTACACTTAACAACCGTTGCGGCATCTTCAGGTTCAGTGATCAAAATTCAGATAGCAATAGCACTTACTTTTATACCACTTCACAGTGCTTTACAGCCCTCTTTAAGCAGTTTACAAAGTCAGCATATTGCCTCCAACAATTTGGGTCCTCATTTTACCGACCTTGGAAGGATGTTATTGCTAGCAACAAAAATGTTGGTTTCAAATTGGCCGTAAGTCATTTTTAGTGCCGTTGTAACTTGAAACCAGAGGTGGTATTCAGCAGGTTCTGATCAATTCTGGAGAACCAGTAGCAGAAATTTTGAGAAGTTCGGAGAACTGAAAAACACCACCTCTGACTGGCCCCGCCCCCCTCTATTCTCTGCCTCCCGTGTCCCAGCTGATAGGCTGGGTCTTCTTTTGTTGCCCTGCACAGGAGAACAGAGCTGGGAAGCAGGTTAGTGGAGTGCAGAGGGAACGGGGATTTTGCAGTATCCTTCCCCTGCCACGCCCACCAAGCCACGCCCACAGAACGGTAGTAAAAAAATTGAATCCCACCACTGCTTCGAACAGTTGCTAAATGAATAGTTGTGAGTCAAGGACTCCTTGGAAAGAGATTTAGAAAACTTCTTATTGCCAGCCAGGGATTATTCAGCTGAGATGTGGCACCCCTTGGTTAGGAGGGCTTTTCAGCATTTTTTCTTACAGTAAATGAATGTTTTATAATTGTGACGTTTCTATGGTAGCAATGCTGCATTCTAACCACTGCGCCACCAGGGCTCTGTAAAGTAAAGTATCTACTTCTCTCCCAGAAGGTTAGATATTTCTAATGCAAGAAATAGAAAAACTCAACCTTCCAAGTTTTAGAACAATAATTAAATTATGGAACGAGTCCTTTTGCCAATCCCTGCAGTTGCTGTTAAACATTAACAGCAGGAATTATGGGTGTAAATAAGTGGAAGTTCAGCATTTTAAGCAGAGAAAATCTTTATTCTAAGACGCCTCTCTACTGAACAAAATTTAAACAAAATGGCCAGTGAGCTACATATAGGTAGTCCTCCACTTATGACCATAACTGAGCCCCAAATTTCCGTTGCTAAGCAAGATAGTAGTTCAGTGAGTTTTACAAGCTTTCTTGCCATAGTTCTTAAGTGAATCACAGTAGCTGTTAATGTTAAATAGCATAGTTGTTAAGTAAATCTGGCTTCCCCGTTGACTTGGCTCATCAAAAGGTTGCAAAAGGAGATCACATGACCCCGGGACACCGCAACTGTCATAAATATGAGCTAGTTGCCAAGCATCTGAATTTTGATCATGCAATCATGGGGATGCTACAATGGTCATTAAATGTAAACAATGGGTTGTAAGTCACTTTTTTCAGTGCATTGTAATTTTGATTAGTGACTAAACACACGGTTGGACTACCTGTATACTGTACAACTATACACACACCGTACAATCTCAGCAGACTTCAGAAGAGAAAGGCCTCCAGAAAGCAAATTCATCAGATGAATGGATGGAAACTGAACAAGGAGAGATTTAACCTGGAAACAAGGAGAAACTTTCTGGCAGTGAGAACTATCAACCAATGGAACAGAAGTTGCCCTCGGAAGTTGTGGGAGCTTCATCGCTTGAGACTTTCAAGAAGAGATTGGACTGCCATTTGTCAGAAATGGTGTAGAGTCTCTCGCTTGGACGGGGGGTTGGACTAGATGACCTACAGGGTCCCTTCCAACTCTGATTATCTGTATCTGTATCAGATGTTAGACTCTAAATGCCTAGTCAGTTGACCTTGCAAAAGAAATTTTTTAAAAAATCAAGCAGGCAAGCAATCTTCGGCAGATGAAAAGCAACCAAAGCTACAATGGAAAGTGAAGGATTTCCTTTTCTTTGAGGATCAGGGAGATGTTATAAACAAAGAGCGGGGAAAGAGGATGTTGGGAGTGAACTGTCCCTGAGGAGATCTGTTTGGGTTCTCTTTCTAAAAAAAACCCTGTTGATTCCTGGCATACTTCCTTCCTAGGCCCGGTCTCCTAAGGGAAGTTATCTAGTTGTCCTTGTCCTAACTCTTAAGAGATGATCTCGAAATGGGACAACTTAGTGCAGCCCACTCGCCATGGTCAACTTCTCACGGCCAGCTTGCAGCCGGACATTTCTCCAGGGGACAACTCGCTGTGGCACAATTCAACAATTCAATTTAAGTATTTAATTAAAAATAAAGTAATTAAAAGTAATTAAAAGTCCACCATTTCTTCGATAAAGCAATTACCAAGATAATTATCACCATTATCTTGGTAATTAATTTAAAGTAATTTAAATCAATTCATTTAAATTTAAATAATTTAAATTTCTCTAAACAAATTTAAATCATTTAAAATAAATTTAAATAATTGATAAAGTAATTACCAAGATAAAGTAATTGAAATTCCAACATTTCTTCGATAATAGTGTAACCCTTGTCCTGCAGTCAGTTGTCCCACGGAAAGTCAAAGTAAAGATAAAAGTAAAGTAAATAACTTTAACTTGGCCTGGCCAAGTCACCATAGCCAACTTGCAGTGGGAGAACTCTCCATGGCCAATTCGCTGCAGGACAATTCAACAATTCAATTTAAGTATTTAAAGTAATTAGAAAATGATTTTAATGTTTGTCATTCACACTTCATTTTGTCCCTCCTTTGGCATCCTTTCTTTGATAAATCTAGCTCCACCATTTCTTCCGATATTAGTGTAACTCTTGTCCCACGGTGTTGGCTGTGGCCAATTGTCCCACAGAGAGTTGGCTGCGGCGAGCTGGCTGTGGTGAGTTGGTCATGCCATGAGGGCCGTCCTAGGACCTCCTCCTCTTCAGTAAGCAACAATAAGAAGTGACTATCTACCTTGGGCTCTGTTTACCTTGAGGTTTTGGAAAACTTCTAAGATATTTCAAAAGACCACATCCAATACAGGCAGCCCTAACCACAATTGAGCCCAAAATTTCTGCTGCTAAAGTGAGACAGTTGTTAAGTGATTTTTGCCCCGTTTTACAACCTTTCTCTCCCTAGATGAATCACCACAATTGTTAAGAAGACGGTTGTTAAATGAATTTGGCTTCCCGCTTCATTTTGCTTATCAGAAGTTTGGAAAAGGTGATTAGATGACCCTGGGAGACTCATACATTTGAGTCAGTTGCCAAGTGCCTGTATTTTAATAGCACAACCACTTGCAAAGGTCACAAGTGTAAAAAAATGATCATTGGCCACTTTTTCTACCGATGCTGTAACTTTGAAAGCCACTAAGTGAACTCTTGTAAGTGGAGGCCTATCTGTATTTTAAGTTTACAGCAAACAAAGCACTTCTATAGGAGAGCCATGAAAATCCTACATAAATTGGTTTAAATTGTTTTCTTTCATTGACAGCCCATGTGGTTTAGAGATGTTGAACATGGCAGCAAACAGCAGAGTGAGCTGTAATTGCATATAATGGTTAACCCATGACTTTAGGGCTATATATAGGTAGTCCTCGACTTACAGCAGTTCATTTAGCAGCTGTTCCAAGTTACAACAGCACTGAAAAATGTGACTTATGACTGTTTTGCACAGTCACGAACGTTGCCGCGTCCCCAAGATCACCTGATCAAAAATCAGCCATGGAGCAATAGGTTCAGATTTATGACTGTTGCTGTGTCCCAGAGCCACACGATCCCCTTTGTCAGAGTATATTCATGAACTGGAATAGAGCATGGTAACAAGGTCAGCCAATGAATAGGCATAGCAACTAAGTCAGCCAATGAGAACTGTTTGGAAACTGAAACTAGAAGTAGCCTAGGCTGGAAACTGAAACTAGAAGTAGCCTAGGCATGGCTCTATAATAAGCTCTGCCACTCTGAAGCTATGTTGAGCTCTGAGTCTGTCTATTGAAGATGAAACTAACTTGCCTGCTTTGTTCGTGCTGCTGAAGTTACTTGCATCGTGTTTCTGTCTGAGTTTGCTCCATGTTGGAGAAATCTACAACTGGTTTGTAAAATCTACTTATTATGTTTATAAAGATGTTAAATGAAGCATCAGCCATCTGTGCTTATTTTTCTGGTGCTGAATTCATGCTGCAAAACTCTGAACACCCTTTTGCAAACTTGTCACAAGCCATGTCAGTGGAGGAAGCCAGGTTCATTTAACAACCGGGTTACTAACTGATCAACTGCGGTGATTTGCTTAACCACCGTGGCAAAAGGAAAGTCATAAACTGGGACCAAAACTCACTTAACCAATGTTTCACCTAACAACAGAAATGGTGGTGGTGCTCAATTGTGATTGTAAGTTGAGGACTACCTGTATGGAAGTGCTTTGCCCATCTCAAATATTTTATGCTGAGAACTCTCGTCCAAGTACCTGGATGGGAGACATTTGCGCATATCCTCTCCAGCTGAAATTCTCAAATTCCAGAGGACTGTAGCCAAAGCGAACCGGCCTTCCATCCAGAGTGGTTGCTTCTTCCAGCTCATATTTCAGGTGGTGAAGGTCAGGGATATAATAGCCTTTTGCAGGACTGCAGATAAAAGTGATGGAAAATATTAAAGAACACACTTCTTTTTGTATCACAAACTAGCTCGATACCCGTGCTTCGCTACAAAACTATGTGGTCGGGCTTAGTTTTTGGGGAGGAAAATAAGGGGGTGGTGGAATTGTGGTTCTGCCTCCCAGCATCCATCGGTATTCATCTGGCTAGCGTCCTGTCAGTGTGTGAGAGAGTTGAGGGCTGTTTGGAAACTGAATCTTTGCCGTGTGAGGAAGAAGGAGACAGCAAGGAGCCTGGGCGTGGCTTAGCTCGACTGTTCTGTATTAAAGCTGCTTGGTGCTGTGAAATTGAAATTGAAACTCCTCTCCTCTGGTTGTGTTTTGCATTTGGAACAGATTTCTTTTCAGGTGGGGAGGAGGAGTAGAACTCCTTAGCATCAGAGCATGTTAATAATAATAATATAGGAAATACTAATGCTCTGATGGTCATTTCGAAAAATCCTTTCTTAGCGAGCACCTCTAGGCGCCAAGAGAAACATACGTGCCAAATTTCAAGTTTGTGTAGGCTTTACGGTTCTGGAGATTTTGTGATGATGCGTGAGTGGGATTTCGCTTTTATATATATACATGCAGGATCAGTTCAATCATGGCCATTTCCCCCCCTCCCCCAAATACCCCCAAATTTACAGCCAATCCTTGGCTTACAGCAGTTCATTTAATGACCATTCAACATTACAACAGCACTGGAAAATATGACTTATGACCGTTTTTCACAGTTACAACCTTTCCAGCGTCCCCGTGATCATGGGATCAAAATTCAGACCCTCGGCAACCGACTCATATTTATGGCAGTTGCCGTGTCTCGGGGTCACGTGAACCCCTTTTGTGACCTTCTAACAAGCAAAGTCAACGGGGGAGCCACTTAATGACCCTGTCACCAACTTAACAGCTGCAGGGATTCATTTAACAACTGTGGCAAGAAAGGTTGTAAAATGGAGCAAAATTCATTTAACAAGTGTCTCACCTGACAACAAAAATTTGGGGCTCGGCTGTGGTCGTAAGCCGAGGACTATCTGTATTTGCATTCTTCTCAAGAAAATGTTATTAAAATTAAAACAGTAACAAAAATGCGGTACAGGTGGTCCTCGATTTACAACAGTTCATTTAGGGATCCTTCGAAGTTACTTTTTTGCACAGGAAAAAAGTTACTTGTGACCCTTTTTCATGTTTACGACCATCGCAGCAGCCCTGCACTCATGTGAACTGACTCGTATTTACGACGGTTGCGGTGTCCCAGGGTCATGTGATCATCAACCTTCTGACCAGCAACGTCAATGGGGAAGCCAGATTCACTTCACAACTGTGTGACTAACTCAACAACTGCAGTGATTCACTTAACCACTGTGGCAAGAAAGGTCGTAAAATGGGGCATAACTCGCTTAGCTTTCTCACATGTCTCACTCAGATACAGAAATTTTGCGGTCAATTGCGGTCGTAAGTCAAGGACTACCTTACTTAAAACCTTTTCATTTTACCTACTGTCTTTAGGACTGTGTTCCTGGTGGCTCTTTCACACTATCGCACGTATAAAATAGTAAAGTAAAAATAAAATAATAATGGGCTTGATACTGAAAAAGATTTAGAAATCTATCACGCTCTACAAGAGATCCATTTCAACTGCTTCTTACTCAGAGCACATAGGTCCCCTGATATTATGCCTGCACTGACAAGATCCCGTCGTCTCCTCACACAAAGGACCAACCGATCCCCCGATGTCACAATGGCATCCTGTAAGAAGACACACACAGTTACTTTCCACTCTTGACATTTGGTGCCGAGGAGCAAACAACAACATCTGGCTTGAAAGGGAGTGGAAGCAGTTTGGGCATCTATTTTGATTCCATTATATCAATATTGACTTCCAGCCTTGTTTGGAATTGTTTCTAACATGGTCCAGTTCTAAACAATAATGGATACTCTGCTTGTTATCACTTGCTGACTTATAAAGTTTTCCAGCTGGGCTTGTAAATTAGCCATTCACACCATCCAAGGACACAACCTAGAATATCTAATCAGCAGCAACAGGAAGGAAATTTTCCTCTTATGGTACTTTGTAGAGTTGTAATTGCAGGAATGTTCCAATCTCGGATGGCAAACCTCAGATAAAGAATGTTTCCAGATAACTAAAAATGTGTATAAATGCAAGACTAGACTCCAATAAAGATCATCATGATTCAGTTGTTCATGATCAAACAACTCGACTGCCTCGTCATTACAACAGTACTTGGGGTGGTTTTTATGCCAGTTTGGTTCATTGCTTAAGGCACCAGGCTAGAAACTAGGAGACCATGAGTTCTAGTCCTGTCTGAGGCAGGAAAGCCAGCTGGTGACTTTGGACCAATCAGCAAGAGACTGGGAGTTCTAGTCCTGTTCTAGTCCTGTGATTGGCCCAAAGTCACCCAACCATTGCTGGTTGGGTGATTGCTGGTTGGGTGACTTTGGGCCAATCACTAGGAGACTGGGAGTTCTAGTCCTGCTTTAGGCATGATAGCCAGCCGGGTGTCCTTGGGCCAGTGCCTGTCTGAAGCCAACCCATCTCACAGCGTTGTTGCTGTAGGGAAAAAAAAGGAGGAGGAAGGAGTATCAGGTGTGTTCACCACCTTGAATTATTTATAAAAAATAACGAAAGTGGGATATACATTGAATGAATGGCTGAATGAATAAGTGAATGAACAATAAGTCAACCTGGCACTATGCACAGCCAACTTCAGCAGTAAGTTCTTCTGCGATGTATGTATCATGGGTTCTACATACCATGTTCTCAATACTGGAAGGGGACAACTCACCATGAGACAACTTGCTGCAGCCAACTCACCACAGGACAATTCCATGCGGGATAGCTCAGTGCAATAAATGTTAGCCCCTACTGTTTCTTCGACATTATTTCCATTTTGGTGGAAATGGGAAAAAATTAAAAATAGTGAGGAAGAAACCCATCTTAAAGCTGGCAAGTTTGAAAAACACTGGATCAGACACTTTAAACGCCTCCTTTCCAACTCCAGGATTCTATGATTCTCTCCAATTCTGCCTGTACAGCTTATTGTCTTCTTCCGATTACTGATTTAAGAACATTTGTAAAACGTAGAAAATGATGTACCTTTACAGCCAAAGTAATTGCCGCTCTCCAGATTGAAGTATCCCTCTCTACAAGTAGTACACTTTTGGCCACAAATGTTCGGTTTGCAGAAACAGTGTCCATCACCCTAAGAGACAGGTTGATTGATTGATTGATTGATTGATTAATTAATTGATTGGTTGCATACAAACTATGACTACACCACGTTTTAAAGATGAAAAAAATCCAAGACAAAATGAGGGAAATAAAATCTATTCATAATTGAATACCAGTATATTAAAAGTACAATTGTACCGTATTCAGGTACGCATAAGGAAGCCACAGGAAAGATGTTGACAATCTATTTTTCCATAGTGAAAGAAACCAGGACAAGAAATAATGGATAAAAGTTGCAGATGCTTAGATTTCATTTAAATCAGGGGTGTCAAACTCAAGGCCTGCAAGCCGCCCTGGAAACAGCAAAGGTCCAGCTCTCTGCCAGCAAAAACAGACCTTAGGTAGGCCGTGCTTGGCATGCCCGGGCTCCATTTTCGGCTGTGACGGCCTCCAGCAGCCCTCTGCCAACAAAAATGGAGGTCGGGTAGGCCGAGCTCCATTTTCACTGGCAAAAGGCTGCAGGATGCCGTTGTAGCTGAAAACAGAGCCTTGACAAGTGACGTCAAACTGGCCAATGTCTGCCCCCCTGAGGTCAAACACAACCCTGATGCGGTCCTCAATCAAGTTTGAGACCCCTGATTTAAATATAAAGGCAACCTTCCTAGTAGCAATTATCTGTTTGACGGTGGACCTACTGAGGTTGTGGATTTTCCATCTCTTGAAGGTTTTTAGTTTAGTTTATTTTAATGTCATTGTACCTTGTACAATGAGATAGCCCGATTGTTGTGGTTCGCCAGCGGCAGGTGCGGACGGCAAAAGTCTCTCACAGCGAGGACGAAAGGGAACCAGTCGGAGTCTGGCGAGGACTTGGACGAGGATCCTGCATCTGATGCAGGGATGGGGCCAGGACTATCGGAGCGTGGGGTGCTGCCTTCGGAGCTTTTGGAGTCTGGCAGCAAGCGAAGCAGAGGACCCCGGGGAGCCTGTGCCCAGTGCATGTGTGTGCAGGGCTGCTCGAAGGAGAGAGCAGCTGAAGCAGCAAGGGTGACTCAGGAGTAAGCCTGGAAGGTGATTGCCCCTCCCATAAGAGATTAAAAACCAACCCTCAGGGATGTGCTCTTTGGAGGAAGCAGAGAAGTTCTTTAGACGCTGAGTCCTTGCTGAAGCCCTGCGAACTCCGGTTTGTTTTTTGAAACTTCTGCCAGTTGAGATTCATCAGTAATTAGACTTCTGTTCTTGGCAGCCTTTGACAACCTTGAAAGGCCTTGCTTTTATCTCGGACAATAAGGTTTAAATAACTCTTGGCTGGAAATGCAAAGAATTCCCAGCGCCGCATTAAAAAGGTTTGCCTTCATACATAGTTTGTGTTTGTTTAATTTGAACAAGGCTTGGGTCAGAACATAGATCTCATGGATGGCTTAACTGGTATTCCTGCACATTTCAGACAACTGGGCTGGATAACCTCAAGTAATGTTGGAAACGTAGATCACGTGACCACAGCAGCGCTGAAGGAACAACAGCAACATGGCAGGGCTGAAGCGATCACAACTTTCCCAAATTTTATCCTCACAGGAACTATAGGCCCCTGCATTCTATAAGTTAGCCCATTTGAAGTCCTTAGTTTCAATAACTGTTACCTTATTGTACCAGTTTGTCACAATCAAAGGTTACAAAAAGATGCAAGTTTCAACAGTATATAGAGATGATTGTATGAAATCACCTCAGAAAAGCTACTTGACACCATTTGTTAGTTTGCTTGGCTAAAGGATGGGGCCAAACATAAATCCATTCTGCAGACCTTTAGAAAGTCCTGAGAACTTATGGCAGCTTTTCCCAACCTCCCGTTGTGTTGCCCTACTAATCCCATAATTCCCCATCAACCCACAAAAGAACAGGGTGGAAGTGGAAGGACATCAAGTTGAGGAAAGCTAGAATAAGATCTACACCAGTATCTACCTGTTGGCATTCAGCAACTCCTGCCATTGTCCCTATGGTATTGCATTGGCAGCCTGAAGGAAAACAGAAATGCACAATTGGAGAGCCACTTTATTGAAGAAGCTATATTAACATTTCTTACAACACATGAATTAAACCATGACCCATAATGTTAAATTCACCTTCTTTTAACAACCCCCAAATCCCTTGTGAGGTGAAGTCTGGACACAACAGAATGGAGCTAGCAGAGTGTTTAATGGCCGGATGCCCTTCCTGTCACCAACGTGGAGTTTTGTTCAGCAGATACGGTATATTCTCATTGTGCCCGGAGAGAGAAATATCTGCCTCTATCTAGAATTGAAAACTCCTGACTGACCTCCACCTTCAGGTCACTGCACTACTCCTACTCATAAAGTTAAATTGTTGCATCTTAACTAATACAAGACTTGCTTATACATGTCTATTATACAATAGAGCTTGGTTGTTTGTTATGTTAGGATTGCTTGGTTTTAATTTCTTGTACACCACTCAGAGTTACCGCTAAGAGTTTGGCAGCCATATAAATTGCTTAAATGAATTAACTGAATAATAACAGATGTTATGGCTTAGCGTAGCACGTGAGCTCATTGTGAAATCAGTGCCGTAGCTTTTTATTTCCATTTATTACTTTGCATCAATCATCGGATTGGGCTGCAGCCTTGGGATGCCACAGGTAGTCCTCGATTACAACAATTTGTTCAGCGAAGTTACAATGGCACTGAAAAAAACTGCCTTATGGTCTGTTTTAACAATCACGACTGTTGCTGCATCCCCACGGACACAGGTTCAAAATTCAGACGCTTGGCAATTGACTCATCTTTATGACGGCTGTAGTCCCGGGGCCACGTGATCCCCTTCTGCAACCTTCTGACAAGCTAAGTCAATGGGGAAGCCATTAACCACCATGTGACTAACTTAACAACTACAGTGATTCACTTAACAACTGTGGCAAGAAAGGTTGTAAAATGGGGCAAAACTCACTTAACAAATACCTCGCTTAGCAACACAAACTCTGAATTCAATTGTGGTTATAAGTTGAGGACTACCTGTAATCCTTCCATCCCTCCCCCGCCACATCCAATCAGAACTGAAGAAGCTTCTTGGATGAGAAGTGAAATGTCTTCCTCAAGGGGAAAATGTCCAGTTGCCTTTTGAAAAAGCAGCTTGACGACTGGATGACTGAGACTCTCCATAGAGACTTGCTGGTAAGTTCACTTGTCAGAAGATGGGAGCAAGGAGGCCTGCTCTCCTGGATTTAAACCATGGCAACAAGGGGTATTTCTTACTTGTGCATCCAAATGGATTCTCTGGAGTCAGGTTCCAGTAGAGTGGCTTGCATTTATCACAAGCTTCACCTTCCACATAGGCCCGACATTCACAGGAACCCTGAGGAACAAAAAGGTAAAAGCGAATGAGAAAGAGGTTTAGAGATCTGAATGGCCTATCGAAGAATCAAGCCAAAACAACAGTTAGTACAGGTAATCCTTGACTTGCAACTATTCATTTAGTGACCGGTGAAAAAAATGACTTATGACATTTTTTGCACTTAGGACCATCAAAGCATCCCCCTGCTCGCATAATCAAAATTCAGATGCTTGGCAGCTGACTCATATTTAGGAGTGCAGTGTCCCGAGGTCAGAAGGCCACCAACCTAAGTATTAAATACGATGGTGGGATTCAAATTTTTTTACTACTGGTTCTGTGGGCCTGGCTTGGTGGGCATGGCAGGGGAAGGATACTGTAAAATCTCCATTCCCTCCCCACTCCAGGGGGAAGGATACTGCAAAATTTCCATTCTCTTCCCACTCCCACTAAACTGCTTTCCAGCTCCGTTCTCCTGTGCAGGGCAACAAAAGAAGACCCAGCCGATCCGCTGGGACTTGGGAGGCAGAGAATAGGTGGGGGTAGGGCCAGTCAGAGGTGGTATTCCAAACTATTCAAAATCTCCAGTACCGGTTCTCTGAACTACTCAAAATTTCCACTACCGGTTCTCCAGAACTGGTCAGAACCTGCTGAAATCACCTCTGAAACAGGTGATAACCAGCACCTTGAATTGAATTCTAATGCATGGATTGCCCCTGTGACTATACAGGGCAGATGGGTAGGTAGCTAACCACCAGATTGTAAGAACACAAGCGAGCGGTCAGATGAGGAGACCCGAACTCATTGGTAACCTCACATTGCAATGAACAAGGACGTACGTTCAATTTCACAGCTACTAAGATTGTTGGCCAAGCAGGTACAAAAGATAGCCAGAAAAATGATTGGAGTCCAGGAAACAGGCCCTTGTCAGTCAACAGGAATGAGGATTTATCACCAGCTTATCGGGATACTTAAGGAGCCGAGGACTTGGCAGCACAAGGAAACAACACCCAACGTCCTAACAGCTGTCACTCAATAGGAAGCCACACCCAACCAGACACCACATAAAGACAATACACAGAATAGCCCAAAACACACATTATGTTAGAGAGAAGTTCCCTGAGATGGGCTCCAGCGTCGGTCCAAAACTTTGGAAGACTAAATCTCTAGTCCTGGTGACCAATCTAGATTGGATCCTCCATTTTGAATTGTACCTGGCAGCAGATTGGCAGCCATTTTGCAGCTCCCACAAAAGAGAAAAACTATGTTAATTTCACATTGCATTCAGTCTTCATGGCATGTCATCTACTAAAATATGAATAAGCAAGTATCCACACTCAGTTCAGTATTCACAAGACATACCTCAGGTAGAGAATGATCTTCATGTACAAGCCCGGCAGGGTTGCAAGATCCCACTGAAATGAACAAGCACAGATCAGAGAAAACATTAAGGAAAAAAAAAAAGAAAAAATCCATCACTCACTGTTCCTAGAAAGATACATGAGTTATTTATTGCCACTAATGGTTTTACATTTGCTGCCAAGGAGAAAGCTGGTTTCAAGGATTAAAAAAAAAACACATCAAACTAATGCAAACAAAATGTATTATTTACATTTACACTTATTATGTTCCAAAAATATTGAATAAAGCTCTCGGCTCCCAAAGTGAGAATTTTATGTGGTTTTTAATTTCACTACTATAGAACAGTATTTTTCAATCTTGGCAGCTAAAAGATGGGTAAACTTCAACTCCCAGAATTCCCTAACTAGCCTGCGCCAGTATGTGAAGATGTGGACCAACTCCCAGAATTCCTACTCCCCCAGCATGCCAGTTTGAAGATGGGTAGACTTCAACTCCCAGAATTCCCCCATCAGCATGCCAGCAGGGGAATTCTGGGAGTTGAAGTCCACATATCTTCAAGCTGCCATGTTGCAAAACACCACGAAAGGCTATGAATAAATCCATTTTAAAACAAGATTAGCAATGCAGCCTGGTATTATAATAGGTATCCTACTAGGCCAAAATTTATATTAACCCTGAAGATTTAACCCTAGCAATACCAAATATAGGAAGAGTTTTGATTACCTTGACAGTCTGGGAATCCATAGGCCCCGGAAATGCAGGCATCACAGCGCAGCCCACTTACTCTGGGACGGCAAGTACACTGCCCAGTTTCTTGATTGCAGGTGTCATAAAGGGAGCCTTCTATGGAGCAGAGACAAGCTGGGGAAAAATGTAGAAAGGTCACTCGTGCAGCCTCGAAAGGATTCAAATTAATCCCATCAATAACATTTTGCAATTGCAAAACCCATGCAGAGTAGGGATGAATTTCAAAGATTTTACCAATCACTGCATTTATTTATTTTTTATTTAAAAAAAATAGTAAAGCATGCATATTATAGCAGTAGCACTTAAGACTAAAATACTGCATCATGATGTTTTTAAGCCTTCTATAAGCGGTTTACAGAGTCAGCCTATTGCCCCCAATAATCTGGGTCCTCATTTTACTGACCTCGGAGGGATGGGCTGAGTCAACCTTGAGCTGGTCAGGATCAAACTCCAGACTGTGGGCACAATTAGCCTGCACTACTGTATTCTAACCACTGCACCACCATGGTTCTTATGATCCTGAAGTTTCTCTGATAAAACATATGCAAGTCGTCCTCAACTTACGACCATTCATTTAGTAACTGTTTGAAGTTACAGTGGCATTGATAAAAATAACTGATGACCATTTTTCACATGACTGTTGCAACATTCCCATGGCCACATGACTGAAATTTGAATGCTTCGCAACTGGCCTGTATATATGATGGTTACAGTGTCTTGGGGATGTGTGACTACATTTTGTGACCTTGCAATAGGGAAGAAGATGCATTCTCTACATCCAAAAACAGGCTGAAACTGACCAGTATCTCACCTGTGCAAGAAGGGAAGCCATAGAAGCCTGGAGCACAGTGGTTGCACCTTTGACCAACGTAATTTGAATGGCAGTTGCACTGACCAATGGAGTTGCAATTGCTGTCCACCGAGCCCCGAAGGTCACATGAACAAGCTGCAAGAGGAAGGCACATAAATACATGCTGGGAAGGCGAATTAAATAATAGGATTACACAAGTTTAGTTTTATGTCTCTAGAGGAGACTCAAGGCCCTGGGGCCAGATCTTCTTTTCAATGAATCTTTTCTCATACTGATGTATTACCTTGGCAATGAGGGTAGGAATGATATCCAAAACTGCACTGATCACAATTAAATCCGCCATATTCAGGTCTGCAGTAGCATTTTCCAGAAGCATCACAGCCTTCGGGTAAGGTCCCAATAGGACTGCAGCCACAAACTTTAACAGGAAAAAAAAGATTGTAGGTTTTAAACCTCATGACCTTAGTGTTGTGGCCTGTTGGCTGCTGGCCCCTCCAGCAGCCAAATCAGAGGAGGAGGCAGAATGGAAGTCAGGGTCAGCATCAGGGCAGCCTGAGAGCTCCCGAGGGGGAAGAGGGGATGGAGCTGGCAGAGAGAGAGAGAGAGAGGCAGACCCTGGGCCATCCATCAGCCCTCAGATGGAGAGTCAACAGTTCCCAGGTCTGGAGGTGGCTGATGAGGAAGAGGAGGAACACCTAGGTCTAGTGCCTGACACGCAGATGCACAGAAGGCAGAGGAGAGGAGAGCAGTGGAAATCTATGGGCTGGTCCTTGGGACAGAAGAGCCACCGCTACTAGTGAAGCCCTGCCCTCACATGGAGAGTCAACCGCCCCCAGGTCTGGAGGTGGCTGATGAAGAAGAGGAACAGCTGGGTCCAGTGCCTGACGTGGTGATGCTCAGAAGGGAGAGGAGAGGAGAGTAGTGGAAATCTATGGGCTGATCCTTGGGACTGAAGAGCCACCGCTGCTAGCGAAACCCCACCCTAGCTCTGGGGATAAAAGGCAGGGGGCGGAGATGAATAGATGTGGCAGACAACTATTCAATCTGACTTGTTAGTAGGTGTTGAGAGAGAAACTTTTTGCCAAGGTTTGTCGTGTTTGGAGAACTGAGTCAGAACACTTAGTGGGAAAATTGAATTAGAAGCTCAAAGGTGGTCAATACAAGCCGGAAAGCTCACCAGGTTAAGTAATTGGGATTCTTGTCAACAAAGGGTCAATCAGACTTGCAAAATAAGATTTTTACCTCCATCATCATATACTGTACACAAAAATTTGTATTATTTTATTTATTTATTCATTTGTAAAATTTATAGGCTGCCCGTTTTACCTCAACTACTGCGATCCATGGCCTTCCTGCAGAGTCTGCCTTACACCATTTTGGAAGTGGGTGCCTTTCTTGTGATCTCTTGAAGGACATGGTTTCCCCCAAAATCAGATGCCTCGTCTAATGACCGCAATGGTTTAGGTCATAATTCTGGACGCAACTGTGATAATAAATCGAGGACTACCTGTATTTGATTTCGCTGTCTATTCCTGCTTTGCCTAACACCTGTGTGCCAACTGCCCATAGTTAGAGCCGAGAAGAGCAACCAGGATAATTAGGGGACTTAATTAAGAACAGTTGCAGGAATTGGGTATGTCTAGTTTAATGAAAAGAAGGACTGGG
>NW_020769316.1:5837022-5865146 GCF_900518735.1 Pseudonaja textilis | reverse complement strand
AAATAAGCAATGGATGGAAACTAATCAAGGGGAGAAGTAACCTAGAACTAAGGAGAAATTTCCTGACAGTAAGGACAATTAATCAGTAGAAAAGCCTGCCTTCAGGAGCTGTGAATGCTCCAACACCGGAAGTTATTAAGAAGAGATTGGACAACCGTTTGTCTGAAATGGTATAGGGTTTCCTGCCTGAGCAAGGGTTTGGACTAGAAGACATCCAAGGTCCCTTCCAGGACTGTTATTCTGTTACTTTTCCATATTTGGCAACTCACGTTGACAGAGTGGGTAGTTGAAATAGCCAGGAGCACACGAGTTGCATAAATAGCCTTGAAACCCAATTCGGCATAGACACTGTCCTGTTTCATTGTCGCAGGTGCCTTCGTAGAATCCAGGTCCTGAGCACTGGCAAGCTGTGAAAAGGGAGATTAACATTTTAGGACCATAATTACAGATGGCAAGAGCCTCTAATAGCATTAGAACTTTATACACCTCTTCATAGTGCTTTACAGCCCTTTCTATGTGGTATAAAGAGTCAGCCTATTGCCCCCAACAATCTGGATCCTCATTTTACCAAGCTTGGAAGAATGGAAGGCTGACTTAACCTTGAGCCAGTCAGGTTCGAACTCCCAACAGTGGGCAGAGTCAGCCTGTAATACTGCATTCTAACCTTTGCATCACCACGGCTCCCAGTTGTAAGTCAAGGACTAGCTTTATAACCCTGAAGAAAGGACATTGTCTAAAAATTTAGTAAACATAGAACAGTGCATTTATTTTTCTACCAATGCCTAAAATTTTGTCCTCTCACATCTGGATCCTAGTACTTCTCCCTTTTCCTTCAACCATCCTCCAAAAACTCCTTTTCCCAGGGAAACGTCTCATGATCTTTACATCACTGGTCAGGCTAGGGTTTACTCACGTTGGCAATTTGGTCCATAGTAGCCAGGTACACACTGATCACACTGTGTCCCTTGAAAGTTAGGCTTACACAAACACAACCCAGTTTGAGCATCTTTCCTGCAGGTGTTGCCTCTTGTCCCAGCAACGTTGCAGTCACAGTCTGGAAAACAGGTATAAAGGTGGAACTATCAGGGAGGTTTTGCATGAAGCTGAGAAGAATCCTGATCTCTAGTAAAATCCTGCTAGGATATCAGGATACTGTCTTGGTTTTTATATCCTAAAAGAAACCATTGCTTTGCTAAGTAGCATGAGAATTTTAAAAAGCGAAAATAAAATCAAAAGCTTACTTATTATCTGCCCAGCTGGAAGGACTTGTTCTCCGGTAGCATTGTAAGATAAATCCGTGATCGCTATATGAAGGAAAAGACAACACAAAAATTAACCCCATGTAATGAGAACATCAAACAGTTAAACAGTAGACTAAAATAAATCAAATTATAAATATAGGTGGCCCTCGACTTACAATCCTTTGTTTTGTCACTGAAGTTACAACAGCACTGAAAAAATTGACTTATGATCATTTTTCATACTTATGACCATTACAGCATCCCCTTGGTCACGTGATCAAAAAGCAGATGCTTGCAGCTGGCTTGTATTTATGACAGTTGTGGTATCCCAAGTCATGCTATTATCTTTTGCGACCTTCTTACAAGCAAAGTCAGTGGGGAAGCCAGATTGACTTAACAATTGTGGTAAGAAAACTGGTAAAAAGTTAAGTTGTATTAACAGAGGGATGCAATCAAGATCAATGGAGGTACTAATACCACTCTATAAAGCTTTAGTAAGACCACACCTAGAGTACTGCATCCAATTCTGTTCACCACATTACAAAAAAGATGTTGAGACCCTAGAAAAAGTACAGAAAAGAGCAACCAGGATGATTGCAGACTAAAACATACGATGAACGGTTGCAGGAACTCGGCCTAGCTAGTCTAGGGAAGAGAAGGACTCGGTGAGACATGATAGTAGTCTTCCAATATTTAAGGGGCTGCTACAGAGAGGAAGAAGGGGTCAAGCTATTCTCCAAAGCACCTGTAGGTCAGACAAGGAATAATAGATGGAAACTGAACAAGGAGAGATTTAACCTGAAAATAAGGAGAAACTTTCTGACAGTGAGAACAATCAACCAATGGAACAGAAGTTGCTCTTGGAAGTTGTGGGAGCGCCATCACTTGAGACCTTCAAGAAGAGATTGGATTGCCATCTGTCAGAAATGGTGTATGGTCGGGTTGGACTAGATGACCTACAAGGTCCAACTCTGATTATCTGTTATCTGTAAGATAATCTGTTTATCTGTAAAAACCAGGCAAAACTCATTTCCCAACTGCCTTGGGTAACAACGGACATTTTGGGTTCAGCTGTGGTCATAAGTTGAAGTCTACCTTGTAGTCCAATCTGGGTAGTAAAATACCAGCTGAAAATCCATTATTTCCTTCCATGAAATAGCTTAGCCTCATGTTGACTCTCCTGGAGTCTTCACAACTTTGTAGCTGATCAGAAAGATTCCAACTCCTCAAGAGAGGTAGACTGTTGTGGCCTCTTGGCCACCGGCCCCTCCAGCAGCTGAATCAGACAAGGAGGAGGAGGAGGAGGCATGGGAATCAGGGTCAGCATCAGGGCAACCTGAGAGTGCCCAGGGGGAGAAGGGAACGGAGCTGGCAGAGAGCAAGACAGAGGCAGAGCCTGGGCCATCCGTCAGCCCTCAGATGGAGAGTCAACAGCCCCCAAGTCTGGAGGTGGCTGATGAGGAAGAGGAGAAACAGCTGGGTCCAGTGCCTGGCACACAGATGCACAGAAGGCAGAGGAGAGGAGAGCAGTGGAAATCTACGGGCCGGTCCTTGGGATTGAAGAGCCGTTGCTGCTAGCGAAGCCCCACTCTAGCTCTGAGGACAAAAGGCAGGGGGCGGAGATGAATAGGCGTGGCTTCACACTATTCCTCTTCCAGCAGGATGGACTTGTTAGCCTGCGAGAAAAACTTTTTGCCGGGGCTGCCGCCACTCCTAATAAAGGAATCTTTTGAGTTCACATCAGAGGGTTTGTCGTGTTTGGGCAGCTGGGTCAGAACCTAGACACACACTCAAGAGTTATGGAATCAGTGCTTAGTTCCGAGACTAATACATACGGTAGCAATGGGGGAAGTCCACGTAATTGTCTGCACAAGCATCACAGTGTTCTCCTAAGTAGTTTGGCTTGCAGTAGCAGCGGCCAGTGAAATCCTCACAGGTGCCATCGACAAAGTCTGAGTCACAGTTGCAGCCTAAGAAGGAGAGACGATGGATGATCATGTCAGCATTTGTATTTATTGATATCCTGCCTACGAATAACTCCAGGCTATAAACACACTGAATATTCCTTCCTCATCCTATTTTTCCTACACAGCAACCTTGTGAGGTAGGTTGGGCTGATTGAGAATTACTGGCCCAAAGTCACCCAATGGGCTTTCATGCCTAAGGAGGGACTAGAACTCAGTCACCTGGTGATTGGCCCAAAGGCATCCTGCCACTGTTCATGCCTAAGACAGGATTAGAAGTCAGTCACCTCTGGGGATTGGCCCAAAGTCATCCTGTCAGTTCTCATGCCTAAGGTGGGACTAGAACTCACAGTCTCCTGGCGATTGGTCCAAAGTCACCCAGCCGGCTTTGATGACTAACGCGGTATTTGAACTCGCATTCTCCCGATTTCTTAACCTGGTTCCTTTACCACTAGGCCAAACTGGCTCTCTAATATACTATATAGTATACACTGCTATATTTTATAGTAAATGTACTAGCATAAGCCTCCTATAAAATATTCAGTGAGGAAGCCAACAGGAAATTGCAATCATGTGAAGTCCCCACTTAACAACGGTAACCAGGGACTGACAGTCTTGCCGTTGTTAAGGGTTGAAGTTGGGTGACAACATGCTTTCCAACCACATCCCTAGCAATGGGTATTCTGGTCTCAATTACTGTCATTAAGTGAGTACTTATTTTGTTCAAGGGCTGCCTGGCATATCTTATTTTGACGCCCCATAAGATTTTCCACCCTCGGGGATAAGAGGCTGTGGAGGGATGTCCTCAGAGGGAGACATGTGTAGAGATGAGAGAGGAAATACTCACGGTAGCAAATATAAGGTGAATCTATGGAATGATCAGGGGATTTATAATATCCTGGACTGCACCTCTCACAGTTAACGCCCGTTGTATGATGCTGCAAAATAATTTTATCTGTTAGCTGCCGTTACTTTGAGGCATCATGAATCAGACTGTTAGCGTTCCAGCAACCCTCCATTCCACCCAATAACTCCAAGACAGACATCTTCTCAAAGGTTCCTTTAGATTTGGATAGTAACTGGCACAACTGGGGAATCCCGAATTTGAAAGTTCCGGGCTTCCTTACAATAAGTAAAAACTACGAAATCCATCCCCTGCACCCATCATCGCATCACATGTCCCAATCAGTATCCATCCCAAGTTACGACTTCCTCTCACTTATGCGCAAAACAACCTGACCTTGAATCAGAAAAAGAATGTTATTATGTCTAACTAGATATACTCCAATAAATTCCTCCCTCCCACTTTCCCAGGCTCAAATGTGGCAGTGTGGGAGCATCTGATCTCAATATGGCTTCCAAAGCTGACACAGACAGATACAATCCATCAATCAAACAAACTGCATTCAGTGGGTAGACCAGCAGGGAAAAACCCCAAAGTCACAATGTGTGTGGCCCACCACCACCTGCACATGCGCGCGTAATCCCTCCCTCCCCCCCTTACCTGCACTGTGCCTCCCAGCTGATTTTCGGGCTGTTTGAGGCCCTATTTCGGCCTCCCAGAGGCTTGGAGGAAGCCTCTGCAGCCTTTGCAGGCCAAAAAATGGGCCTGTTTAGTCACTTCCAGTATTTCCGGAAAGACAGGAAGTGACAAAACAGGCCTATTTTTCGGCCTGCAAAGGCTGCAGAGGCTTTCCTCAAGCCTCTGGGAGGCCGAAAAAGGCCTCAAACGGCCTGAAAATCAGCTGGGAGGCACAGTGAGGTAAGTTTGCCTGGGGCTCGTGTGCCCGCACAAATGGCTCTGCGTGCCACCTGTGGCGTGTGTGCCATAGGTTCGCCATCACGGCTATAAAGTATGGGATAAATTCTATCAATGGTAGGAAAAAAGGAAAGGTTGGCAGAACAGATGACTAGAATTGGTCAATATTGTATAAATGTATAGATGTATAAATATAAATGTATATAAAATACGTACTCTATGCCGTAATATGTATGACAAACAGAATTGTTGGGACAATTACACCACATCCAGTGTTTTTAATAATTTACTTAATAAAACTTTAATTAAAAAGAAAGAAAAATAAAATGGAGCAAAACTCACTTAACAAGTGTCTTGCTTAGCGACATAAATTCTGGGCTCCATTGTGGTCGTAAGTCAAGGACTACTTGTAATTAAACTAAGGAGACACAAATAGTCTCAGTGCAATTTCTCTGCAAATTCTCCTCCCAGACCCCTCCAAATTAGCTCTTCTACAACCACAGCTGGTTGTGGAATCATCCCCATTCTTCTCAGCCGAGATCCTCTGTTAAACAATCCAATTCGAAATGAATTCAAACACTGAATTACCTGTATCTCAAAAGGATGAGAGAGAATACTATGCACAAGTCACACACCTGACAGTCAATGCAGACCCCTCCTCCTTCAAATTGGTTGTAACGATTCTTGCTGGCTTTCTGATGCTCGATGTCTGGATCATAATAGCAGTCATAGGCGTGGCCATTGCAATTGCAGGCTGAAATAATAGAAAAGGCGAGAAAAGATGGACACAGTGCCTTGTTTGCAATAGCAGAATTGCTGATGCGACAATCTCTCTTGCACCCTCTGGGTGGTTGGAGAACTTTAAATTAATGTACATATTTGCTTATTGCAAAATGCTCGTTGATCACCAACATTTTCTAGTAAAACAGGTCGTCTTTGACTTACAACAGTTCATTTAGTGACCGTCCAAAGTCACAATGACACTGAAAAAAGTGACTAACTACCGTTTTTCACACTTACGACCATTGCAGATTCTCCAGGTCATGTGATTTACATTCAGAGCAGTAGTGGGATTCAAACAGTTTTACTAACAGTTCTGTGGGTGTGGCTTGATGGGAGTGGCATGGCTTGGTAGGTGTGGTTAGGTGGGCGTGGCAGGGGAAGGATACTGCAAAATCCCATTCCCTCCCCACCCCACTAACCTGCTTTCCAGCTCCGTTCTGCTGTGCAGGGCAACAAAAGAAGACCCAGCCAATCAGCTGGGACTCAGGAGGTGGAGAATAGATGGGGGTGGGGCCAATCAGAGGTGGTATTTGCCGGTTCTCCGAACTACTCAAAATTTCCGCTACCAGTTCTCCAGAACTGGTCAGAACCTGCTGAATACCATCTCTGATTTGGAGGCTTGACAATGACACACATTTATGACGGTCCCAGGGTCATGTGATCCCCTTTTGCGGCCTTCTGACAAGCAAAGCCAATGGGGAAGCCAGATTCCCTTAACAACCATGTTACTAATTTAAGAGCTGCAGTAATTCGCTTAACAAATAGGGAGAGAAAATTCGTAAAATGGGACAATATCCACTTAATAAATTTCTCACTTAACAACATAAATATTGGGCTCAACTGTGGTCATAAGTTGAGGCCTAACTATAGCACTACACACACTCAAAAAGACTGAAGGTTAGGAATATTAAAAGAGGGCTCTGTTCATTTTTTGACTGAATCTAGAAACTCATATTTGTTTCACAATGCAAAAAAATTGATAAATGACAAGTTGTTAAAAACACTATCGGGACTCCTCAACTTAACAATCATTTGTTTAGTGACTGTTTAAAGTTACAAGGCACTGAAAAAAATGACTTGTTTTCACACTGCTGTTGCAACATCTACATGATTACATGATCATAATTTGGATAATTGGCAACTGGCATGTATGGATGACAGTTGCACTGTTCTGGGATCATGGGATCACCTTTTGTGATCTTCTGACAGGCAAAAGTGAATGGGGAGGCCAGATTCACTTAACCACCAGGTTACTAACTTAACAATTACGCTGATTCACTTAACAACAGTGGCCCAAAAGAGGTCACAAACTGGACAAAACTCATTTAACAACTGCCTTACTTAGCAAATGAAATTTCGGTCTCATTTGTGATCATAAGAACTACCTATATTTCATTATAACTGTATATAATCTAATGCCAATCAAATTTCCTATTTCCTTAAAAGAATAGAATAGAATAGAATAGAATAGAATAGAATAGAATAGAATAGAATAGAATAGAATAGAATAGAATAGAATAGAATACTTTATTGGCCAAGTGTGATTGGACACACAGGAATTTGTCTTGGTGTATATACTCTCAGTATACATAAAGAAAAGCTATATTTGTTAAGAATCAAGAATCATAACGTACAACACTTAATAATAGTCATAAGGTACAATCAACAATCAAATCATACTAGGAAACAGTCAAGTGGGAGGGGATGGGTGATAAGGAGTGGTGAGAAGATTAACGGTAATAGTAGTGTACGCTTTGTAAATAGTTGAACAGTGTTGAGGGAATTATTTGTTTAGCAGAGTGATGGCTTTTGGGAAAAAACTGTTCTTGTGTCTCGTTGTTCTGGTGTGCAGTGCTCTATATAGTTGTTTTGAGTTAAGCAGAATTCTAGAAGTTTCATTTTGCTATTATACATTTTTACAAAGTTTTAAAACTTATTCTAGCCTTTCTCGGTTTAATTAAGCTAAGAAGCCTCCAATGTTCAAAGCATTCTTTTAGCAAAGGTATTCCGTTTTCATGAACCCTGGTGGTTGCCCTTTTTCTGTACTGTTTCCACCCTGTAAATTTTCCATCCCTTTCTTTACCTTTCCTCCTCAGGTATTTTCCTAATAACCTTTTGCACAGACTTGGTCTTCTTCAACTGAACTCTTAATGCTCTCAATTCAAAGCACTGTGTAAATATTCCATCTTTCTTTCTGTTAGAAGATAATGATCCAAGAAGGTAGGCACCAAGCCTTGGTGAAATGCTCTCTAATGGTTTCTTTATTCTTTATTATTGTCTGCAATTCACTATAGATTTCATACTCACGAGACCATCTGCTAAGAATTGGGCAATGTTTCTTTATTAATCTACTCATCACTCCTTATCACCCATCCCCACCCACTTGTGACTGTATGACTGCAACTTTCTCGCTTGTATCCTTACAATTTATATTGACTGTTTCCTAATATGACTTGATTGCTTATTTGTACCCTATGACTATTAAGCGTTGTACCTTATGATTCTTGACTCTTGACGCATGTATCTTTTCTTTTATGTACACTGAGAGCATTTGCACCAAGACAAATTCCCTGTGTGTTCAATCACACTTGGCCAATAAAGAATTCTGTTCTGTTCTATTCTGTGATGAAACAACGGGAAAACATAGTTTACAAACTGAAGTTATGTTTAATCCTTTCCAAAATTTTCTGTTTAATGTAGAATTATTGCACAACGAATGTCTAAATATCCAAGCAGACAATTCTAAGTTCTCAAGAGATTTTTTCTTTCAGTTCTTCAATTTTTCAAGTTGATACAGGTACTTAAGACCTTGACTTACGACCACAATTGAGCTCAAAAGTTTTGTTGCTAAGTGAAATATTTGTTGAGTGAATTTTGTCACTTTTAATGGCATATTTTTTTTAAATTTTGCACCTTTTTAAGCCACAGTTGCTAAGGGAATCCCTGCAGTTGTTAAGTTAGTGACACGGTTAAGCAAATCTGGCTTTCTTGCCACTGTTGTTAAGTGAATCACTGCAGTTGTTAAGTTAATAACAAAATTGTTAAAGTGAATCTGGCTTCCCCATTGACTTTGCTTGTCAGAAGGTTGCAAAAGGGGATCACATGACCCTGGAACCATCATAAATATGAGTCAGTTGCTAAGCTATGAGGATATTGCAATGGTTGTAAGTGTGAAAAATTGACCTAAGTCACTTTTTTTCAGTGTTGTTGTAACTTTGAACAGTCACTAAATGAACTGTTGTAAGTCGAGGACTACCTCGACTTACAAGATAAGATTGATTGAACTGCCCAGTCACCAACACCATCCATTCCGGCCCTGATATTAATTAATTAAAGAATATCCCACCTTTCTTATTTTCCAGGAAAATATAAATAAAATATAACGCTGTTCATCATACATAGGAGGTCCTGCACATTGAAACAAAAAGATCCCAACAACTTCATAATATTTATTATAAAGTTGGAATCTTTGCAGTTCAATATGCAGAACACTTCCTATGTATGATGCACAACGTTTGCCATTTAGTTTTTCATCCACATTGTTGAAATCCTTGCATTTCATCCTCTTCCTGGCCATTCTGAATAATTGAATAACATCTGCAAGCATCATCCATACCTAGATCAAAGCAGTGGGGGGATTAATTTTTTTTTACTACGGGTTCTATGGGCGTGGTTTGGTGGGCGTGGTGTGGCTTGGTGGGCGTGGTGTGGCTTGGTGGTGTGGCTTGGTGGGTGTGACAGGGGAAGGATTTTGCAAAATCTCCATTCCCTCCCCACTCCTGGGGGAAGGTTACTGCAAAATCCCCATTCCCTCCCTGTCCACTAACCTGCTTTCCAGCTCCGTTCTCCTGTGCAGGACAACAAAAGAAAACCCAGCCGATCAGCTGAAACTCGGGAGGCAGAGAATAGCTGGGGGTGGGGCCAGTCAGAGGTGGCATTTGATGGTTCTCCAGACTACTCAAAATTTCTGCTATTGGTTCTCCAGAACTGGTCAGAATCCGCTGAATACCACCTCTGAGTAAAAGTAACATTTTCTTTGAATTGAACTTCAAGTAGTTTTTTTGTGGGTTTTTTTTTTCCTTTTGGCAACTGCAACAGTAATTTTCCACTGTCTTGCTCTGGCCTGTTTTGTCAGCTTCCCACACTTAGCTGCAACCCTGTGATTGTTCCGGTCTTTTCCATTTCCAGAACTACCAGGTGTGACCTTCCTTAGTTCTTTGAGCCCAGTCCAGCTCTAATTTCTCTAGGCCAAGCATCCTTGAAAAATGCCAGAAACATCAACAGATGTCAAACAGCAGGAATCCCGTGAAGTGGTGCACAATACTAGGACCAAGAACCAATGTTGCTTGCCAACTTGGAAGGGGGAAAGGTTGATTCGAACATTTTAAAATGCCTTAAAAGTTGACTCTTTCAGAGCCAGCTTTCTCACTTTCCAGCTGGTCGATTTTAAAAAGGCTTCCAGATGCTTACTAGGTGGCATTCTTCTGAGTCCAATACCAACTGAAAAAGATTCACTTAGGAGTTCTGTTGATTGATACCTCAGACGTTTGGTTTTTTTTAAGCCAAAATCTACTCTCCAACAGCCCTTTTGAATTATTCTCAAGATAAAGTTAAAGGTCCTGAGTATATTTTGATTTTAATCTTATGAGGTTATTCTGCTCTGTTTATTTATTTGTTAGATTAGCATCCTGCATTCCAATTCAGCCGTTCCATTTCCTATTTTTCCTCAATCAATCAATCAATCAATCAATCAAAACAGAGCTAGAAGGGACCATGGAGGTTTTTTATTGCAGGGGTGCCAAACCCAAGGCCCATGGGCTGGATCCGGGCCATGGGGTGCTTAGATCTGGCCCGCAGGGCCAGCCTAGAAATATTGAAGGACTGGCCTGCGGTGCCTCTGCCGGCCAAAATGGACCGTGCAAGCCTCACTCCCAATGGCCCGTTTTCGGCCAGCAGAATGCTTCAGGAGGCTGTGGAGGCCAAAAACGGGCTATTGTTCTGACCGAAGCCCCTTTCCAATAAGAAAAACAATAACCAAAGGAAACAGAAAACTTTTAATGAGTCTTACGAAACCCCGGTTAAAAGGCTGCTGCAAACTAATTAACTTTGATAAGCACAAACCTTGCCAAAACTGTGCGAGACTGCCAAGAATCACAGATAAGAAATATTTCACAACAAAAGAATCTTCAAATACCAACTTAAGATACTGTAATGTCCACGAGGCGGAGTTTCAAAATGTCTTTGCTTCCTGCAAAGAACGTTCACTTCACAGCTGCCTTTTATCTTCTTGAAGGAGGGGCTATTACCTTGCAGCCTTACTCCCGAGTCACCCATGCTGTTGCAGCTGCTCTTTCCTGCGAGCAATCCTGCACGCACGTGCACTTGGCACAGGCTCCTCAGGAACCTCCTCATCACTGCTGCCAGCCCCCATAATCTCTGAGGGCAGCAATCCACTCCCTAATGGTCCTGGCCCCTCATCTGAGTCCTTGCTCTCCTCAGCCGTCCGCACCTGCTGCCAGCTAACCACAACAGCTATAGGGTGGCCACACAAGGCCCCCCTCCCGTGCCCTGTTTGGGCTAGCAGAGTCCTGCAAGAGGCATCTGCCCTGTCTTCCCCCCCCCCCCCCCCCCCCGGTCAGCCCATGGAGAACTACAATTCGGATCCAGCCCTCAAAGTAATCCAGCTTGACAACCCTGTTCTAGTCCAACCCAATGCTCAAGTAGGGCACCCCATACAATTTCAGACAGGTGGCTGTCCAACTGTTTGAGATAGGCTGAGCTGACAGAGGAGGTCTAAGACTGGCTTCCTTGGGGGGACTAGATCTAGGGCTTCTTATTGGGGTCCAACGTCTTAGCCATTAGAATGCACTGGCTTCCCAGATTAGGCTATTCTGTGGATAACCCATGATTTTATGCTGGGTCTCCCTGCTTCTAATCCAGATCTTTAACCACTGCACCACATTGTGCTCCCCTGCAATCTTGTTTTGGCAGTAATGAATCAAACAGCAGTTGATTTCAGAACTTGTGTAATTAAACTAAGGATACACAATTAGGTTCAATGTCTGTAGAGATTCTCAGTCATCCAGGTCATGGTTGTCCCAAAGGTGCTTTTGGGACAACCATGACCTGGATGACTGAGAATCTTTACAGATTTTTAACTACACAAATTTGGGATGAACACCCTTTGAATGGTCTGGGAGTAGGAATGGATTTCCAAAGGAAAAAAAAATCAGAGTACAGCAACCAGAAGCACCATTCAGGTGACCCTAAGGACACAGATAATCTCCAAGTGGCCTCAATGACCTTCTAAAAGGATGCAAATGACCAGCTGTCTACAAGGAATATAAATCCTTCCATTCCCCACCATCCAGTCAGAATTGAAGAAGCTTCTTGGATGAGAAGCGAAACGTCTTCCAAGAAAAAAAACAAGAAAGTCCAGTTGCCTCCTGAAAAAGCACCTTTGGGACATCTCTGAAGGTTTTTAAGAAGTTGAGAGAGCCAGATCTCATGGGTGGCTTAACTGGTATTCCTGCACATTTCGGACAACTGGGCTGGATAATCTCAAGTAATTCTGGAAACGAAGATCACGTGACTGTAGCAGCACTGAAGTAGTAACAGCAACCTGGCAGTGCTGAAGTGACCACATATGAAGTGGTCATAGCTCCACATTTGTAATTAAATTAAGGAAACACAACTACGCTCAGTGCAATTTCTCTGCACATTCTCCTCCCAGACCCCTCCAAATTAGCTCTTCCGCAACTACATAATCACCCCTCTTTTTCTCAGCTGAGATCTTTCATGAATCAATCCGATTAGAAACAAATTCGAACATTTCTTGAATTTGGTTTTTCCTTCAGTTGGAAGGAGGAAAGTTGGGTTTTTCCAACTTTTTTCCAGGCCCTGGAGACCATCATATGCATTGACTTGTGATTTTATCAATCAACTTGTGTCCTGAAGCTTAAATAAAGGTAAGGTACAGAAACATCAAGGTTGGTGAGAGGTGTCAGTCTCTGTTTATTATATAACTTACGTTCACATTCATTGGCACTGTCGGTAGTGGCTGGTTTCCAAGGCAACTGGTTGAATCCTGGACAACAGCGATCACATGACCCACCGCAGGTATTGTGCTGACAGTCACACTGTAACCTGCAAATAAAAGGGCAGTGAATCCAATGCAAACATCTGTACAGATAGATCATACCAATCTCTTTTACATGATCCTGAATTTTGGAGTACCAGCTGGCCTATGTTCTTCCTGGTCTATCAGGGTCTACAGCAGGGGTCTCCAACCTTAGCAGCGTTAAGACTTGTGGACTTCAGCTCCTAGAATTCCTCAGCCAGCAAAGCTGAGGAAAGCTGGCTGAGGAATTCTAGGAGCTGAAGTCCACAAGTCTTAACGTTGACAAGGTTGGAGACCCCTGGTCTACAGAATAATAGAATTGGAAGGGACTTTTGAAGTCTCCTAGCCCAATCCCCTGATCAAACAGGAGGCCCTATATACCATTTCAGACAAGTGGCTATCCAGTCTCTTCTTGAAAACCTCTAGTGATGGAGTGCCCACAACTTCTGGTAGCAAGCTGTTCCACATATTAACTGTTCTCGCTTTCGGGGAATTTCTCCTTAGTTCTAAGTTGCTTCTCTCATTGATTAGTTTCCACCCATTGCTTCTTGTCCTGCCTTTCAGGAGCAATGGAGAATAGCTTGACCTCCTCTTCTTTGTGGCAGCCCCTGAGATACTGGAACACTGCTATCATGTCTCCCCTTGTCCTTCTTTTCATTAAACCAGAC
Source organism: Pseudonaja textilis (assembly GCF_900518735.1). The sequence goes on along the minus strand of NW_020769316.1, from coordinate 5,851,611 downwards.
ATACCCAGTTCCTGCAACCATTCTTCATATATTTTAGCCTCCAGCTACTACTCTCAAAATGACTGAAACTGTTTCTCCATGAGTAGAAAATACAGACAGCGGTAAAGGATCTCAGAACGTACTTTTAAAAGCCTTTAAAACTTTTCATTGGTTTATCAGAATATAAAATGTAAAGAAAATGACAATAATGGGAAACGTGGGGTAGAAAAAGGGAAAAGGAGAAAGTGGAAGGGGAAAAAGGAAAAAAAAGGAGATGAATTCTTTTTTTAGCATAGTAGAAAATAATATTTTATATTTATATATTTTTATTTTCACCCAATAATATGCACAGGTAGTCCTCGCCTTAGTTCATTTAGAGATGGTTCAAAGTTACAGCGGCACTGAAAAAATTAACTTATGACCGTTTTTCACACTTACAACCGCTGCAGCCTCTCCATAGTCACGTGCTCAAAATGACTCATAGTTATGACGGTTGCAGTGTTCCGGGGTGATGCGAACAGCTTTTGTGAACTTCTGACATGCAAAGTCAATGGGGAGGCCAGATTCACTTAACAAAAGTGCTACTAGCTTAACAACTGCAATGATTCACTTAACAACTGGGTCCGAAAAGATTGTAAAATGGGACAAAATTGACTTAACAAACATCTCATTGAACAACACAAATCTTGGGGCTCTATTGTGGTCGTAAGCCAAGGATGACCTGTATTATCCATTTCCATAACAACAACCCTGTCTAAATCGGCAAAACCAAAACCAAAAGTTTCCATTTTCCCCCCCTCCGTCACAAGCACAAAATCCAGAAGCCGTTTCCAAATGAAGAAAGTCCTTTGTGTGTGTGTGTGTGTGTGTGTGTGTACGTGGTCTACCTATATGTACCCTTCTACTTTGGATTTCATCAGCTGGATTTGCAGTTGTTGTTTTTTTAAGTAGGCAATTCTGAAAGTACCTGGCAAGAATTTTGTCTCGTCTACTGGTTTATCAACAGGTGACCTCATGCTACAAAATTCCATTCCCCAGTACCCACCCAAGGAAAACACTATCTGTCAGCTGCATGGTTAATACAGTCCTGTTCTAGCTTTTATCTCTACAATTACTCATTTCCCCCCTCGGGGCCTGCCTTTCCCTCCTCCCCTGGCACCACACATATACACTGCGCAGGGCTCGCTTGCTCATAATCCAGGACTTAAAAATAGATACATCTTCTATTTTAAAAAATAACAAACAATGATGTACCAACCGCTGCAGGAATTTCAAGGGAGCTTCTACTTCTGCATGTAACCAGTAGACCAACACTAAACTCATGTTCTGCTCCAGGACAGGTCGTGCTCAACTTACAACAGTTCGTTTGGTGACTGTTTGAAGTTACAACGGCATGGAAAAAAGTGACTTGTGACTGTTTTTCGCACTTAGAACTGTTGCAGCATCTCCATGATCAAAATTCTGATACTTAGCAACTGTTTCATATTTATGACGGTTGCAGTGTCCTGGAGTCATGTGATCCCCTTTTGCGATCTTCCAATAAGCCAGGACAAGGGGGAAGCCAGATTCACTTAACAACCGTCTTACTAACTTAACAACTGCAATGATTCACTTAACAACTGTGGCAAGAAACGGGCCAAAACTCACTTAACAAATGTCTTATTTAACAACATAAATGTTGGGCTCAATTGTGGTTGTAAGGCAAGGACTACCTGATTTAACATGGTTTCTGTGCCACCTTCTCAAGCAGAGAAGTTTCCTTTATGAAGCCAGCTGTTATGGCTTAATGCTTTGTATAATCATCTTCTTATAGGTTTAAACAATCAGGCATAAAATGATACAGGAACAATATGTGGAAGAAATAAAGCTAAATCCTTCTGCAATCATCAGAACATGGATTATGGTATCTTGAGTGGGTGCAAAAAGTTATTTTAATTTATAACTGTAACCGGAAAGTTCACCTCATCCCAGGAAATGTGCAGAAATGCAACCACAAATTGAGGCATCCCCAAAATCTTACACTATATCTTTGAAATAGTTGTGTCTTATATCTGGAATAGCTGTGCTTATACAAAATAAAATAATGTCTCCTATGCCTATAATCTTGAAAGAATGCAATGAATGGATAAATATAAAGGTTGGAATCACATCACTGGTCCTGTTTCAGGTTTCAAAATCAGTTAGGATTTATTGATCAATATTATTTGATAAATTATTTTTCAGTAAACATTGCTAGAGAGAGTTGTCTAAACAGTCCCACTGCAATTCTCTTAATGCATTGGACTAGGATGAGTGTAAAAATTAGATGTGACAGGGGACTTCCGGTTTGAGCTTCTTCAGCGACACACCAAAACCTCGTCTCTGCGAGGCTTCGATCCGTGCTTGCCGCTGGAGCTCCCCGAGCTGGCTGGTTTCGGGGCTAAGCCATCCCGTACAGGTGGTGAAGAGGGGTGAGACTGCCAGCAGGGTTGAGGAGAGCCGTATCTCTCCTCCCCTGCTGGCCATTACTCCCTTTCCCGAAGGCGGTTGCACCAGTGGTCAGAAATGGCCACCACAAAGAAGAACTTGACCGGAAAAGAATGTGCAGGAAGAAGATAAGAAGAGAAAGTTTTGGTTGACCGTGGCAAACAGCAAAAGCAACAAATAAGGTACCCTGGAATTGAAACTGTTAAAAAACAATAATATTGTTCCCTAAGAAGATTTTTAAGCTGCAAAAGGAGAGAGAAAAGGGAAAAGATTTGGTTTTCTCCTTTTCCTATACTGACAGCAAAGAGACTTAAGCAAGAAATTGGAAAAAAATCCACTTTGACATCAATAGGCATTTAATGCTGAAAATAAAAAGTCAAAGGGATAATAAAGATTTCTGGATAATTTAAAGCTTTTGAAAACAGGAAAGGAGAGAAAAAGAATCAAAGGGTAGGATCTGGAAGGGAGGAGACTGCCTAGAATTAAAAAAGAACTTACAGCAAAATCTCAACAAGACTTCCAAAAGATACATTCTAACTGAAATATCGCAACAAAAACCCCAGGAAAAGAAAGTCGAAAAAGAAATAAGAAGATATAACTCGGGACTATCTGGATTACCTGATGATTTCTGGATTCTTGGTTATTGTTTGAATGACTAAAATCAATCAGGTAGTTATTTAAAACTTTTTAAAATGGCTCCACTTTTAAAAGAACTGAAAATGGAACTTAAAAAGTACAAAGAAGATGCACAAGAAGGGAGAGGTTCTTTTGGCTTCGTATTTCAGTTTTTAGAAATGGAGATTTGGAATTATGAGAAACAACAAGAAATGCCTGCAGAACAAGAAGATTGTGACAAAGAAGAAGCCATCTTTAATGAACAAGTAATCTTAGATGGGGGCAAAAAGGAAAGGGGGGAAAGAGAATGGAAAGTTTAAGATTGGGAAAAACAACTCCAAAAATAGAGTGAAAAATAAGTATAAAATCAGAAAGCAACAGAAGAGGGAAATGCAGAAGAGAGAATTAGAACTAGAGAGACAAGGGGGTAAAAAGGAGGGAGAGAAGATGAGAGGGAAGAAAGGAAGGAAAAGAAGTTATAAAGGACAGAAGCAAAATATAGAGAAACAGGGCCTATTTAGAGATAATGGGTGAAAACTTAATGGAAAAAGGGATTCTGCAAAGGTACATAAGATAGCATGGTTATGTTAGAAGCAGAAATAATTTTAGAAAATATGAAACAATGTATGATTAAAATGTCTGATAAAATAGCTATCATAATTCAGTGGAATGCTTGTCAATAAATAAATGTAACAAAAGGTATATTTAATGATTTATAAAACATATGTGAAAAGAAATAAGGGAAAAATTAATTATGGAGATTATATGTGTTTTTAAGGAAGTATGATATTTAATTGAAAAGAAGTGTTAAAGATGTTAAAATTTTAATGATTATTAATGATAGAACTGAACTGGAATGGAATGACATATATTTACAACCTTTCTTTCTTTTTTTTAAAAGAATATAGTGTGTATTATAAGAATGTACCAAGCAGAATTCGATTGGAAGTTATGTATTATGTGTTATATTGAAAGTCATAAACTTAAGGTATATATTGAAGTTTAGATAAGAGTTGAATGGATGTAATTAAAAGATATAAAGGTGTCATACTCCAATTAGTAACTACAGGAGAAAATTTGTTTAATGAGAAAAGATAATATGAAATTGAAACAGAACAGACAAAAGTATAAATATAATGATTTGAATTGAGATGAGATAATCAAAATAAAATTGAGAAAATTAAAAGAGGGGAAAAACTATATAGAAAATGTAAAATAGTATAAGATATGGAATAGAATACAAAAAGGAGCATGAAATTGAGTTTTGTGTCTGTATAAAAAAGTTCAACCCAGGACTATTTTCAAAAAAGATGTTTTACTTGTATTTTGTGTGTGAAAACCCAAATAAAACTTTATTTAAAAAAAAATTAGATGTGACAGGCAACGTCCTTTTAATAAACTCAGTGAGTCCATCTATAGTTAACTGATTCTGAAATGTCACCAATGCCCTGCTCCAATATTCCTGTATCATATAATCTGGGCTGACCTTTTGTATTGGTGGCAAATAAAACTACATGAATAAATGCAAAAGAAGATTTTTAAGGAAAGATTCTACAATCACTTATCTGAAATGGTAGAAGCCTGAGCAGAGGGTTGGACTAGAAGACCCCCAAGTTCCCTTCCATGTCTGCTGTAATTTTGTTCTGTTAAAATTAATACCACTTTATAATGTGTAAGACTACATTTGATGGAATATTGCATCTAGTTTTGCTCCCCACGATATAAAAATGGTGTTGAGATTCTCGAAAGAGTGCAGAGAAGAGCCGCTAAGATGACTAAAGACCTGGAGACAAAAAAAAACATATGAAGAACGGTTGCAGGATTTGGGTTTGGCTAGTCTAGAGAAAAGAGGGACTGGTCTGACATTATGGCAGTATTCCAGTATTTGAGCAGCTGAAAGGCAGGACGAGAAGCAACAGATGGAAATTAATCAAGGGGAGAAGCAACCTGGAATGGAGGAGAACTTCCTAACAGTGAGGACAATTAACCAGTGAAAAAGCTTGCCTTCAGAAGTTGTGGGTGCTTCATCACTGGAGGATTTTAAGAAGAGACTGGGCTGCCGTTTGTCAGAAATGATGCAGGGTTTCCTGCCTGAGCAGGGCTTGAACTCGAAAATGTCCCAGACCCCTTCCAACTCTGTTATTCTGTTAAGAAGTGACAAACAATGCATGACAGAAAATAAAAGACCACAAAGGTCATCAAGCTATCTATGTGCTCATGGTTATTTTCTCCCAAATGCCAGGACCCTTTTATTTTATTGCTGCAGTTGATGAGTATGTCACGAAGTATGTCCTTGCTTATGTCTTCACCAGAGGAATATCCGGTAGAGTCTATCTCAAGGAAGGAGGAAGATGTGATAGTCCTTGGGAAAAACTTGGGAGATTGGGCAAAGGGACCCTGCTAAGGGAAAGATCAGATAAGCGGCAGCAGAGCCCACAGCTAGACAGTGGGTGGGGCAAGAGGCTCAAAAGAGACCCCTCCCTAGTTTCCCAGGCTGTAAAGGAGAGGGAGGGGGGGGTTGTACTTTCAGATTTGCAAGACTGTTATCAGCCTCATGGGATAAACCAGATAGGAATCACAATCAGATGAACTAATTCCACTTTAGGGTAAAGCTACGATGACAGAATCTTACAAATATCAAAACCTAATTGGTTTGAGGGAGGGAGGATGGAAGGAAGGGCATGGGAAGGACCAAGGAAAGAAGCAAAAAATGAGAGGGAGGGTGGGAGGAAGGAAAGAAGGAAGGAAATGGGAGGGAGGGAAGGAAGGGCATGGGAAAGAGGAAGGAAGGAAGGAAGGAAGGAAGGAAGGAAGGAAGGAAGGAAGGAAGGAATCTTTCCCATTTACACATCTAATTATTAGACAGGTTAAAAAATAGGAAGGGATAGCCTGAATTACTCCTCAGAATGAAAGACTACTTTTGAAAGGATTAATCTCCTTTCAAAGAAGCATCACCCAGTATTCTGCATCTTCAATCTATGGTCCACATTCAGAAAGAAGGCGAATTCGGTCACATTGCAAAATCCACTGAAATGTTGCCAGCTCATATATCACGAGAAGGATCTGCAAAAACAGGTTGTTCCTAGGATATCACAGAGAAAAGCAGATTGTTGAAGAGAGCTGGGCCCCTTGAAGCAAGAGTTCTCCAGCACCGCTTCGGAGTCTAACAATGGCTATAACACAACCCCGGATTTCTTGACAAAAATGACTGATGAGGCTTTTAAAGACAAAGGAAATGGACATAAGAAAAATGCATTTCCTTCCAAGAAAACGAACTGCCCTGCTAGGCTAAGATATAACATTCTTTCCCACCAAACACAAACCAAATGTTTCTGAATCACCCAGAGAGGATGCAGAAGCCACAAGGACAACTGTCCACCGTAAGAGAATGTAACAAAAAGCACTGAAGTTTTCCTGAACCAGGGCAGACTGCCCGCCCGCTGCAAAATTCAGCTTTCAATGACAGCTCTTGAAATTCAGAATGCATTTTGGGGGGGAACAACTTCAGGTAAGGAAGCTTCATTTGCTGTTCGGTGACTAGCTGTAGAAAACCTATTCCTAGAAAAGGTGCAGCATCAAAACGCACCTTTAAAACGAACAAAAGCAAACGACGTTGTCCAGGTAATCCTCAACTTACAACCGTACAGGTAGACCTCGACTTACAACCACAACTGAGCCCGACATTTGTGTTGCTAAGTAAAACATTTGTCCAGAGAGTTTTGCCCTGTTTTATAACTTTTCTTGCCACTGTTGCTAAGGGAATCATTGCAATTGTTAAGTTAGTAACGTGGTTGTTAAGTGAATCTGATTTCCCCATTGACTTTGCTTGTCAGGAAACCACAAAATGGGAGGACAAAGCGAAGGTCATAAATATGAGTCAGTTGCCAAGCATCTGAATTGTCATTACGTAACCACGGGACACACTGCAACAGTGTGAAAAACGGTCATAAGGTCACTTTTTTTCAGTGCCGTTGTAACTAAATGAACTGTTGTAAGTTAAGGATTATCTTCCAATAAATACAAATGCTCCCAACGTAATCATCATCAATCTTCAAAGCTTCTTCCTTCTAAATCCAAAATTAAATTCCTTTATCCTGTGCCCTATTCATCAGCCTAGAAATTTGGAAATAAATGCTCCATGTATTTCGTTGGGAGAAGTAGCCAACTTCCAGCTTGTCTGCAGCACACCATCCATTGCACAGTACCGCTTAGGTCAAGCTACGTGGAGAATGAGCAATCTGCCAACGTCCTTCTGAGAGTTTACATTTTTCAGTGGTGAATATATATATATACACACACACACACATTCTGCAAGACTAAACAGACACATACATCTTGAATATTCTGTTGCCTTCTCCATGCAAGAGTTGTGACTCAAGAACCTCCAGTAAAATACCGGTAGCTATTACCAAATACAAGATTTTGAAAACCTAGAGATGAATGCAAGATCTTTCGTTTGTAGAATGTCGATGGAGATTCTCAACCATCCAGGTCATGGTTGTCCCAAAGGTGCTTTTTTCAATAGGCAACTGGACTTTCTTTGTTTTTCTTTGAAGATGTTTCGCTTCTCATCCAAGAAGCTTCTTGAGCTCCAACTGGATGGTGGGGAATGGAAGAATCCAGTCTTGGATCCAGTCAGAGCTGAAGAAGCTTCTTGGATGAGAAGCGAAATGTCTTCAAAGAAAAACCAGAAAGTCCAGTTGCCTCTTGAAAAAGCACCTTACGGGATTAATATTCTTCATTTTAACTTTCATTAACAAGTCTTGGTTGGGGTCCAAAGCATTGTCTTCTTCATATCACAAACTATTCATGTTTCAATCTCCAATATCGATTCCAGATGTCATCCTTTCCAATCCTTTCATTCTTCGAATGTATTTAATATATAACTTAAACAGATATGAGATCACGACCGTATTCATCCTTACTTTATTTACGTACCCTGTCTATTCTCTAGGCATAGTTCTTAACAGTAGTTTTTGGCTCACCACAGTTTTTGGCTCAGGTATCCACAGAAGAATAATTGACGGTTGTGCTACACCCATTAGTCATAATAAGAACCAGATTCAGGCATGATTTAATATGTCAAAGGCCTTGATGTACCCAAGATGCAAAATTAAACCTTCTCCTCCTGTTCTCTTGCTCTCTAAATCATCCATTTTATGTTAGCTATCATTTTGCTCAGCCCTTTTTGAAACTAGTCTGTTTCATGGGCATTTTTCTCTCCATATATGGCTCCACTCCTAATTGTGAAATCTTAAGTACAGGTAGTCCTTGACTTAACAACCACAAACAAGCCCCAAATTTACGTTGCTAAGTAGGACATTTGTTAAGTGACATTTGCCTTATTTTAAGTCCTTTCTTGCCACAGTTGTTAAGTGAATCGCTTTAATTATTAAGTTAGTAACACAGCTGTAAAATGAACCTGACTTCCCCATTGATTTTTCCCATCAGAAGCTGTCAAAAAGTAATCACATGAACCCGGGACACCGCAACTGTCATAATATGAGTCAGTTGCCAAGCATCCAAATTTTGATCATGTGACCATGGGGCTGCTGTAATGGTTGTAAGTGTGAAAAATGGTCATAAGTCCCCTTTTTCAGCTCGGCTATAACTTTGAACCAAACACTAAATGAATTGTTATAAATCAAGGGCTACCTGTAAGATGCTGCTTGTGTGAGAAATTATTGCATTGATGTAATTCAGTAATCTAAGCCCCTTCTTGCATTATGTAGCTCACCACAGTATTCAGTCTCTCATCTATATTTGGGTTTGTATTAAAGGAATACACTTCTGCAGTCATCTGGACAGCATGGCTATACGCCAGTGCATAGAAGCTGTTACTTTCCCACCAAAGTGGTACCTATTTATCTACTCGCATTTGCGTGCTTTCGAGCTGCTAGGTGAACAGAACCTGGAACAAGTAATAGGACCTTACCCCATTGAATTGTTCTAATATATCTAATATATAACCAGTACCTGGAAGTGAAACAGCATTCCTACATTCTAGGCCAGTGAATTAAGAGAATGAAGGGAGTGAGAATAGTTGCTGTGTACTTCATCACGTTATTAATTTAATGGATTGAGATTCTTGCCTTTGATCATCTTAAAATATTGCTGAAATCGGTCTATTCGTATATCACAGTACCAGTCATAGTGGCTATGAGGATGCTGAAGAATATGATCAATTTGGATATATTCAGCCATTCATAGACACATAGAGGTGAACTACATTTACACAACATTCAAAAAAGACAGTCAATAATGCCAAAAAGAAAACATATCTTCTGTAGCAGCCTAAGCCTAGATAAACAGGGATTAATACCAGACAAACAATCAAGCAGAAAATAATGTCCTAATTATGGAACTACCAAGAAGAAAGCCATACTTCCACGAATACAAGACAAGACAAGACAAGAAAAGACAAGAATATAATCAGGAAACCATATTCACTAGCACTGATGATGTTACCTAGTTGGGTAATGAAATATCTACAAGGAAACAACCAAACTCAACAAGCACCAAGGACTCCACAGTTCAATTCTGAGCTATATATATATATATTCTCCTCCATGCTACATCGAGAGCCCAGGATGGGGTTGACTCTTTCCTATGATGTCATTTAGCTGAGTCTGTACTAAGATATAAAAGCCAGCCACCGGAAGAGACCCCAGCTTTTGACTCAGCTCCTTTCAGTCAGTAGCTGTGTCTCTGACAATTTCTGTTAGATAACACTCACCAGCGATTTTCAGTATTGTTTTTCCTCGTTTCAAGTAAGGTTGGGAGCAGCGTTGCCAGAGTGCTGTTCATGCAAGTTGGGCAGCGTCTGTAGACCTCCCCCACACCTGCGGTTTGAGCGGTCGTAAAAAGCGATCGACAAACCGATACCAGCATCAGCCAGCTGATCGTGTGGCCCCCTCCTGCACCATGACTTAGAGCAGCAGTGGCACTCGCTAGACATAGGTAGGGCTCTTAGAATATACATTAAGCGCACTTCCTCCTTCAGGAAGTCTGAGGCCATTTTGTTTCCTTTTCCCTTCTCACTTGGGGCACAAGGCCTCTTCTCCTACTATTAGCAGGTGGGTCAGATCTTGCATTGAGCAGGCCTACAAAGCTGTGGCCCTTCTGGTACCTCGAGGTCTGACGGTGCACTCTACCAGAAACGCGGCCACTTGGCACCCTTGGAGGAGATCTGTTGTGCAGCCATGTGGACATCTCCGTCTCCTTTCATCAGATACTACCATCTGGATGTCTTTGCCTCGGCAACTGCAGCCTTCGGCAGACGGGTGCTTCAATGAGTGGTTCAACAGTCGGTGTGATGAGCCGGACGAGGACCCACCTGTGGACATGCAAGCTTTGGTATGTCCCATCCTGGGCTCTCAATGCAGCATGGAGGAGAATAGACATTGGTAGAAGTTACCCTGAACGTCCTTTCTATTTATGCTGCGAGAGAGCCCAGTCCCTCCCTTGATTTGTCCAGAGAGGGTAAGTCATATTTCTGTATTCATTTGTGCTTTCAGAGACACCTTTCAGTCTGTCAAATATCTTCACCAAAGCTGGGGTCTCTTCCGGGGGCTGGCTATTATATCTTAGTACGGAGTCAGCTAAATGCCATCATAGGAAGGAGTCAACCCATCCTATCCTGGGCTTTCTCGCAGCATAGATAGAAAGGGTAACTTCTATCAACGCCCATTCTCTTTTACTGAATGATCCATTTATTTATTATATACTTTTACACAGTTTCTAATTTCTGTTTTGATATAAATTGTAAATTTATAAATGTAAATTTACATTGACAATTACATTGATGTTTAGGGTCCCTTTGCGTTCCCTTCAAAAATGGGTTAGATACTTTACATACCGATTTACTTAATTAAGGTGCTTTTTCAAAGAAGACTTACCTGTAAGGATCTTTAGGGTCCTTGGCATCACACACGTCAGCATGACCATGGCAGACACAGCGCCCTCCAATGCTGATATCTTTAATGCTGTAGTAATACTAGAAAATCAGAGGTTCCTACGTCAGTTTGGAAAAAACGCTCCAGCATTCTCACTAGTGTTAGAAAATCATGAGGTATAAATATTCACTCAAGGGCAAAACTAGTCTTGGTTGGCCAACCAAATAAGGATTTTACAAGTAAAGAAGAGCAACATTCAGAGCTTGGTTATGCTTGGTAATCTCCCAACCTGATGATTTAGGTCCGTGATGGCGAACCTATGGCACACGCGCCGGAAGTGACACACAAAGCCATCTTTGCGGGCACGTGAGCTGTCACCCCAGCTCAGTTCCACTGCGCATGTGCGCGTACCTCCTACCAGCCAGCTGATTTTCGGGTATCTGTCGTGCATGCGTGAGGGTGGGGCGTAAGTGGGAGATACATGTGCAGGGGGGCAGGGGGAGTGCAGGGGGTTCCCATGTATGCACAGGGGGTGAGGGAGCGTGGGAACATGGGGGGGGTCTCACGCGCATACACAGGGGTGGGGGAACATGGGGGGGTCACACGTGCATTGCATTATGGGTGCAGGCACTTTTGGCATGCGACAACAAAAAGGTTAGCCATCACTGATTTAGGTGGTGGGTTAAGGCTGCAAGATTATAATGGCCTGGTAGCCATGTCACCATTACGACAAAATAACTTTAGGACGACATCATGGATCTGCCAAGAGCTTTACGCCAAAAATGGTAAAAAGAAACAGAAGTGACTGAGGACTCAAAACTATTACACTTATGTAATAGTGTAGACCTTGACTTATGACCACAATCGGGCCTGGAACATCCATTAAATGACTCACGCCCAATTTACAGCCTTCTTTGCTGAGGTCATTATCTGAATCACCACAATTATTAAGCAAATTGTGTAGTTTTTAAGCAAATCCGCTTTCCCTCATTAACTTTGCTGAGTGGGAGCGTTGCACAAGGCAATCCTGTGAACCTCAGGCATTGCAACCGTCGTAAATATCTGCCGGTTGACAAGCACCTGAATTTTGATCATGCGATTGCAGGGGGCAGCGATGGTTGCCACGTGCAAGGAGTGGTCATCAGTCCCTTTTTTAACAGTCATTAAACAAATGGTCATAAGTCAAGGCTACAGGCACTGTATGTACAAATGTCAGGAAAGCAGTTATGAAGACTCAACGTCTACCCTACAGATAGCTTTCTCTCAGGACCTCTGGCCAATGAAGCATGGGAAATATCTACTCGAGAAAGAGGAATGATGCCTACAGATGCCTACAGACTTACTCAGGATCTATCTTTTCAGCATCAGATAAAGAACTTCTCATTTTGTCACTATTTTGTTTTCCGTGGTTTTTACTGTTTACATTCTGTTTACATCTAAAGATGATTCTATGCTGAATCTATCCTGCTTTTTAAAATTAACTATACTGATTGCTCTATCCAGAGAAGGTGTTGGATATATCTAAAAGGACACTATTATGTATATTATATTACATATATATATTGTCAACATGTTGTAAAATAAGATTAATTAATCAGACAAGATTTCCACAGTAAAAGCAAAAAAGTATTGTATTGTTAGATTATGGATATATGAACACACACACACACACACACATGTTAACAATTTGTTACCTGCTTGGCTTGATTAGAAACCGATAAAGGCACTGAAATATTAAGGCCTTCTTTCTCTTCTTTACTGATTGCATTTTTATCCTGCCTTTATTACTTTATCAATAACTCAAAGGCAGTGAACAAACATAAAACACCTTCCTCCTTCTATATTCCTCACAACAACAACCCTGTGACGAAAGTTGAAAGAGAGTGACTGGCCCAAAGTCACCCAGTAGACTTTCATCCTTGAGGCAGGACTAGAACTCAGTCTCCTGGGCAATTATCCAGCCAGCTTTCATAATTAAGGTGAGACTAGAACTTATAGTCTCCTGGTGACTGGCCCCAAATTACCAGCCAACTTTCATGCCTAAAGAGGCACCAGAATTCACCATCTCCTGGTTTCTAGACCAGAACCTTAACCACCACAACAAACTGGCTTCTGATGATTTTCCAAAACAGTTGGTTTATAATTAACATTAATTTCACATCCATCTCCAGAAACAACTGGACTAGTAGCAGTGACTAGGTTGACAATTAAAAGGAAACTGTAGAAGCATCTCACCCTTCTGGTCACAGTGGGATCCCTCAAGGCCTTCCCCATCAGGTGTCCGAGCAAAGTGTTGGTTCTCAAGAAGCGTAAACGAATATTCGTTGCTTTGGTGAAATTCCTCAGAAGAGGAGAATACGAGAAATTCATGGCTCCCGGACGTCCATTCACCAAGGAAACCACAATCTGCAGAAGGATTCCCCCACATCCCAAAGAGAAATTTTAAAATGCAACTTTTCCAGAAATTGGAGAGCAACTTTTTTTCCTAGGATTTCTTTTGAATGTAAAAAACAAACCCTAAACTTTTATGACCTATATAGCATTTTATCACTACTTATAAAAATATATTCACTTTTTATTATACGGACTTGGTTTACTCATAAAAATACATTGTGTAACATGCTCCAGAAAAATACAGTTCATAAAATGAAGTGCTTTGTTCAGGCAATCTCTCCCTAACGGTGGTGGGATGCAAATATTTTTACTATCGGCTCTGTGGGCGTGGCTAGGTGGGCGTGGCCATGTGACTGGGTGAGCGTAACTGTTTTTGCAGCACGCGCACATACACACCCCACGCTCAGTTTTTTGGGGCCTCCTGGGCCTCAGGGAGGTCTCCTGGGAGGCCATTTTTGTTCCCAGGAGGCTTCCCTGAGGCCCAGGAGGCAAAAAATGGAGCGCGGGGGGAGTACAACACCCCCCCCCACGCACCCCTTTTTGCCTCCTTGGCCTCAGGGAAGCCTCTTGGGCAAAGCAGTAAGACAGTGAGGGGGAAGCCAGCACAGTTGATCGTCAGAACAGCTGATTGTTGGGAGGAAAAACAAGTAATACCGGCTCAGCCGAACTGATAGCTGTTTTTTTTACTACCAGTTCAGCCGAACGGTAACATTTTTTATTACTAATTCGCCCAAACCGGGCCAAACCGGTAGAATTCCACCACTACTCCATAAACTCTCAGAGTTGGCAATAACTCTCTCTCCAGTAACTCTAATGTTCAGTAGTTAATGGCAGAAACTAGAAGAAATAGAATTACTAGATATCTACACTTTATTATAAAAAGGATCACAGATGCATAGAAGATCAGACTATAGGTAATCCTCAACTTATGACCACAATTGAGCCCAAAATTTCCATCATGAAGCAAGACAGCTGTTAAGCGAGTTCTTTCCCGTTTTAGGACCGCTTTTGCCACAGTTGTTAAGTGAAGTCACTGCAGTTGCTAAACTAGCAGCATGGCTGTTAAGTGAATCTGGCTTCCCTATTGGCTTTGCTGCTCAGAAGGTCAGAAAAGGGGATCCCCTGACCCCAGAACACTGCAACTGTTGCAAAAGCACCCCAGTTTTGACTATGGGGATGGTGCAACAGTTTTAAGTGTAAACAACAGTCCTTGAAAAATTATAAAGTTGTAATTTTGAAC
>NW_020769316.1:5824068-5835320 GCF_900518735.1 Pseudonaja textilis | reverse complement strand
CAATACGTCACATGACAACTACATGACAGCACAAGTTGACACCCCTGTTATAGACTAACTGAAGTAAGTAAATAATAAGTGAAGTATATTTGAATCAAAGGTCTAATAAAGTGAATTTCCATATAATCACAAACTGGCTATGATAGACGTCACCCTCCTGCTCACCAGGATAGACTCAACTGATCTGGCTGGCTAGATGAGTGTCCCTCATGAAGCTGTGCAATTAGTGGAACAGATGACCCTGATTGACACAATTTACACTATCTGAATCAATTTTCATGATTTGTGTAATTACATCTGAAGATATGAAGAATGGTTACAGGAACTGGGCATGGCTAGTCTAGTGAAGAGAAGGACCAGGGGAGACATGATAGCAGCCTTCCAATATTTGAGGGGCTGCCACAGAGAGTAGAGAGTAGAGCTATTTTCTAAAGCACCTGAAGGCCAGTCAAGGAACAATGGATGGAAACTGAACAAGGAGAGATTTAACCTGGAAATAAGGAGAAACCTTTTGACAGTGAGAACAATCAACCAATGGAACAGCTTGTCCTAGGAAGTTGTGGGAGCACCATCAGTTGACACTTTCAAGAAGAGATGGGACTGCCATTTGTCAGAAATGGTGTAGGGTCCCTTCCAACTCTGATTATCTGTTATCTGTTTATCTTTTACACGAAGGGTCCCCAAGCTGTGGGTGGCAGGTTTGAAACCAGGCTGCAGAAACAGCCAACGAGCACACACACATCCTCACTTGAGTGCAGGTGTGCACTATTTAAGTGAGCGGCAGGTGTGCGTGCACGCCGCTCATCAAAATGGAGCTGCACACCACACACACAAACTTGCTGGCCACTCGCATGGAATTATCCCTCTCCCCTCCTCCCACATACTGGTCCACAAAGCTGGAAATGTTGGGGAACTCAGATTTACACACATTACTTCATTAACAAAATTGTGTTGCAACATTTTTCAAAGAAGCACTGATGCAACATTTACATAGGTGCAACAGATGCAACATATACAGGTATGCCTTGACTTAGGACCGGTAGCTTAGCAACCACTTGAAATTATGACAGGTCTCCCCAGGGGTACTTTCAACCCAGTTCCAAACTTCCAATGGGCACCACCATCCCATGAGCATGGATTAGATCTCCAAGGTGACTTCCAAATCTGTCATTCTGTTATTTACTGCTGTTTGTGCAGTATCCGGCAATCCTGTGACCCCATTTTATAACTTTTTTGCTTTATGACAGGCTCCATTATAGTCCTAAATCAAGGATTATCTATAAAATTAACCACAGATGGTGAGGTCGGATATTTTTTCTTAAACTTAATCTGACCACAATCTATGTCTAATTGACATGTTAAGCCAAATTACAGGCTTAGAATATTGCAAAAAGAATCAACCTTGTTAAGGAATATCTGCAGATACATGTCTCAGCATCAAACATTTGTGAATGTTTAGCTATAATTTAATAAATGCTATAACCTAGGTTTATACCTTGAAGGTGACATTACAAAACTGCTATGAGCAACAGCCATCAATATGGAATTATGTGTTTCAATTCTTCTCCACAAAGACACATGCTTGCCTACCTAATGACAATGCAGGTTGTCTTTGACTTACAACACTCCCTTTAGTGACCATTCAAAGTGACAAGAGATTTGGAAAAAATGACTTACGACCCTTTTCCATATTTACAACAGTTGCAGTGTCCCAAGATCATATGATTCCCCTTTTGTGATGTTCTGATCAGCAAAGTCAATGGGGAAGTCAGATTCACTTAACAACCGTGTTCCTAACTTAACGACTGCAATGATTCCCTTAACCACTGTGGCAAGAAAAGTCACAAAATGGGGCAAAACTTGCTTAACAAATGTCTCGCTTAGCAGCAGAAACTTTGGGTTCAATTGTGGCCGTAAGTCGAGGACTACCTGTATTGGTTTTGCTCTGTGAGGAAAGATGCTTGCAACTGTACAATATCCTTTTTTGCCTATACAACTCATCTCTTTCCCCTCCAGTTCTCAGCAAAGATTTCCCAGCTGGGACGTAGCATTCCACACAGATGGAACAATTCTGCCAACATGACTCAAGATTATAGTAGAATTTTGCAACAGGATGCATGAAGTGCAAAATCCCACAGTCTTTTATCAGCTTTGGAAAGTTCCAAAAATGATTAAAAGGTAAAGTTCACTAGACTGGAAAAGGCCAGGAATCAGCTATCTGCTAAGAAGAAAGAAAAAAGATCATTCCTGAGTATGTTCTTGCTATATTAACCATTTGGTTGCATCCGACTCTTGGTGACTTGTATATAGAATGTATATAGAATAACAGAGTTGGAAGGGACCTTTGAGGTCTTCTAGTCCAACCCCTGCTGAGGGAGAAACCTTAGTTATACCATTTCAAACAAATGGTTATCCAATGTCTTCTTAAAAACTTCCAGTGTTGGAGCACTTAAAACTTCTGGAGGCAAGTTGTTCCACTGATTAATTGTTCTAAATGACAGGAAATTTCTCCTTAGTTCTAAGTTGCTTCTCTCCTGGATTAGTTTCCACCCATTGCTTCTTCTCCTGCCCTCAGGTGTTTTGGAGAATAGCTTGACTACCTCTTCTTTGTGGCAGCCCCTGAGATCTTGGAACAGTGCTATCATGTCACCCCTAGTCCTACTTTTCATTAAACTAGACATACCCAATTCCAGCAACCGTTCTTTATATGTTTTAGCCTCCAGTCCCCTCATCATCTTTGTTGCTCTTCTCTGCACTCCTTCTAGAGTCTCAACATCTTTTTACATTGTGGCAACCAAAACTGGATGCAGTATTCCACGTGTGGCCTTACCAAGGCATTATAAAGTGGTTTTGACTTTATAGGCAAGTGTTCTCCATGCTATCTTGACAACGTCTTTCAATTTTTTTTTGTTTATCTTTATATCACATTTGATGTTATCAAGCCAGCCTGTTTTTTGCTTGCTCCTTCTTCATGCCCCACTAACCATTCCTAGAATTTGCAGGCATGACAGGGCCAAAGTAAATTTTTCCCTTTAATTCTTCCAGGTATAGAATTAGATCTTTATTCTACACTTTGGAACACTATGAATCTCATCCTTTATTTCAGTAACATTTACAATCTGCTTAAAATTATGATTAGGAAAAGTATAAGGAATATTTGAAGATTATTTGAACAAGAAACCAGAGGCTGGGTATAATGCACAATATATCTCACAGAAACCTATATTCCACAGAAGAGTGGGATGTAAATTTAATTATCAATAAGCAAAGAGACTTCCAGTGGTTTCTCGGTGGAATTTCGACGACATTCCTGATTGATTGTTGAATTCCAGACCCCA
Organism: Pseudonaja textilis; assembly: GCF_900518735.1. The sequence goes on along the minus strand of NW_020769316.1, from coordinate 5,831,982 downwards.
TATTTTAATTTTTCCTATGTCTTCTTTGTCCCTGCTCTCATACTTCAGGTATTTTTCAGACTTTGTCTCATAAATCTTCACTAAAACCTAGTCAGTGGCGGAATTCAAAATATTTTACTACCGTAACTGTGAAACTTTAAAAGATTTCCAAAGGATATATTGTAACTGAAACTTTGTTACAAAATAACAGAGCCCCAGGAAAGGAAAAGTGGAACTTTAAAGTGTGAAATAAAAAGAAAGAAACATGAAGAAACTGTTCTGGAATATTTGGTGACTTTTGGAATTTTGGGTGTTGGACTCTCAGTGATTCAAATTAAAATTAGTCAGCTGGTTGTTTAAAAGCATTTAAAAGCTCCTTGTGGAATTAAAAATGGAACTTAAAAAAATGAAAGAACAACTGCAAGAGAGAGGAGACTCCTTCGGCTTCGCACTTAAATTTTTAGAAATGGAGATTTTAAACTATGAAAAACAAGAAGAAATGCTTGAAGAACAAGAAGGGCTGGACAAGGAAGAAGCCATCTTTAATGATCAAACAATGCAATGTGGGGTTAAAAGGAAAAAGGGGAAAAAGGAAGTTAAAAATTTGAGATTAGAGGGAACAACTAAAAAATGAACAGTTTGAAAAGTAAACATAACATTAGGAAGAAGCAGAAGAGAGGATTACAGAAGGGAGAATTAGAGAGAGATGGGGACAAAAAGGGTGGTGAGAAAAAGAGGGGAAAGATAAAAAGGGAAAGAAGTTATAAGGGACAGAAACAGGAAATAAAGAAACAGGGGAAATGAACAAGGATCAAAGGTATTAGCCTATTTAAAAGACACAGAGATAATGGTTAAAAAATAAGTTAAAGGAGTGGATTCCGCAAGGGTACAAGAGATAGTGTAGTTATATTAGAAATAGTAATGAGCTAGGAAATAGGAAACATAGGTGATTAAAATGAAAGATAAAACTGGTATTGTTATGTAATGGAATGTTTATTAACAATTAAATGAAATAAAGAGACAAAGGGAATTAAAAGTGAAAGAAGGGGAAATAAGACGAGGGAATGGAAATACCTTAATCGTTTTTTTAATGAATTATAAAATACAATTGAAATGAAATGTGAAAGATTTGTAATGAAATCAATATCAATTGACAAGGTGAATTTGAATAGAATAATTATTTTACTTATTATTTTTATACATCTTTTTTAAAAAAATTGTCTGTATTTTTAAGGGAAAGTATCAAGCAGAATTCAGTCAATAAGAGTTATGTGATATATAATAGATATTAGAAGCTGAATGTTATAATTGTATAATGTATAAACTAAATGCTTAATGAGATTTGAAAGGATAATTATAAGAGATAAAGCTGATACACTCATTTTGGTAATTATAGGGGAAACTTTGCTTTTTAATGCTTGGAAGGGGAGGGAATTTTTTTTTCTTTTCCCTTTCAGGATGATGATGAAAAAAGAATGTAGGAAATGGTAAACAGGACAGACAAAAGTATAAGTATAAACATTACGAGGATATAGAAAATTAGGAAGATATGTAATCGAATTAGAAAGGAATGAGACAATTATAATATAAGGCTGAGGAAAGTAAGGGGAGGAAAAATTAATGAGAAATCAATAAAGTAGTGATAAGATATGAAATTGAATACAAAATATGAGTATGTAAATGAGATTATATCTGTATGGAGATGTGATAACCTGGAAACATGCTGTTCTCTAAAAAAAAAAAGACGTTCTACTTTTATTATGTTTTGTGAAAACTCAAATAAATTTTTTATAAAAAAATATTTTATACTACCAGTTCTGTGGGTGCGTGTGCTTGGAGTGTTCTAAAACGGGCAATTTTAAGCAAAAACTTATCTTACCGTCAGTGCTAGTGAGTAAAACAGCTGAGGTGTGGCCATCCACACAGCCGCACATATCAGCTGAGCTACAAAGGAAATATAGGACAGGAAAGGACGGGGGCGGCTGGGCGGGGCCAACTGCTGACTGGCACTACTGGATCATGCGAACCGGCAGCATACAACCACTGAACCTAGTCAGATGAACCATTTTTTAAACTGAATGTATAGTCAAAAAAGGGAGTGTGCGTAGTTTCAAACTAAGCACAGAAACTAAACTCATATATTCACGTATCTCCTACAAACTCTGATTTCACTCCCAGACAGAAATAAGTATCATGAAATCTATGAAGATTCAAACTTATCCCTCACAACAAAAAGAACCTAATGCAAATGTATGTAGAGGCAGTCCTTGACTTACAACAGTCCATTTAGTGACCTTTCAAAGTTATAACATCACTGAAAAAAGTAACTTATGACCGTTCTCCACACTTAAGACTATTGCAGCATTGCCCGTGGTCATGTGATCAAATTCAAATGTGTGGCAACTGTCTCATATTTATGATGGTTGCCGGGTCCCGGGGTGTGTGTTTGTCTTGTGATCCCCTTTTGCAACCTTCTGACAAGCAAAGTCAATGTGGAAATCAGGTTCACTTAACAACCGAATTACTAACTTAACAACTGTAGTGATTCTCTTAACAACTGCAGCAAGAAAGGTCATAAAATGGGGCAAAATTCACTTGACAAATGTTTCCCTTAGCAACAGAAATTTTGGGCTCAATTGTGGTCGTAAATTGAGGACTACCTGTAATCTAATCCTATTACTTTCAATATAGAACTTGAATTAGAAAAGCGATCAAAGCGACTTACCTCCCCGTTTTCCAAAGGCACAATGCGGGAATATTCAGTGGTACAAATGACATCATCATCTTTATTAATCTTCTCTCTGCTCTTGAGGCCAAATTTCTCTATGCAATCTCTCCTGGAAGCTATTGGAATGCAGATGACAAGATTTACAATCTGGAAGGGTGTGATTTACCCCCAAATAATGAACAGCACTTTGCATGTATAGAGAATTTTGCAAACAATCAAAGGACTTGGCATGTATAATTAAGTGGCAAGCATGAAGAATCAGGACTACCCAATAATTTCCGATTAAGGTGATTTATTTCTTCATGTCTATACCCCCCAAAATCTAGTCAACTAACAGTTAAAATTAAAAGTCAGCATAATTGGCGACAGAACAATGTCAACAGAATTCAAGAGGGATTGGACTGTCTTAGATTGTTTGTGGGAATGTAAGGATTCTAGGTTGATGACTTGCTTTACTCCACCTGCAGGCTCTGTCTCTTCTCCTCCTGAACTAGAGTGTATATCCTAATAAGAATATATTGTAGAAAGGCTGAGACAATGGCACACTTAAAGTCATCTAAATGAAACTGGCTGTGCAAAAAAGCAATGTAAAAAAAAAATCAAAATTCTCCTCCTCTCTTACTCATGTTCTTCAACTACACCGACATATAAAAATTAGAAGTACAGTAAATTTAGGATAAATTGGAAAATGAAAATGGAGCAATTTCCCCGCCTCTTTTTTGAAGTGCCATGAGAACGTCTTGTGATTTTGCTACCGGAAAAAAATCTGTTTGAAAAAGGTCCATCTTCTGCAAAGCTGGAACAATCAAAATTACTATTTCATAGTAATTACATTTGGTACAAATTGGAAAAATGAGAAAATACCAATGCAAGAGGAAGTTTTTAAGAAAATAATGGAAGGTGCTGAAATGAGTAAATTGACATTTGAAATTAGAGTACAAGAAGATAAACAATTTTATAAGATATGGGATTTATTTTATCAATGGTTAGACAAAAAAATATGGAAATGAAATATGTTAGAGAATTTTACAATACAAGGATAATAGAATTATACAGAACATAATATAAAAATGTACTACTATTGGATGGACTTAGGATGATTAATGAATTGTTATAATATAAATTAATTTAAAATTTTGAATATCTCGTATAGAATGATGGAATAATAGTTTAGTCAAATAAATGATTAACAATGATAATAATGTATACATATATATTAGACTGATAATATGAGAATTTATACAAACTGTAAGTGAGGACTAGGGAGAGGATGCACAAAAGATTTGTAACCAACTGACACACTGTATATATGTAATTGGAAGATGGTTTTATGTTTTATGTTTTGTTTGTGCATGTTTGTCTAAAAATAAAAATTATTTTTTTAAAAAATTACTATTTCATTCAAGATTAACACAAGAAACCTTATTCTCCCACTTTATTTCCTACAGTCCTTATTTCCAAAATCCCAGAAGCTGCAGCAGAAGTGTAGATTATTAAATAGGGTGAGCCATTCTTGCTAGGAATTCAAATTAAGTAGCCGAATTAAAAGAAGACAAAGATTAACAAGTTACAGCTAACTCCTTGACTTATGACCATACATTTAGTGACCGTTCAAAGTTATAATATGACTTACCTGCAGTCACATGATCATGATTTGGCAACTTGGCAATTATCACACATTTTTTATGGTTGCCACATCCCCATGGTCACATAATCAATAATTTGCAATGATACCAGGTGACTTCCGACAAGGAAAGTCAATATTAATATTGCTTAATTAATATTGTTCTTTGCTCCCTTCCTCTCCATGTCAGTTTATTTGATTTTAACTGAATTTTAAATTTATGATCTTTATTGTTTTAATGTTTTATATGGTACTTTTATGGAATAATTGTATGTCACCTAGAGTTGCCTTTGGTGACATGGGCGGCATATAAGTTTAATGAATGAATGAATAAATAAATAAAATCTGTTTCCACCTTTCTCATTTTTCTAAGCTGTTTAAAACATCTTGTTTTGGATGAAAGAAATGGTCCACAAATGCTCCAAATAAGAATGTATGAGTCAGGGGTCTGCAAACTTAAACATTCAAAGAGCCATTTGGACCCATTTCCCACAGAAAAGAAAACACCGGGAGCCTCACTCCCACTCAGTCACATGACACCCCCACCACCACCCCTGCCCAGGTTTGTGGTTCCCGGTGTTTTCTGTGGGAAATGGGTTTCTCTCTCCCGCCCGCCCTCCCTCTTTCTCCTTTCTGTTTTATGTGTTTTACCTTCTGGCAGGGCAAGGGGCGGGGATCACCCAACAGGGAGCTACAGCAGAGGGCCCAAAGAGCCGCATGTGGCTCCAGAGCCATGGGTTGCTGATATCTGGAATGAGTAATCCTCAACTTACAATACTTGGTTTAATGACCATTTGAAGTTACAATGGCATTGAAAAAAGGGATATTTATGACCTTTTTTCACACTCACAACTATTTTAGCATCCCCATGGTCATGAGATCAAAATTCAGAGTGACAACTGACTGGTATTTATGACGGTTGCCATATCCCAGGGTCACTTGATTTCCTTTTGAGACCTTCTGACAAGCAAAGTCAATGGGGAAGCCAGATAACTTAACAACTGCAGTGATTCACTTAACAACTATCACAAAAAGGTCATAAAATGGGGCAAAATTAACTTAATCACTATCTCATTTAGCAACAGAAATTCTGGGATCAATTGTGGCCGTGGATCTACCTGTAATTCATCACCAATAAAGTCAGTCAGGGTGGCGTCATGCCTTGGTAAATTCTTGGCACCTGGTTTAAGTTCCAATGTCCTCTTATTTTTTTAATAAAAAGAATGTTGTGGGACGTAGATGTCAATCATCACACTTGTTTAAGATCTGGGAAAATTTTGAGGGAAACTTTGCAGAAGAAGGGAAATTTTATTTCCCTTCATTTTATTTCCAAACAAAGGGAACTTTAAAAAAAAAAAACAAGAGCAGAGAATCCCAAACAACAATTAAGAGAACCTTGAGATATTGCACAGTTGCAAAAACAGCTAGCGAGCAGAGGATGAGGAAGAAGACAGATAAACATTTTGTTTTGGAATTAAAAATCTTCCTGAAAATATGCAGGAACTGATCCATCACAAAGGAATGTACAGATTGCCAAGCTTGCAATAGCATTATCTTAAATAAAGGAAGAAGCAAAATTAGTTACTTCTGTTGTGGCAGGTGGCTTATCTCTTCGCGTTGCTCCAAAGCTGTGTTCACATACTTTCCTGAGCCAGGGCTAAGAACCGTGATTTGCAAAATGAGATGTAATAGGGTAGTGGTAGTCAACCTGGTCCCTACCACCCACTAGTGGGCGTTCCAGCTTTCATGGTGGGCGGTATGGGTTTTGTCCCCTACTTTATAAATCACCATTACTGTGGAACCGGTGGGCGGTTAGAGAAAACCACTAACAGAGATACAAAAATGGGCAGTAGGTATAAAGAGGTTGACTACCCCTGTAGTAAGCTGTTCCTTAGTTAATACAGGTAATCCTCGACTTACAAAAGTTCATTCACTGACCGTTCAAAGTTACAAAAACGGTGACTTATGACCGTTTTTCACATGTCCCTTATATTCACATGATCAAAACCCAAGAATGTTGCAGAATCCCCATGTTCACATGATTTGACAATTGGATGCTTGACAACTGACTGACATTTATGACGGAGTCCTGGAGTCACGTGATCCCTTTTTGCGACCTTCCGACAAGCAACGTCAACGAGGAAGCCAGAATCACTTAATCCCCATGTTACTAATTTAAGTAACTGCAGTGATTCACTTGACAAACGTGGGAAGGAAAAGTCGTAAAATAGGGCAAAACTCAGTGAACAAATTTCTCACCTAGCAACATAAATTCTGGGCTCATTTGTGGTCGTAGGTCGAGGACTACCTGTACTATCCCGTAAAGCAGTGTTTCTCAACCTCGGGATCTGTTAAGATGCATGGCCTTGGTTCATGGACCTGAGTGGGGATTTTTGGGAGTCTATACATCAGGGGTATCAAACTTGATTTCATTGAGGACCACATCAGGGTTCATTTGACCTTGAGGGGCAGAGGCTGGGAGGGTGGGGCCTGCTTGACGTCACTCGTTTCAGGGGCGCTCGTGGTGCCTGAGTGCTCTGCCTGTGAAAACGGGCTCCCGAGCTCCGTTTTTGGCTGTGACGGCCTCCTGAAACCTTTTGCCAGTAAAAAATAGAGCTCGGGAGGGCCGCATGTGGCCCTCCCAAGTTCTGTTTTCACTGGTAGAGGCACCACAGGCTGATCCTTTGCTGTTTCCAGGATGGCTCTGCAGGCCAGAACTAAGCAGGCCAGATCCGTCCCCGAGGCCTTGAGTTTGACATGCCTGCTATATACATAGTAAAGTTGCTATAGTTGAGGAACACTGTCATAACACAAGCTTTACATGTCAAAACTGCCAAGTTCACACTCCTTCATAAGCTTAAGACAAATATGTGTCTTTGGAGTTCCATTGTGGTCATAATTTGAGGACTATCTTTAAAGGTGTTCAAATGCACAGCATGAAAACTTGCTTCAGTAATTGTTGTTAAAATTTAAAAAAAATCCGTTCTCCTTTTATTTTTCCTTTGTCTTTCTTAAGTCTTTTGGGTTTTTTTGTACTCTGGGATTTACTTTGTAAGCTTAAAAGCAGTGAATGTGAAGTAACAATTGTTTGTAGGCACCTCGAGATCCATCTGCTTTATGTTGTGGGATGATTAGATACGTCTTGTGAGATCAGTCTATGCGTTAATAACACACAGATGGACTCTGCGGGATTATTGCACAGCAAATAATTGCAGCGCATGGATTCTCAAATTTAGTAATTCAGTTGTCAGTGGTGATAATCTGCTAATCCAATATACATATTAAACTTCAAATCCAAAAACACTCGCAGTTCTCCAGGCATTAACTCAAGAATTAACTTAATTTGGCAAAGGACTCTCAGATCTAACTAGATTAGAATCTTGACTAAACACAGAGAGATTTTATTCACTCAGAAATTGTAAATACAGAACAAAAAGTCAAATACTGCATTTTATACAGGAAGTCCTCCACTTATGATGAATAGAATAGTATAGAATTATTAGAATTAGAATTAGAAATGGACAGGAATAGAATAGAATAGAATAGAATAGAATAGAATAGAATAGAATAGAATAGAATAGAA
>NW_020769316.1:5785282-5824058 GCF_900518735.1 Pseudonaja textilis | reverse complement strand
AATAGAATAGAATAGAATAGAATAGAATAGAATAGAATAGAATAGAAAATATGGAGTGGAGTGGAATGGAATAGAATAGAGTGGAATAGCATAGCATAGCATAGCATAGCATAGCATAGCATAGCATAGCATAGCATAGAATAGAAAATATGGAGTCGAGTGGAGTGGAGTGGAGTGGAATGGAATGGAATGGAATAGAATAGAATAGAATAGAAAATATGGAGTGGAGTGGAATGGAATGGAATAGAGTGGAATAGCATAACATAGCATAGCCTAGCATAGAATAGAAAATATGGAGTGGAGTGGAATGGAATGGAATGGAATGGAATGGAATGGAATAGAATAGAATAGAATAGAATAGAATAACTTTATTGTCATTTTCTTTTTTAAAAAATAAATTTTATTACGTTTTCAAATTTTAAAAACATAAAATAAAACTTTATACATTGTTATCAACATCAAGACATCTTTTGCATCTCCTTACATTTTTCAATATATGTATTTACTTATTCCTTTACCATTACATCTTACTCTTGTTACAAATTTCTAAACCACTCATACCTGGCATCCCAGGCCCTGTAGTAAATTTAATCTTCTCTGTCTTTTATTTTCATCGTTAACCTATCCATCTCTATACAATCTACTTTTTTTAATAACCATGCCTTCTGGTGGAACCCTTTTTTCTTTCCAGAGTTGTGTGTATGAAATCCTTGCAGCTGTTAATATGTGTAACATGATATATCTATCTGTTTTATTGCATTTTTGTGTTATTATACCTAATAAAAACGTTTCCGGATTAAGTTTAGTTTTCTGATTCATGATTTCTTCTATCCATTGTGTAATTGTATTCCAATATTTTTTCACTTCCTGGCATGCCCACCAGGTATGGAAATAAGTGCCTTTTTCTTTTCCACATTTTTTTGTCACTTTCAATGTACATTATTTGGCATAAATTAAAATGAAATTTTGTTGCATACAGCTCTCAGTGGGTCACCACCTCCAATATACACTACATAAACATGACAACTGAGCCCAAAAGTTCTGTTGCTAAATGAGACATTTGTTAAGTGAGTTTTACCTCATTTTATGAGCTTTTTTTTACCACAGTTGTTAAGTGAATCACTGCGATTCTTCAGTTAGGAACCTAGCTGTTAAGTGAATCTAGCTTCTCCATTGACTTTGCTTGTCAGAAGGTTGCAAATGGAGATCACATGACCCTGAGACATGGCAACGGTCATAAATATGAATCGGTTGCCAAAAGTCTGAACTCCGGTCAAGTGATCATGGAGAATGCTGCAATGGTCGTATGTGCAAAAAATGGTTGTAAGTCACAATATTATTCTATAAATCTTCATGCATTATACAAAGGAACGATTTTTTCCAGTTGGACTAGAAGATCTTCAGTGTCCCTTCCAGACCTACGAATCTATGAAATACAGGTTGTCCTCGACTTACAACCATTGGTTTAGTGAACATTTGTATAACAATACTGAAAAAAGTGACTTAAGATGGGTTTTCACTGAAACAACCATTGCAGCATCTCCAGTCACATGATCAAAAACTAGGCCCTTGTGTTTGTAACAGTTGCAATGTTCCAGGGTCATGTGATCACCATGTATGTCCCAAAGGTGCTTTTTCAAGAGGCAACTGGACTTCCTTGTTTTTTCTTTTGAAGACGCTTCGCTTCTCATCCAAGAAGCTTCTTCAGCTCTGACAGGATAGTGGGGAATGGAAGGATTTATATTCCTTGCAGTTAGCTGGGAATCTGCATGTTGTGTTTCAGCAGCCTTCTAAAACAGGGGTCTTCAAACTTTACAACTTTAAGACTTGTGGACATCAACTCCCAGAATTCCTCCTCCAGTCATGCTAGCTCAGGAATTCTGGGAGCTGGAAGTCCACAAGTCTTAAACTTGTCAAGTTTGAAGACTCCTGCTCTAAAAGGATGCAAATGACCAGCTGTCTACAAGGAATATAAATCCATCCATTTCCCACTATCCTGTCAGAGCTGAAGAAGCTTCTTGGATGAGAAGCAAAACGTCTTCAAAGAAAAACCATAAAGTCCGGTTGCCTCCTGAAAAAGCACCTTTGGGACAACCATAACCTGGATAATGGAGAATCTTTACAAACTTGGCAAGTTTAAGACATGTGGACTTCAACTTCCAGAATTCCTGAGCCAACATAACTGGAGGAGGAATTCTGGGAGTTGAAGTCCACAAGTCTTAAAGCTGTCAAGTTTGAACACCCCTGCTCTACAAACATTCACATGTATCCTTCCCATCTGGCTTCTGGGATCCAAATTCGCTTAATGACCACATAGTTCACTTAACAACTGTGGTGATTTACTTAATTAATGTGGCAAGGTGGTGGTAAAATGGGTCCAAACTCACTTAACAACTGCCTTGCTTAGCAACAGACATTTGGGGCTCAATTGTGATTGTAAAGTAGAGAACTACTACTATATATAAAAATGTTGGCATAAAGCCTTTTGTTATTTTTTGAGAGCCTCTTTGGGATAAAAATGCTTCTTGTTCTTTTACCCATGAGGTGAACTTAATGCGTTACTGTCAAAAACTGTGAGTTGTAGCACACTCAAGGGAACCTGTTCTTGTATCATCCTCACAGATATTCTTTTTTCCAGGTTTTTCTGTTTAAAAGATCATCATAAAACTTAGTTCACATCTTCTGCCAATTACTATCACTTCTCCCTGGAGAAGCCAGTGTTTAATATTTTCCAACAACTTGTGTTCTCTGTCTGCTTGAAAAATGATGAGTTTTCTAAGGAAACCGACGCATTTTGCCAACCTAAGTAGAGGTTGTCCTCGGCTTACGACCATAATGGAGCCCAAATTTTTGTTGCTATGTGAGATGCTTGTTAAATGAGTTTGGACCCATTTTACGATCTTTCTGGCCACAGTTCTAAAACGAATCACTGTATCAGGGTTCCAACAATACATCCCCCATTCAAATCATAAGTCTCTAGCTGCACCTCTCACAGTAAAAAAAAATGAATTTATTAGAAGTGACCATTTCGGCATTACCTGGATGTAGCCGACACTAAGACACATCATTCATTTCACCCTTGACCCTGGTCTTCCCCCCACCCCCTTGATGTATATTCTCCAATGGGGCACATCTATAGCCAAGAGTCATCAATCATGCTCTCCAGTAATAATCTTGTGCAACAATAGCTTCGGCCACCAAGCAATTATCTGAAGCATTTAAGGAATGCACTACTTTCCCTGCTCCCTTTCTGCTGGCAACTAAAATGACCAAAGAAGTATTTTTTAGTTGACACACTGCAGTTGTTAAGTTACACGACTGTTAGGTGAATCTGGCTTCCCCATTGTGTGTCAGAGGGTTGCAAATGGGGATCACGTGACCCTGGGATATTGTGACCGTCATAAATAGGAGCCAGTTGCGAAGAGACTGAATTTTGTTCACATGACCCTGGGGATGCTGCAACAGTTATAAGTGTGAAAAACGGTAATAAGTCATTTTTCCAGTGCCGTTGTAACTTTGAATGGTCACTCAATGAACTGTGGTAAGCTGAGATTTGCTCTGAGAACAGTAGGCAGTTTCATACTGAGAAAACAAATTCTCTGACTGAATTTCCTTACATCTTTTTTATTTCAGAGAATAGTGAAGTACACCAGCTAGCCATAAATGCATTTTTATCTAAGCGAGTCATGTCCGATTTTACAATATATTTTGCTGCCGTCATTAAGTGAATCACAGAGTCGTTAAATGAATCTGGCTTTCCCCATTGCCTTTGCTTGTTGGAGGTTAGCTGGGAAGGTCATGTGATTCCTGGGATGCTGGCAGTCCAAGTGCCTGAATTTGCATCAAATGACCACAGGGACGCTGTGACAGTCATAAGTGCAAGGAGCCACTGTAAGTCAGGGGTAAGTTTCAACACAGTCCTGACTTTGCATGGTCACTAAATGAACGGCTGTAAGTCGAGGATTACCTGTAGCCTGTGAGAAAGGTGAGAGAAGTTTCACCCTCTTTGTAAATGCTATCTCTGCGTCCATAGAATATTTACAACATCACGCAGGGTGGAAGGAGATTATGCTTCGTCCTCCACACAATCTCATCCAATTCTGCTGAAAGTTCCTCCTCAGTTTACATAAATATTAACTTTGCCTAATCAATTAATTGCTTTTAATTTGCTCTCATACTCACAGGCAAAGTACTGCCAAGGATCATACGTCACTCCGAAATCAGTCGATCGCTCCAGCACCCATAAGTCTGGACGGGGAGAATTTGCAAACTTGATCAGTACATAGGCCACATGGAACAACTGTGAAAGAAGCGGGGAAAAATGTATATTTTAGCACAAAAAAACACAGTTCCACTCCTCCAAGAACAAGCATGCGGCAGTTATATAAACCTGAAAGTTGTACAATTGTAGATGCAGAATTAGATGATAAGACTAGAAAAGTAAAAAGCCAGGAAAACACTTCCATTGGCTTTCTTCAAAATGGCGGAAAAACTAGGTATTCAAGATGTATGGCAAGAAATACATCCCAAAGAAAATCAATACTCATTTTATTCTAAATAGACTCATGTCCTGGTTAAGACTAAACAGGATATGGATGTCAGCAGAGTTGAAATCCAATGTTCAAGAAATAAATATAGAAATAAGCAACTGGACCAAAGGTGATATTCAGCAGGTTCTCACTAGTTCCAGAGAACCGGTAGTGGAAATTTTGAGTAGTTAAGAGAACCGGCAAATACCACCTCTGACTGGCCCCGCCCCCATCTATTCTCTGCCTCCCGAGTCCCAGCCGATCAGCTGGGTCTTCTTGTGTTTCCCTGCACAGGAGAACGGAGCTGGGAAGCAGGTTAGTGGGGTGGAGAGGGAAGGGGATTTTGCAGTAACCTTGCCCTGGAGTGAGGTGGGAATGGAGATTTAACAGTATCCTTCCCCTGCCACGCCCACCAAGCCATGCCACGCCCACCAAGCCATGCCCACAGAAGCAGTAGTAAAAAAATTTGAATCCTACCACTGAACTGGGCAGATCCCAATCTGATAAAAGTTGTATGGAAGGGACGAAAAGGGAAGCTAAGATGGACACTGAATCAATCAATACCCAAAGAAAAGGAATTTATTCGATTTATGGAAAGAGAATTGGATTTTTTCTTTAAAGAGAACAGAAAAGACGTATCATCAAGTTTTGATTGGATGATTACAAGTATTCCTCGACCTACAACAATTCATTTAGTGACCGCTTGAAGTTACAACGGCACTGGGAAAAAAGTGACTTATGATCGTTTTTCACACTTAGTACCGTTGTAGACTCTCCATTGTCACGTGATTAAAATTCAAACACTTGGCAACTGGCTCAGTGTCCAGGGTTTTACCAGATTACCTTTTACGACCTTCTAATAAGCAAAGTCAGTTAGGAAGCCAGGGTCACTTAACAATCATGTTATTAACTGAACAACTGCAGTGATTCACTTAACAACTATGACAACATTGTAACATGGGGGCAAAATTCACTTAAAATTCATCTCACCTGGCAACAGAAAATTTGGGTTCTATTGTGGTGATTAGTCAAGGTCTAATTGTAATATGGAAATTAAACAAATAGACTGAAAAAAAATCTTCCCTATACTTCATCAGGTTTTCAGAAATTGTGCTATATTTCTTTATGTTTTTTTAAATAAAAGGGTAGTGGATTAAAATTTATGATGGACCTTCTGTATAGCTTTTTGGGTACTTTCCATAGGCCATCCATCTCATGAAGAAGGCTTTTCATAAAGCCTCTTGTATGCAATCAGAAAGGAAATCCCACCCCATTCTGGCCCTGATGGTGTTACTTAGTTGGGTAATGAAACATCTGCCAGAAAACAACCAAGCTCAGAGAACACCAAGGACCCTAATTTCAACCTGAATTACAAATATTCTCATCCATGGCTACTAATTATTGCTTTTAAAACACATTCTTCCTTAGAAAGGAAACTTTCCTTCGTATGATATATACCCAATCGGTTGCTAAGACAAGGTAGCTTCTGGTAAGACCTTCACAGCTCTCAATTCAAGTGCTTCTAATTCATTTGAAGACTGAGAGTAAGAATGGAATCTGTATTGTTAAGCAAATTAAATACCCAGACAACTCAACATTTATTAAACACTAAGAAATGTAATTGATAGAACAGGAGTGTCAAACTGGATTTCTTTGACGCTGAATCAGCACTGTAGTTCTCTGCAGGCCAGAGCGGGGTGGGTGGGGGTGGGATGGATGCCTCGTGCAGCACCCTGTCAGCCAAAATGGGGTGGGGGGGTCCACGGGCAGCCCCCCTGAGTCTCATTTTCACCCTCCCTGGCCTCCTGCAGCACACTGCCAGCCGTTTTCAGGCTCATTTTGGGGCCGTTTTCTGGCCATGCAGGGTGAAAACGAGGCTCAGGGGGCCGTCCTTAGCCACCAGAGGCACCAACGGCCGGTCCTTTGATATTTCCAGGGCAGCCCCGTGGGCTGGATTTAAACAACCTGAGGGCCAGATCCGGCCTGCAGGCCTTGAGTTTGACACCCCTGTAATAGAAAATTAACTTTAAAAAAAAAAATTTTTTTTTAAAGATTGATCTGTGCAGCCATGTTCTTGCCAAGACTGAAAAAAAGCATGCAGCTTAAAAATATCAGTGCTGGGGGGGGAAAGACAACAATCTCAGCAACGGAATTCCTCTTTTTAAGCTGGCACCGGCTTTCTCCAAAAATCTTCCCTTCATCATCCTGTCAAAAAAGTTCTATTTAAAAACACACAAAATGACCCTTATTTTATCAGTAGGGTAAGAATGTTTAAAGTAAAACACAGGAAATGTGACATTTACAGAAATATGGGTTTCCAGTGTTCAAACCAAGGGAATAAAATTGTCACTAAATCAACTGTTGTAAGTCAAGAACTACCTATAACTATGAGCCACCCAAAGTCATTGGCAGACCACCTGCTTATCAATTGCATTTCTGTGTAAATAAATAAACAACTCCATCAATTGTACAATACCATAAAAGGAAAAGAGAAACCTGTGGGGAAAAGTAAGAGAAACACACATCTCTATATTTTAGATGTCTGCCGGCTGGTTTTTATACTCAAAAACAGGTATGAAAATGTGGAATGTATATGCTACTCCCGGAAAACGTAAGTTTTTGTTTTATTGATTTTTCCTGAACTGGGATTATTTGCAAAGAAAACTATGAAAGTATATAGGATTCAGTTTCTGCTTTTAATTAATATTGTATCATCAACATGATCTAGTTATTATTGCTTCTCCAGGCAATTAATTGTATGGAGATTCATATTCAGTTCCAGAACCATAAATATTCTTCTCTAAATAACATTAATCAACACATTTACTATTTGTTTCTTTTTTTGTTTCTATATTCATCTCTTGTTGCTTCACAATGTTTATGTCAAAGTCGTTTTATTTCCTAAATTATTGTCCTAATAATTTTCTTTGTTCCTTTCCACTTTCTTGAAAGAACTAAGAAACTTCTAGAAACACCTGTTACATTATTCCACCTTAATCCTCCTTTTGGCTATCTTCTTTTTAATTCACCATGTTTATCAATTGATTGATTTTTTAAAAGTGTATTGAACTTTTGAGAAAAGAATACAAAAAAGTCAAGATAATTTTTCTCTTCAATAACAAATGAAAATCTTTTCCTTCCCCCCTCAAAAAACTATATCAAAGGTATATATTTAGTACATGTTTGTTTCTATTGTTTTAAGTTGCTTGTAATATTTTTAACTTTAATATATTTTAACATATTGATTTTAAAATATTTTTAATCTTTTAATACATTAAAAACTGTAACATATTTTTTGAATTGTAAGCTGCCTGGAGTCATTGACTGAGATAGGCAGCTACAGAAATTAAACAAATAAATAAACAAAAATTAAAAAATTAAATAAACTTATCGAAGGATCGTTCGTAAGTATTTAAACATTTCAGCTTCAAATAACATTGGCGATACTTAAATCAATTGCTTAGCATTTTGAGGGTTAAAATATAACATAAAAGAAATGAACGTGCCTTTTTTATGTGGACACAATAACTTTCTAGACGTCCCATTCCTTTGTAATGTGGAAAAAAAGAAAGACGCACACACACATACACACATTAAAAAGGAAAATTCAGCCAGGCCTACATTCCTAAAAAGGTGAAACAGTTCTTATCTTTCTACAGTAGGTTAATTATGGAGGAATCCAGCTAGAAAGGAATACAAATCAAAAACCTCTCCCTTCCTTATTTCTACAAAGAATTCGCTGGATTATAGATAATATTGCAGCACTCAGAGAGTAGGGTAGGGGGAGTAGGGTGAGACAGCCTTTAAAAGACTGATAAAAGGTTGCCCATGACTATAAAATAATAAAAAGATTGCGATATTAATCTCAAACAAAACATATACACCATAGCAAAGGCCACAATTTATCTGCTAAGTATATTTCTCCTTAATCTGAAATGCATGCATTATCTAAAAATAAAAATACACAACTGACCACAACTGAGCCCAACACTTCTGCTGCTAAATGAGACATTTGTGGAGTGAGTTGTGCCTCATTTTCTGACCTTCCTCATCACAGATGTTAAGTGAATAAATCAATGCAGTTGTAAATGGAAGGCAGGTTGGTAGCAATTGATTTTTTGAGTTACACCTATGCATGATGGCTTCCGGATCTGAATGAAAGTGCACCATTGTCATGTTTTGTTTAATTCCTCTGCCATTGAAGTTTAAAAGAAGTACTATTAAATAATAGATTCCTATCTGTATAGGGATAGCAAACTTGACTGCACTTGTACAGCTGCTGCTGTTAAACCTTTTTTTAATTCTTAGATGTTAAATACAGGTAGTCCTTGACTTGTTACAGTTCATTTAGTGACCGCTCAAAGTTACAACGGCACTGAAAAAAAGTGGCTTATTATGGCCATTTTTCACACTTACGACCTTTGTAGCTTCCCCATGTTCATATGATCAAAATTCAGATGGTTGGCAACTGGTTCATACTTATGACCATTGCTGGGTCCCAAGGTCATGTGATTCCCCTTTTGCGACCTTCTGACAAGCAAAGTCAATGGGAAAGCCAGGTTCACTTAACTGGGTTACTAACTTATCAACGGCAGTGATTCACTTAACAACTCTGGCAAGAAAGGTCATAAAATGGGGCAAAACTCCTTTAACAAAGGTCTCTCTCACTTAACAACAGAAAGTTTAGGCTTAATTGTGGTCATAAGTTGAGTACTACCAATATTACGATTGGGGTGATTTTTTTCAGTAACATCAAAGCTTGATTTGATAAATAAAAGAAGAACCTTCACTTCAATCTGATAAACTAGAATAGGGGTCTCCAACCTTAGCAACTTTAAGACTTGTGGACTTCAACTCCCAGAATTCCTCAGCCAGCTGAGGAAGCTGGCTGAGGAATTCTGAGGAAGCTGGCTGAGGAATTCTGGGAGTTGAAGTCCACAAGTCTTAAAAGTTGCTAAGGTTGGAGACCACTGAACTAGAAGATACAGAAATGACCAAATACCAGGTCCTTACACGGGAACCGAAAAAGGTTTGCCACCACTGGATTAGTGCTTAAACTGGAAACTAGACCTCAGCGTTTGGCCATAATTGGGTCCAGAATTTCCATTGCTAAGCAAGACAATTTTTAAGGATTCACACCCAATTTTACAACCTTTCCTGCCAGAGTTGTTAAGTGAATCACTGCAGTTCTTAAATGAATCACACAGTCATTAAGTGAATCCAGCTTCCCTCACTGACTGCTGGGAAACCAGGTGGGAAGGAACTCAAATTCCGTATAATTTTCCCATTTATAATTGTGGACTACTCAATAGAAAGGGAAAAATGGAAAATTTCCCACGCCTACAGATGTATCCTCCTCATATTTTCTTCACAAAATGACGAGGATTGTGTTTCCAGTCATGGCTTAATTGCACATCACTTCATGGTTGTTGATTCTACCGAGAAACGGGCTTTGACCCTATATTTCTCTATTCTCTATTGTGGCTTTGAAACTTGACCTCAGTGTCATGTTGATAACACCTCCATCTCTCGGTCCCTGATTCTTGTTTGGTTGTCCAGGAATTTATTTCCAGCCTCCAACTGACCTGAACCGATTTTCTACATCCAATCTAACCTCGTGGGCTTGAATGGAAAACAAAACAACTTTATTTAATTTCACTAAAAGCAAAGCTTTTAGCAAAGCCTAATCGTGTTCTGATTTGAGTGCTTATCATCTGATAGACATCTTAATGAGTTCCTCTCATTTTAGCTCATCCAGATGAAGAGAAAGAATCTCAAATTCTTCCCATAAAAACCACCATTTCCATTAGCATCCTCCATTGGAATGAAGGGGAGCAAAGGGGAAAATTTCACCAAGCAATTAAATGAAGGAAAGTCCTCCCCAAAACTGGATCAAATAATAGATGTAATTCACAGCTCTAAATTGTAATGCCGCCTGTCCCAAAGGTGCTTTTTTCAAGAGGCAACTGGACTTTCTGGTTTTTCTTTTGAAGACATTTTGCTTCTCATCCAAGAAGCTTCTTCAGTTCTGACTGGATGGTGGGGAATGGAAGGATTTATATTCCTTGCAGACAGCTGGTCATTTGCATTATTTTAGCAAGTTGTTAAGGCTACTTGGAGGTTTATCTGTGTCCTCGAGGTCATCTGAGTGATGCAAATGAGTGTGGAGCCTTCTTGGCTGCAGGATATTCCTATGTCATTAACTTAAGAACTTCAGTGATTCATTTAACAACGGTGGCAAGAAAGGTCATAAAATGGGTCAAAATTCACTTAACAAATGTCTCGCTTAGCAACAGAAATTTTGGGCTCAATTGTGGTTGTAAGTCGAGGACTACCTGTATTTATGATAGCTGCAGTATTCTGGAGTCGTACAGATAATCAAGAGTTGGAAGAGACCTTGTAGGTCATCTAGTCCGGGGGTCACCAACCTTTTGGACCTCAGGGACCACCAAACCCATAATTTTAAATCCCAGGGACCACTAACCGGTTCTGTGGGCATGGCCTAATTTGTGGGTGTGGCTTGGTAGTCATGTGACTGGATGCGCATGGCTTGTGTGTAAATATTATAATATTTATATAAATATTGATTTTTTTATAAAAAAGAGCAACTTTTACACAAAATCAGGCAAAGCAGGCAGGCAGATTGAGTTGCTCACAGGATCACATTCAGAGATCTATCTATCTGCCATCAGCTATCTGAGTCTATCACATAAAATTTGCTTGTAAGCAAACTCACAAAATTAATTCACAATACACCATGTATGTAAATATTGAATGTTTTATTTTACAAAAGAGCAATTTTTACCCAAAATCAGGCAAAGCAGGCAGACAGATTGAGTTGCTCTCACAATCATTCAGTGATCTATCTATCAGCCATCGGCTAGCTCAGTCTGTCACGTAAAGTTTGCTTGCCATGAGTCTGCACTGAATAATAGAACCTTCAGTCCTAAGGGAGGTTCGGCTGTGCTTAAAAGCAGAGCTGAAGATCTAAAGATTAGCTAGAAAGCAAGAAATCCAACCATTTCCCGCTTCCTAGCTAATCTAAATCTCCCAGCATAGCAGATGGTCGGAAAAATAGCAATTTGGCAGGCAAGTTTGCCCGGTAAGGAGTGAGTGGGCGGGGAGGGTGCCTGCGGGCTACGTGGGTGGTGCAGCCTTGTGTTTCTGCACAGCCTGGATTAATTGCTTTGTGGGGGGTGCTCTGGGGATGAGATTTCTCTGCGGCCCACCAAAATTTTCTTGCGGCCCATCAGTGGGCCACAGCCCACCGGTTGGCGAACACCGATCTAGTCCAACCCCTCCCCCTCCAGCCTAAGTGATCCCCTTTTGTGACCTTCTGATAAGCCAAGTTTATCAGAATCTGGGAAGCCAGATTCACTGAAAGAACTGCAGTGATTCACTTAACAGCTGTGGCAAGGAAGGTTGTAAAACGAGGAAAACTCACTTAACAAATGTCTCACTTGCCACCTGGAATTTTGGGCCCAATTGTGGTCGTAAGTCGAGGACTACATGGGTTACACTGTATTCCACTCTTAACGGTCATCTTAAGTTAGCCTTCAGTATAAAAAGGGGATTTTTTTTTTTCCTGTGATTTCTTCACAGACGTGTAACAGCTGCTCTAAGCTCGTTACAAACCGCTTCCTCCATTCAGAGTAGCAGCTGCAGCAACTTTTTGTGCCCAGAATATAATTAAATGCCAAAGATAATTATTTGCTACAAGAAATACACTGCGACTGCATGAGGAATTTCAAGCTCTGACCTTTCGCTGGGAGATGTCATATTAGTTCTTTTTGTAAAAAAAAACAAAAAAGTTCCAAGGGAATGAAAAGGTCACTTGGCAGTTAACAAATCCTGACCTACTGTTTTGCAGAAAATTTGGCTGCCGACAATATTATATCTGGGCATCCCTGGAAGACACTGTGGAAATGATAAAACTCAATAGTAGGTGCGTTTGTCACACATTTAATTAATTTGTTTATTTAACAATGGTATGTGGTTGCCCAGCTCATATATAGGTAATAACAGAATAACAGAGTTGGAAGGGACCTTGGAGGTCTTCTAGTCCAACCCTCCTTTTCTCAAGCAGGAAACCCTATACCATTTCAGACAAATTGTTGTCCAATCTCTTCTTAAAAACCTCCAGTGATGGAGCACCCACAACTGCTGAAGGCAAGCCATTCCATTGATTAATTGTTCTCACTGTCAGGAAATTTCTCCTGAGGTTGCTTCTCTCCTTGATTAGTTTCCATCCGTTGCTTTTTGTCTTGCCTTCAGCTGCTTTGGAGAATAGCTTGACTCCCTCTTCTTTGTGGCAGCCCCTAAAATATTGGAACGCTGCTATCATGTTTCCCCTAATCCTTCTTTTCATTAAACTAGACATACATCAACCATTCTTCGTATGTTTTTGCCTCCAGTCCCCTAATCCTCTTTGTTGGTCTTCTCTGTGCTCTTTCTAGACTTTCAACAACTTTTTTACATCGTGGCGACCAAAACTGGATGTAGTTTTGAATGACTGTTTTTCACACTTAAGACCATTGCAGCATCCACATAGTCACGTGATCAGAGGTAGTATTCATCAGGTTCTGACCAGTTCTTGAGAACCGATAGAACCAATAGTGGAAATTTTGAGAACCGGCAAATACCGCCTCTGACTGGCCCCGCCCCCATCTATTCTCTGCATCCCAGGTCCCAGCTGATTGGCTGGGTCTCCTTTTGTTGCCCTGCACAGGAGAACGGAGCTGGAAAGCAGGTTAGTGGGAGGGGGGAATGGGGATTTTACAGTATCGTTCCCCTGCCATGCCCACCAAGCCACGGCCATAGAACCAGTCGTAAAATTTTTTTGAATCCCAACACTGCGTGTGATCAAAAATTGGATGCTTGACAACTGACTCATCTTTATGACGGTTGCAGAGTCTCAGGGTCCTGTGTTCACTGTTTGCGGCCCTCCTGACAAACAAAGTCAATGGAGAAGCCAGATTCACTTAACAACTGTGTTACTAACATACTAACTGCAAGGATTCACTTAACAATTGTGGCAAGAACAGCCATAAAACGGGACCAAACAGCTTTATAAAGCCTTAGTAAAGCTGCACCTGGAATACTGCATCCAGTTTCGGTCACCCATTAGAAAAAAAGATGCTGAGACTTTTGAAAAACGATCGGGTTACTAACCTACCAATTACAGTGATTCACTTAACAACTGAGGCCAGAAAAGTCATAAAATGGGGGCAAAATTCACTTAACCAATGTTTCATTTAGCAACAAACATTTGGGGCTCAATTGTGGTTGTACGTTGAGGATGACCTGTTATTTCTGGATAAGAGATTCCCTCTTCACACGCTCTCCAACAATTCTCCGCATGAAATGCGACACTTGGCAACTCAGTTTCGTTAAATCCCCAAGCTGGAACTTCCTGAGTTGATGACCTTTCCTAAGGTCTCCTTCTCGTGTCTACGTGTTTGCAAGAGAGGTCGGCTGGGGCCTTTTGTGAGGACCATGAGAGAGAGAGAGACAGCGCATTCTCTGCATAAATAAATTCAGAAGAGAAACCATAAGCGCGAAAATTGCATCGTAAACTGCGAAATGAAAGCATTTGCAGGCAAGCAAAGATCTCAGCCATCAGGGCAAAAATTGCAATAATACGGTGTCTCCAATAGATTCCTGACTGAGCTGCATCTCTGTATATCGCTTCTTTTCAACATTGCTCTGATATCAAATGCAGGTAGTCCTCGACTTACAATGGTTTATTTAGTGGCTGTTCAATGTTACAATGGCGATCAGTGGTGGGATTTAAATTTTTTTACTAGCGGTTCTGTGGGCATGGCTTGGCTTGGTGGGAGTGGCTTGGCTTGGTGGGCATGGCAGGGGAAGGATATTGTAAAATCCCCATTCCCTCCCCACCCAACTAACCTGCTTTCCAGCTCCGTTCTCCTATGCAGGGCAACAAAAGAAGACCCAGCTGATCAGTTGGGACTCGGGAGGCAGAGAATAGATGGGGGCGGGGCCAGTCAGAGGTGGTATTTGCCGAACTACTCAAAATTTCCACTACCTGTTCTCCAGAACCTATCAAAATTGGCTGAATGCTACCTCAGATTTAGCCTACAGGCACCTCCATATCTTTATCACTCTTCTTTATTAGCTAAGCTACAGCTCAGATTGAAATATATTCGAGGTAGCATCAGTTCCATTTCATTTCTCCTTGTCAGACTGATGGGCACATCTGGAACCAAAATGGTCTGCCTGGAAATGCTGGTGCCCCCCGACAACCATGCTGTGCTGACTCAGTTTTAATGAAGACTGATTAGCCGGGTCAACAGGTCACAGTCAGTTATTAGGCTGGGAGGATGAAATCTTATTTCCCGGGTTAAGGTTCCTTCTTCAGGATGTGAAGCTTGTCCCAATAAATTAAGGTGAAGTTCAACTGAGGTCCAGAGCAGAGGATGGATGGATGGCTGCTTCCTTTTTGAAGAAAGGGATGTTAGACATCACAAGACGGATTAGCCGCTGGAAGAAGTCTTGTGACCATCGTGCAAAGTTTAGTGGAAGAATGCAGGAAGATTCATTTAAATGCAGAAGAACAAAAAATAAAAGCTGTTTCAGCTCATCAAATTCAACTGGCTGCCTCCTCTTAATAACTCAGAAATGCTATTTATGTTTTTTTTAAGGAATCCATGCAGGACTCCACCCAGCCAGCCAGGGCCGTCTTAACAGCATTATGGGCCCTGGGCAAAGCAGTGTACTGGGGCCCCTATGACTCACGGGAATAAAAATGTAAATGGTGGATAAAATTAAACATATATTTGCATGTTAGTATTAATAACAAAAATGCAGTAAAATATAATAAACATGTTGCTGTATTTATAGGATACGAAGTGCATTGAAGGGTTAACATACACCGATTAGTATGGGGCCCCTATGCTCGTGGGGCCCACGGGCAAGTGCCCATCAGGCTCATGCGTTAAGACAGCATTGCATCCATCCATCCAGAAAGACAGCCATCCCATATAGGTAATTCTCAACTTACGACCCACAATTGAGCCCAAAATTGATGTTGTTATGTGAGAAATTTGTTAAATGAGTTTTGCCCCATTTTACGACTTTAGTAAGATGGTTGTTAAGTGAATCCAGTTTCCTCATTGACTTTGCTTGTCCGAAGATCACAAAAGGCGATCACATGACTCTGGGATACTGCAAATGTCATAAATGTGAATCAGTTGTCAAGCATCTGAATAGATATCACGTGATTATGGGGATGCTACAACGATTGTAAGTGTGGAAAAACGGTCATAAGTCACTTTTTTCAGTGATGTTGTACAGGCAGTGCTCAGCCTATGACCACAATTGGGCCCAAAATTTCCATTGTTAAATGAGACATTTGTTAAGTCACTTTACAACCTTTCTTGCTTCAGTTGTTAAGTGAATCATTGCAGTTGATAAGTTAGTAACCTGATTGTTAAGTGAATCTGGCTTTCCCATTGACTTTGCTTGTCAGAAGATCACATGACCTTGGGGACGTTGCAACGGTCATAAGTATGAACTGGTTGCCCAGCACCTGAATTTTGATCACATGACCATGGGGATGCCACAAAGGTTGTAACTGTGAAAAAACGGTCATAAGCTACTTTTTTCAGTGCCGTTGGAACTTTGAACGGTCACTAAATGAACTGTTGCAAGTCGAAGACTATCTGTAACTTCGAATGGTCATTAGGTAAACAGTTGCAATACCTGTATTTTGTCCAAAATAAAAGCATCTGATCACCAATTTCCTCAAAATAAGCAATGGCCTAAACCAGGGGCTCCCCAAACTTGGCAACTTTAAGACTTGTGGACTCCAACTCCCAGAATTCTCCAGCCAGCATAGTTTGGGGACCCCTGGCCTAAACATTTCAAGAAAGCAGATGTTAAGAGAACGTCCACATTGTACCTGACAGCTGGACTTTCCTTGAACTTGCAAACCTGGCAATTTACACACATCGCAAAATGTTGGCTAGTAAAACCTGCACTCTCTCCCACATTCTGACAGGCACTCCTGTTACGTTATCTAAATTTCAAACCTCTGAAAAGGTTGCAGAGCAAACACAGACTTGAGCAAACACAGGTAGCCCTTGACTTACGACCACAATTAACTCCCAAATGTCTGTTGCTAAGTAAGACATTTGTTAAGTGAGTTTTGCCCCATTTTACGACCTTTCCTGACTCCATTGTTAAGTGAATCATTGCAGTTGATAAGTTAGTAACCTGGTTGTTTTTCAAAAGTCTCAACATCTTTTTTTTCTAATGTGGTGACCAAAACTGGATGCAATATTCCAGGTGTGGCCTTACTAAGGCTTTACAAAGACTGTCCCATTTTATGGACTTTCTTGCCACAGTTGTTAAGTGAACCGCTGCAGTTGTTAAGTTAGTAACCCAGTTGTTAAATGAATCTAGCTTCTCCACTGACTTTGCTTGTCTGAAGGTCGCAAAAGGGAATCACACGACCTCAGGAGTCAACAACCGTCATAAATATGAACCAGTTGCTAAACACCTGAACTTTGATCAAATGATTGTGGGGATCCTGCAAAGGTTTTAACTGTGAAAAACGGTCACAAGTCACTTTTTTCAATGCTCGTTATAACTTTGAATGGTCACTAAATGAACCATTATAAATCGAGGACTACCTGTACACGTTTTGCTGAGGGAAGAAATGGAACTCTTCAGTCTTGGTGATTCATGTATGAGGAGAAGGAAGAACATTTTAACCAGTTAAAGGACATCTTCTCAGGCCCAAGGCCTTATAGCTATGGTCAAATCTCAAACCCCCAGTGGCTGTCAAAAGCTCTTTACAGATTACAGATTAACAGAGTTGAAAGGGACATTGTAGGTCATCAAGTCCAACCCCCCGCCCAAGCAGGACTCGGCCTCTAACCCTAACCCTAAACCTACACCATTTGCAACAGATAGCAGTCCAGTCTCTTCTTTTTTTTTGTAATAAGTTTTTTATTTTTATATTTTTAAAAAACATCTCTTTTGGTGAACAATGTGGTTCCAGGTTTTTACATTTCCATACAAACCTGACTTAAGTTACATATTCTTTCATATTCAATTTCAAGTCCAGTCTCTTCTTGAAAGACTCCAGGGATGAAGCTCCCACAACTTCTGAAGGCAACTTCTATTCCATGGGTTGATTGTTCTCACTGTCAGAAAATTTCTCCTTATTTCCAGGTTGAATCTCTCCTTGTTCAGTTTCCATCCATTATCCCTTGTCTGGCATTCAGGTGCTTTGGAAAATAGGTTGACACCCCCCACCCCACCCCCCCACACACACTCTGTGGCAGCTCCTCAAATATTGGAGCACTAATATCATGTTTCCAAATAATCAGAGTTGGAAGGGACCTTGTAGGTCATCTAGTCTCCCCTGGCCCTTCTCCTCACTAGACTAGCCATTTCATTCTAGTGTTCTCCTTGATCTTGCCCCTTCACTTTCTCCACCAAGTATCATCTTCTACAGGTAATCCTCAACTTACAACCGTTTGTTTAGTGGCCTTTAAAGTTACAACAGCAGTGACGTATGACCACTTGTGACACTCATGACTGTTGCAGCATCCCCATGGTCACATGATCAAAATCCAGATGCTTGGCAACGACATCATATTTATGATGGTTCCAGAGTCCCGTGATCATGTGATCACTTTTTGTGACCCTCTGACAGGCAACGTCAATGGGGAAGCCAGAGTCACTTAACAACCATGTTACTAACTTAACAACAGGAGGGATTTGCTGAACTATGGCAAGAACTGTCGTAAAATGAGACAAAACCCATTAACAACTGTCTTGCTTAGTGACAGAAATTTGGGGATCAATTGTGGTCATAAATCAAGGAGTACCTTTACTTCCCTCACCCCTGCCATTCCTTTTCTACCAGTCTATTAGATGCTTATGTGCCCTTAAATGTGGCTGCCTGGTGATTATCACCAAAAGAGAACAAGCAGTCTATATTTCACTCAAAGTTCAAGTCGTTCTTCTGGGACAGCGGTGGCAAGCTCCAGATGTGGCCCACAGGGTGCTTACCGTGTTTCCCCAAAAATGAGACCAGGTCTTATATTAATTTTTGCTCCAAAAGATGCATTAGGGCTTATTTTCCAGTTAGGGCCTATTTTCGGGAAACTACGGTTCCAAGTGTGTCCATCGGACTGACAATCTTAACTGGGGCTTATTTTCAGGGTAGGGCTTATATTATGAGCATCCTGCAAAAATCATGCTAAGGGCTTATTTTCCAACTGGGTCTTATTTTCAGGGAAACAGGGCAGATCTGGCCTGGTCTAGAAATAGCAAAGGACCAGCCCACGATGCCTCTGTCAGCCAAAATGGGCCACGTAGGGACTACACGAGCCTCCCCTCCCCCGGCAACCCATTTTTGTGCCTAGATCGCCTCCTGCAGCACTTTGCCAGCCAAAATGGGGCAAGGAGGGGCAGACAAGGCCCCCGGTGCCCTGTTTTCGGCCTGGATGGCCTCCCTCCCTGCCTGCCAGCCTACAGATAAAAAAACTACAATGCTGATCCGGCCCCCTAAGAAATCCAATTTGACAGCCCTGTTCTAGGAGAACACAAACATCTTCTTCAGTTCGGCAGTACGAAACCATCTCTCTTCTTTGTCTCATTCTTTTAAGCCAGGGCTCCCCAACCTGCGGCAAGTGCGTACCCCGTCCATTCTTGCCAACTCTGTTCTAAGCCTTCTTTACCTTTTAGCTAACAAAGTAACTTTGTCTGTGCATTGCTTGTACACAGTTTGCATCTCCTGCCATCTTACGATCTATTTGCTGTACAGGATAAGCACGAATGGGGTCAATAGCTATCCATGATTCACTCCCTTTCCTGTTCTGAATCACTACTTCTCTAAACTAAGTTCTTACAATAACTTCTCATCTGTTCAAACATTTCTCAGAAGAATAATTGGCTATCGTGGCAAAATGCGGCATGCATATTAGCCTCAAGTATGCAGTATACCAGATTCTCCAAATTTTGCTCCACGTATTCTCTGAGAGCTCATCTTCATAGGGTTCATGTTCCCACACCAATTCACATTATGCCCTTGAATGTGGGTTTCTACAAAATCCTAACTTACATTTCTGTTTTGTCAGCAAGCAAACCGTTGCTGACAAAGGAGTTGCCTTCTCCTTCCAGGATGCTGGAACACAATTCTTATGATGATCATCTAAGGAGCACAATCTGGCCATGCTGGCTTGAATCATGGCAATCTAATATGTCTACAAGAAAAACGGTTCTGTGAAATCTGGTTTACCATAACCAAACCAAATGTAACATCATCAGTGCTAGTAAAGGAGTAGGGTTCGCTCTCATTTTATGCCCTCTCAGTGTCGATAACAACAGTCCAATTAAAGAACAACCAAGTCCACGCCCAACAACACTGACAGAGGAAGACACTGGTATACAAAAGAGAGCAGTCTCTTATTGGCACTGATGATGTTACCTAGCTGGGTAATGAAATGTCTGCAAGAAAACAAGCAAGCTCAGAGAGCACCAAGGACCCTGAGCTACAAGTATTCTCTTCTATCAATACCAAAACCCTGGTTTGCCTAATTCAATGTCGTGGCGACTTAAGCATCCAACACACACCATGAGGCAATGAATCCATGAGCTGCCTTGCAGACACAAAGATCTAATCCTGACATTTGAACAGTGATGTCTGAACTAAGATAAGGCAAGGCGGGATAAGAAGCAATGGATGGAAACTAATCCAGGACAGACCCAATCTAGAACTAAGGAGAAATTTCCTAAGAGTGAAAACAGCTAATTAGCGGAATGGCTTTTGCCTGCAGAGCTTGTGGGTGCTCTATCACTGGAGGGTTTTAAGAAGAGAGTGGTCTGAAGCCATTGGTCTGAAAGGGGTGTCAAACTCAAGGCCTGGGGAACGGATCCAATCCATGGAGCGCTTAGATCTGGCCCACGAGACCGCCCTGCGAATAGCAAAGGACCGGCCCACAGTGCCTCTGCCAGCCAAAACGGAGCTCAGGAGTGCCACGTGCTCCATTTTCGCTGGCAGAGGGTTGCAGGAGGCCATTGTAGCCGAAAATGGAGCTCGTGAGAGCCACGCGTGGAGCCCGTTTTCACTGGTAGAGCTCTCAGGCTACCACAGGTGCCCCCGACACTAGTAATGACAAGCTGGCCGTGCCCCCAGCCCCCACAAACACAACCCTGATGCGGACCTCAATGAAAGCGAGTTTGACACCCCTGGTATAGGGTCTCCTGCTTGAGCAGGGGGTTGGACTAGAAGACTTCCAAGAAGATCGTTATTCTGATGTTCTGAAGACACAGAAGGACAGCTGCCATAAAAGGCTGAGGCAGTGAAATATTACAGCCAAGACTCCCATTGTTGACACAATCGGTCCATATGCAGCGACTCTTATTAATACTTTATCTTGTCTAAACAAAAGTGCAAATGGTAAATCTATCCAGCTTTTCCTGGAGACTGACTTATCCTCCAGACCCCGGGAATCCATAAAAGATGACTCACTACTGGTGATTCAGTCTGCAGCTATGAGCATGTCTCCAGAGACCTGTGGTATAGCAGGAAAAGACCCACATGCAACCTCATAGATTCCGTTGTAGAAGATAGTCTATAAGGCTTTAGAATAACAGGAAGTTTTAGGAAGGGAACTACTAATTGCTAGGTTCCAACTATTCTCTCCTGTAAGGATATTTACGTAGGTCTTAAGGTCATTGCTTAAGATTCTTAATGTCAGAGAATAGATTGGCTTCAGGACAAAAAGCCAACCAAAACTCTCTTTAAAAAAAAAAAAAATGGCATTCTAGTCTTGAGCTGTTCCTGGCCCAAATTAATAGGCCCTATTGCTAAAAGCCTCCTGCTTAAAGACATTAAAAATACATTAAAGGCTTCATTAACAGAGGGATAGAATCACGATAGATCGTGCGAAGTGCGAATGCTACTTTACGATGCCTGAGTAAGAACACACTTGGAATACTTAATCCAGTTCTGGTCAACACAATATAAAAAGAAGATGTTGAGATGCTGGAAAAATGCAGAGAAGAGCAACAAAGATGATTAGGGTGCTAAAACTTAAGCACAGTTACAGGAATCGGGTATGTCTAGTCCAACAAAAAGGATCAGGCGAGACATGATAGCAGTATTTGAGGAGGTCCTTCAAAGACGAGGGGATCAAACTACCTTCCAAAGGACCAAAATGCAAGACAAAAGACTATGGATGGAAACGAACCAAGGAGAGAAGCAACCTAGAACTAAGGAGAAATTTCCTAACAGTGTGAGCAATCAACTCATGGAACAGAAGTTGCCTTCATAAGTTGTGGGTGCTCCATCACTAGAGGCTTTCAAAAAGAGACTGGACAACCGTTTGTCTGAAATGATATAGGGTCTCCTAGTCAAGCAGGGGGTTGGACTACAAGACCTTTGAGATCCCTTCCAAATCTATTATTCTATGTTCTAAATGCTCCAGAACGTGGAAAAAAATTAGCCCAAAGTCAAGTCTAAGGAAAGGAAATCTTAGCCATTTCCAAAAATGTCCATTCTAAGAAAAGGGTCACGAAGAATGCACTGCAGGCTATTTACCCTTTCCAACTTCTTGTCCATTTTGTATCAAGCAACTAAAAGCCTGCCAAGGCCACTTGGCAATTTTGCATTTCCCCCCCCCCGCCCCAATTGCCTCCAATTGCTGAAGGACAATTTCTGAGTGATCTTACAGTGCAAAGACATTCCCACAATGCTAAAGATAAAATTGTTTACCGAAGCACAGGATTAGAATTACTCCACTGGAGACTACAGATATCTATAGATGATTCTTCCTTTTAAGCCCATTGTCCTATTTTTAAAGTCATCTTTTTTGGAGAGAAAAAAATTCAACAGGCAACAAAAATGCTCAATGGAAGAAAACAGACCTATGACTTCTGAAACTGACAAACAAGCTTGAAGTAATAATTGTGGTGTGAAGGCTAGTTACCCCAACACCTCCAAAAGGTGTTTTTTTTCCAAAAGGCAACTGCATTTTCTTGTTTTTCCCCTCTAAAAAGTTTTGCTTCTCATCCAAGAAGTTTCTTCAGTTCAGTTTCTTGGATGAGAAGCGAAACATTTTTAAGGAAAATAATAATAATAAGAAAGTCCAGTTGCCTTTTGGGACAACCATGACCTGGATGATTGATAATGTCCATAGACACAAACTAGAGACCCAATCTTTGCATTCTCTGATTTTCCCTCTACATTAGGAAGCACCCCTAAAGCTACTGAAACTTCTTGAAATATGAATATATGTTTCTTACAAAATGTTCTTTCTCACAGTGTCCTCACTTACCATCCCAAAGGGTTGCTGAATGATGATAATATTGCCTAGCAGAGAGATCAGTGTGGAACCATCCTGAATATAAGTTCACAAGAACTGAAGAAGCTTCTTGGATGAGAAGCAGAATGTCTTCAGGGAAAAAAACAAAGGAAATCTGGTTTCTTCTTGGAAAAAAAGCATCTTTGGGACAACCATGATCTGGATGACTGAGAATCTCCGTAGACAACATGATGAGAAATTTCCATGACTGACATTTTGCACACCTTTAATGCACAGAACTATTATACACTTAAAAACTGGTTTTGTAAATGTGGAGACCTCAGGCGGAGTTCTTCAAAATGTTGCTAATAGATATTTGTCCCCTGTACATATAATTTACAATCATACCAGGGGTGGGATTCAACCAGTGTTACCACCGGTTCGGTGACTACGTTTTGCGCGTGCATGTAAAAAAAAAAACATTGGCTGTGCTGCCCTTCCGGTCAGCTCCAGAATTTAATGGGGGGCTTCTGGTTAGGAGCTTTGTGGCTCTTTGAGTGTTTAAGGTTGCCGATCCCTGGTATAGGGTTCCATTCCATTCCATTCCATTCCATTCCATATATCTACCATGTTGGCCGTCAATTCAAGCAACAATTGAATGGTCACAGGTCCTTCACAACATGCAAAGACCTTTCATCTAATACAACAGAGTTCTCCCAAATTTTTAAAGTCTACAATATGTTCTCCTTTACTCCACAACTTACTATCAGTGCTGAAAAAAACCCAACAGGCTAGAGTGCAATACTGCAAACTACTTCTGCTGACAGCCAGCTGCCTACAATTTGGCAGATTGAATCCCACCAGGCTCAAGGTTGACTCAGCCTTCCATCCTTCTGAAGTGGGTAAAATGAGAACCCAGATTGTTGGGGGAAATAGGCTGACTCTGTAAACCGCTTACAGGCTGTAAAGCACTATAAAGTTGTATATAAGTCTAGGTGCTATTGCTATATAATTCTATTGGAATAAAACAAAAACAGAAAGCTAACATGAGGTGCTCTCTGAGCTTGGTTGTTTTCCTGAAGATGTTTGATTACCCAAACTAGGTAACATCTTCAGTTATTAGCATTGACGATGTTAGCTAGTTTGGATAATGAAACATCTGCAAGAAAACAGCCAAGCTCAGAGAGCACCAAGGATGCTCCATTTTAACACAACAGAGAGCTGAAATTCTCCTGAATTCTGCAGTTGATGCCTATGTCATCACTTAAGTCCAGATCTAGTGATAAAATCATGTAATATACTTAATTCTGGCAGGAATACAACTCGTTCATCCCATCACCCTATATTAGGGAAGGAACAAATGATAAAGGAGTCATTTTTTTGCATTGAAATTGAAAACACCCACCACCCTAGCTATTTCTGGAACCCTGATCAGGAAGACCAAATTTGTCTCACAAGCATAATAAAAAGCACATTTTTTTTATTATTATTAGCAGCTGGATGCTGAAAGCCTGGCCAAAGAAAACTCAAACTAGAATAGATCAAACATCTGGGAAAGCCCATTTGGAATCCAGAGAAGGAGGTCAGAAAGGAACATATCAGTTATGATTTGTTGCAACTAGCAAACCAACAAAAGCCAGTAAGATCACATCCACAACATACTTTCCAACTGTTTTTGGCAGCAGCAGCATTTTCAGAAGGTTTTAATAAAAGTTCAAATTGCCTTTTTAATCCTAGTTCTGACCATTTTGAAGCATGGCTGCCGTAACATAGATTGACAGGTGGAGTTAAGCAAGTCATCAGCTTAGACTCCTTATATTCCCACAAATATCTAAGTCCAAATCTCTCCCGAATTCCCTCGATCCTTAAAGGTAAAGGTTCCCCTTGCACATACGTGCTAGTTGTTTCCGGCTCTCGGGGGTGGTGCTCATCTCCGTTACAAAGCTGAAGAGCCAGCGCTGTCTGAAGACAACTCCGTGGTCATGTGGCCAGCATGACTAAATGCCGAAGGCACACAGAACACTGTTACACCAAAGGGGTCCCTATTTTTCTACTCGCATTTTTACATGCTTTCGAACTGCTAGGTTGGCAGAAGCTGGGACAAGTAACAGGAGCTCACTCCGTTACGCAGCGCTAGGGATTCAAACCGCCGAACTGCCAACCTTTCTGATCGACAAGCTCAACATCTTAGCCACTGAGCCACGGTACTGAACTTCAATTGATTAGATTCTTGTGTACAGGCTTGAACAATATATCTTTTTATTTGCAACTCCACTGGTCCTGATCCTTTCTGCCTGACAGGAGTTCTATCACCCATGTGGGTGCTCTCCATGGAGAAACATCTCATCAATACAAGATCCTTCTACATGTGGGGGGCAAGCAAGCAAGGCTGTTGCAAGAGCTTAAATCAGGGGTGTCAAACTCAAGGCCTGCAAGACAAATCCGGCCCCGGTGGGATGCTTAGATCTGGCCCGCAGGATCACCCTGGAAACAGAGAAGGGCAGGCCCGCAGAGCCTCTGCTAGCAAAAAATGAGCGGCCCTCACAAGCTTCAGTTTCACTGGCAGTGCGTTGCAGGAGGCCATCGCAGCCAAAAACGGAGCTCGGGAGCCTGTTTTCTCTGGCAGAGCACTTGGACCACCACAGGCGCCCCCAACACGAGTGTGGCCAAGCTGGCCACACTCATCCTGCCCCCACTAAGGTCAAACACAACTCTGATGCGGCCCTCAATGAAATTGAGTTTGACACCCCTGGTTTAAATGGTGGCCAGTGGTCACTTTCTCACAGATGTTTGCGAGCAATACATTTGCCATTTTGCAGTTGCAGTGGATAACCTACAGGTAGTCCTCGACTTACAGTTGTTCATTTAGTGACCATTCAAAGTTACGATGGGATTGGTTTTCAACACTTACAATCGTTGCAGCCTCTCCAGGGTCACATGATTAAAAATTCAAGCGCTTGACAACTGGCATGTATTTATGACGGTCTGTCCCAGGGTCATGCAATCAACATTGGTATCATTATCAGCCAGCTTTTGGCAAGCAAAGTCAATGGAATAAGCCAAATTTAATTAATTTCAGTAATTTGTTTAACAACTGTAGCAAAATATGTTGTAAAATGGGACGCAACTCAATTAATAACTACTACGCTTAAACGAGAAACTTTGGCCTCCACATGAGGTAAAACTCACTTAACAACCATATCACTTAACAACATAAATGTTAGGCTTAATTGTGGCTGTAAGTTGAGAATTACCTGTACAAACCAAAATTTCTGTTGCTAAGTGAGACAGTTGCTAAGTGAGTTTTACCTCAGTTTACAACCTTTCTTGCCACAGTTGTTAAAAGAATCGCTGAGGTTGCTAAGTTAGTTAACATGGCCATTAAGTGAATCTGTCTTCCCCACTGGCTTTGCTTGTCAGATGGTCGCAAAAGGGGAACCAGTGACTGCAACCGTCATAAATATGAATCAGTTGCCAAGTGTCTGAATTTTGATCATGTGATCAAAACGGGGATGCTGCAACAGACCTAAGTGTGAAAAACATAAGTTACTTTTCTCAACGCCACTGTAACTTCTTCTCTTTTTATTTGCAATACATTTTTTATTTTTGTTTTAACATATCATTGTGTGAGCAGTGTGGTTCCGGAGTGTCTTACATTTTAAAACAAATATGACAATAGTTTTCCTCTTCGATACAGTTGACATTCTTATAAGATTTGATCTTAATTTCTTGTTAAATTATCACTCTTAATTATTTAATATTGCAGCATGTTATTTTTGTGTCAATCTCTATATTCTTAATATCACTCCTTTTACTAGGATACTATATTAATAATCATATTTTCAGTGTTTAACAAATTATATAATTCTGATAACAATTCACAGATTCATATTAATTTATATTTTTCCACCATTCATCCCCTTTTTAATTTTTAATTGTGCCACTATTATATTTAAAGCATCCCCTTTCAAGTCGCATTTTAATGCAGATAAAATAGTATCATATTTATGTTTCACATATTGTACAATTTTAATAGTAATATACACCACTGTAACTTCAAGCAGTCACAAAATGAACTGTCGTATATCGAGGACTATCTGTATTTATCATGGTCAGTGGGGGGGAAAAAAACCCCGATTTTTGGATGATTAAGGGAAGTGGCGGCACAGTAGTTAGAATCCAGTATTGCAGGCTAATTCCGCTATCTACTGACTGTCAGCAGTTCGATCCTGACCAGCTCAAGGTTGACTCAGAAGCCTTCCATCCTTCTGAGGTTGGTAAAATGAGGATCCAGATTGTTGACTCTGTAAACCGCTTAGAGAGGGCTATAAAGCATTGTGAAGTGGTATATAAGTGCTATTGCTATTCTATTCATCGCAATCACAGTCTGTCCAGTTCTTCAAAAGATTTTTCTTTTTTCTTAGACAGCTCATTTGTTCAGTCCTGCAGATCCAGGAGACAAGCCCTGTTCCTCCAGAGTTCAAAAGGTTTTACAGGCTTCCAAAACTGGCTCTCGGCCGATCTTTCAGGGAATAGGAAATTGGTTTCCGATTACGAACCAAGCAAAAGAACAGGCTTCCTATGGCAGACTCTCAAAGGAACTCATTCGGTTTTAAAACCACTCTATGCTCAGAAATGTTACTGAAGGAAATTTCAGGTTAATCCTGAGTTTCGGTCGCATCCAGCTCGCTGCTAAAAGTCTTTCAGTCTCTCAAAACAGAGGCAGAAAAAGGTGAGTACCAAATGAAGACATTTTATCCTCCAATTAGACATTTTAAAACACTAGTATACCGTATATTTTTAAAAAATAATGACCCACTTCTTTCACACTTTTGAGAAAGCAGAAGCAGCACTATTTTTTTTTTTTTTGCAATATTGTAATTAAATTTCTTTTGCCTGCAGATGTTTAAAAAGTAAAGGGAAAGGTTCTCCTTGCAATACGTGTTAGTCGTTTCCGGCTCTAGGGGGCGGTGCTCATCTCCGTTACAAAGCCAAAAAGCCAGCGCTGTCTGAAGACGTTTCCCTGGTCATGTGGCCAGCATGACTAAACGCTGAAGGCGCACTGAACGCTGTTACCTTCCCGCCAAAGGGGTCCCTATTTTCCTACTTGCATTTTTTACATGCTTTTGAACTGCTAGGCTGGCAGAAGCTGGTACAAGTAATGGGAACTCACTCTGTTACATGGCGCTAGGGATTCAAACCACTGAACTGCCAACCTTTCTGATTGACAAGCTCAGCGTCTTACCCACTGAGCCACCGTATCCAGATGTTTATAGCCATGTAAATTGCATCAATCTTTTCTCCAACCCTGCCCCCCCCAAAACCCACCTCACCCCATCAATTTGCAAATGTGCTTTCAAAATGGATATCAAAAAATGTAAATGCACTCAAATAAACTGTTGATTCGTGTCAGAAGCATCACAATTAAAATAAGGCCTACTCTATGACCTAACAGTTAAAATATAAATGTAAATATCTAAAAATTAAACAGACCCTGCCCAGAAACTAGCAACATTAATTGCGTTCTGTCGCACTGCCATAAGGTCAAGTGTACACTGACTGGGCCACAAAGAGCAGGTATACATATATGTTGTTGTCTACACGTCATCACAATCGCATAAGAATAATATCTTACTGTAAACCATAAACCTGGTAGGACAAAGAAGGGCCTTTTCCGTGGTGGCTCCCTCCCTGTGGATCATTATCCTTACAAAGAAAAGATTGTCCCCCACTT
This sequence comes from Pseudonaja textilis, assembly GCF_900518735.1. The sequence continues at coordinate 5,795,511 of NW_020769316.1, read as the reverse complement.
TGGCACTTTTCATAAAGGGCCTAAACCCCAGAATAATACAGAATACACATCAAGTGGCTCGATTGATTGTTGTCACCAGGAGATGGTGGGTTATTGATTTTTGTATTTTTTTAAAATTAGGAGTTTATTCGTATAAGCCTCCTATAGTTACTGAGAGTAACTGGGGCAGCCATATAAATTTTTATAATAGCAATAGCACTTAGACTTATATATCACTTTACAGTGCTTTACAGACCCCTCTGAGCAGTTTACAGAGTCAGCCCTATTTCCCCCCTCAATAATCTGGGTCCTTATTTTACCCACCTCAGAAAGATGGAAGGCTGAGTCAACCTTGAGCCTGGTGAGATTTGTTTTGCAAAATTGCAGGAAGCCAGCAGGCAGCAAAATTAGCCTGCAGGCCTGCACTCTAAACAGTGCATCGCCACGCTTATGATGAATGAATGAATGAATATCCCAAAGGTGCTTTTGCAAGAGGCAACTGGATTTGTCTGGTTTTTCTTTGAAGATGTTTCCTTTCTCATCCAAGAAGCTTCATCGGCTCTCCAGAGTCCAACTCCTTCAGCTCCAGAGCTGAAGAAGCTTCTTGGATGAGAAGCGAAACATCTTCTAAGAAAAAACAGAAAGTCCAGTTGCCTCTTGAAAAAGCACCTTTGGGACAATCTGGATGACTGAGAATCTCCATAGATAAATGAATGACTAATAAAAAATTTTGCTTCGTGCTCCTGCACCAAAGTATGTCACCTGAACTTTTCTTTAAAACATTCCCTGCAAATTTAAAAAGTATTTAATTTTTGGAAAAACTAATTTAAGCTAGATGGCTGCATTGAGCTTTGAACCCAAAAAGATAAGTAGGGTTTGATATAGTACAGGTAGTCCTCGACTTACAACTGTTCGTTTAGTGATTGTTCAATGTCGCAACAGCACTGAAAAATGTGATTTATGACCGTTTTTCACAGTTATGACCTTTGCAGCATCCCTGTGAGCGTGTGATCAAAATTCAGATGCTTGGCAGCTGGTTCACAGTTATGAGCGTTGCTGTGTCCCAAGGTCATGTGATCACATTTTGCAACCTGCTGACAAGCGAAGTCAATGGGGATGCCAGATGTATTTAACAACAGGATTACTAGCTTAACAACTGCAATGATTCACTTAGCAACTGTGGCAAGAAAGGTCGTAAAATGGGGCAAAATTCACTTAGCAAATGTCTCACTTAACAACAGAAATATTGGACTCATTGTGGTCGTAAATCAAGAACTACCTATACTTAAGACAAGTGATCATCCGAAATCTCTGCCCCAAACACAGAAGCCACATCATGTGTGTGATGGTGTGATGACTCATTCATCACTCCCTCCAGATCTTCATGTCTGCCGACAATAATATGTTGTCCTCAACTTATAACCGTTCGTTTAGTGACCATTAGAGCAATAAAGCATTGCAGGAAATTACTATGGCACTGAAAAAAGCTATTTGGATCCTCGCACCTGTGAAGACAGTGGCATCCCCATGGTCACATGATCAAAATTCGGGCCTTTATTTACAACGGTTGCAGCCTGAGGTCATGTGACCACCATTTGCGACTTTTAGAATAGAACAATAGAGTTGGAAGGGACCTTGCAGGTCTTCTAATCCAACCCGCTGCTTAAGCAGGAAACTCTATGATTTGCACTGAAGATGGTGTCTGATTTCATTGTATGAGGTGCAATTGCAATAAAGTAAACTAAAACTATACCATTTCAGACAAATGGTTATCCAATGTCTTCTTAAAAACCTCCAATGTCGGAGCATTTTCCATATTTTCATAAGAGTGATTGCTGTACATAAGTGTAAAACATCAATTTAAAAAAGGAGATTGTTCATGTATATATTCAGATGGTATTGTTTTCAGAAATACAGAATACCCAATGATTATATATTATAATAAAAAGAGCAAAGAACCAACTTCTGTAGTTTAAGGTAATAAAGATCTTTTTCCAGCTCTCACTGGTGTGAAGCTTAAAAGTTTTTGTCTGGCCCAATTATTGTCCTGGGTGTGATTTACGCCATTTATGAAAGCTTTTTAAAACTAATTAAACCCTAACAAAGAGCCACCTGGGGCATGAATTTAGTGGTCTTAGAGCACCTGGATTTAATTTACAGCAGTGAAAATTCAGTTCCAAAGTGGATTTCTGCCTCATTTCACTCCAGGTTTAGTAAAAACCTGCGCCTATTTTCTTTTACAGCGAAAGTCTGATATAGTGACGTCATTTTCTAGGCAATTCTGTCACTCAACCAAGATAATTTTTTTCTCCTTTCAATTGAAGAAAACAGTAGCTAAGCTGATGTTGGGAAAGATAAAATTTAAGTACAGAATTTTAAGTACAGAAAGTGAAAGAGTAAAAACAGATTTTTACTCTTTCCCTTTGCCAACTATTTTTGGTGGTATTTCTTCCCAGATGTCCTTATCTCTAGTAGAAAATAGTTTGAATATAAAACAGTAGTTTTTGTCAAAAAAAAATTACTTTAGAAGCTTCTCCTAGTCCAAAATCATTTGTTTCTGAAATTTTACGAGGGCTTACAACAACTATTTCACAAAAAGAATGATAACAAAACACACTCCTATTACTCTGAGTTTAATATTCAATAAATAATAAGGTAATCAGTAACATCTGGCCAGCTGTAAGGAACGACTGTGTGTTAATAAAAGTAAAACTGACTATAGGTGATCCTCAACTTACGACCACAACTGAGTCCAGAATTTCTGTTGAAAAGTGAAACATTTGTTAAGTGAGTTTTGGCTCATTTTATCAGCTTTCTTTCAGTGAATCACTGCAGATATTAAGTTAGTAACATGGTTGTGAAGTGAATCTGGCTTCCCCATTGACTTTGCTTGTCAGAAAGTCACAAAATGTGATCACATAACCTCGGGACATTGCAACCATCATAAATATGAACAAGCTGCCAAGCATCCAAATTTTGATTGCGTGACCAAGGAGATGTTGCAATGGTCGTAAGTGTGAAAAACAGTTATAAGTCACCTTTCTCAGCGTGTTGTACCTTCAAACGGTCACTAAACTAATGGTTGTGAGTCAAGGACTACCTGTATGCTTCCACGTGCATGTGAGGAAGAAAATTAGGTATATTTATATATGTATACAAGGGTGTGGGAAACCCTCCACCCCACCCCCAGAAGAATGAAATATTTTGGGGAATATTAAAAAAAAAAAGATTATATTTCCTCAAAGGAAAAAATGGAGAAACTTGCTCTTAAAGACAGAAAGCAGCCCCCAGTCTTTCATAGTAGCCCACAGTAGATGCTAGCACTTAAGGAGATAAAGAGCTTATTGAAAGGGGAAACCAACTGTCTAGAAAGCTCTATTCATAAGCAAAGCAAATACTGCAGGAAGAAATCCATTCAGGACAGGATATTTCAAAACTCCTTGCAGCAAAGTTTGACAGCTAACAAAGACAGAATAGTAGGATTAGAAAGCAGCCAGCCCTCCTCACCCAAGATCCAACACAGGACAAAAGCCATTAGCCACAATAGGAATTGCCCAACCTCCTTTCAGAACACAAGCCCCTTCACTGCACCGCCCCGAGAACAGCTCAAACTTCAAAGTCACAGAAACCTATAAAGATCCATTTACTCATTCAACCATTTGGTCAGCTGTCCCAGAACCGCATGCAGTCTTTTGTGTATGGATCTGTTCATCAATAAACTTTCTTTCCATTCAGCCTCTGTGTTTTTTTCAGCCTCTTTCTCCCAGCTTGGAACTTAACCAGATGGATTTTCCTTCCAACAATTGCAAGAAATAAACAAGTTTCCGGAATCTCCTCTAGAAAATTCACACGCACCCCCAGCAGTGCGATTCTAGCATCTCTTATCAGTCACATTTTATCTGTACTAAAACAAGCCCTGAATTAACCACAGTGAACTCCTCTTGGTTTAGATCCCACAGGCAGCAGGCACTACCAAAGCTCTCCGGTTCCTTGGCCTGAACTGTAAGGAGATGCCTTCCCAGGAAGAAACAATAGGAGGATTTGCAGGAAGGGCGCAGTTTCAGGAAGCGGGGAGCGAGAGGAAAAACGTGTCATTGAAAAGAGAAGGGATGGAAGGCAAGGAAGCAATGGCTGAGTTCATTTCCTCATAAAGCCCTTTTAATCTGATAAAGTAGGTGGTGATTCAAATGTCAAAAGTAGCTGGCTGGACAAATAATGAAAGTACCTCCTTGTGGGCTGATTAGCTTCAGGGAGCACAAACCCTCCAACTGACCTGAGGCCTTTGTCAAATATCCCAGGTGTTAAAACTACTGATGGGGAAAAGGGGATAGGTGAGACATTGGGAAATTAAAAGGGATCAGATCTTCTTTTTTATATATATAAATTTGTATTCTTTAAAATCAAAAATACGAATCTCATTTCTATTAACAGGAAATGTGTCATTGTACAGTATTTTAATATATCCCAATCTGCTTTTTTTAGCGGGGGGAGCAGGTTGGGACACCTTAGGCCAGAGGTGTCCAACCTTAGCCACTTTGAAACTTGTGGACTTCAACTCCCAGAATTCCCCACCCAGCTTGGAATTCTGGGAGAGGTAGTCCACGAGTCTTAAAAGTGGCCAAGGTTGGATACCTCCTGCCTTAGATGGTGACTTCTACAGGAAATAAGTAAATACTGTGTTGCTTGATTCTCTTGAATCTTCAAAGAGCATCTGACATCAAGAGGTTGTTGGGACTTTGGAAGAAGCGCAAAAAAGAGCAACTAAGATAATTAAAGGCCTGGAGACTAAAACATATGTAGAACTGGAGGAACCGGGTATGTATTTTCTCGAAAAAAGAAGAGCTAGGGGAGACTTGATAGCAGTATTCCAGGATTTGAGGGGTTGCCACAAAGAAGAGGGGGTCAACTTATTCTCCAAAGCATGAGAAGGCAGGACAAGAAACAATGGATGGAAACTCATCAAGGAGAGAAGCAACCTGGGATTAAGGAGAAACTTCCTAACAGAGAGAACAATTAAGCAGTGGAACAGCTTGCCTTCAGAAAATTGTGGATGCTTCAGCACTAGAGGTTTTTAAGAAGAGAATGGACTGTCGCTTGTCTGAAATGGCATAGGTCTATGATGGTGAGCCTATGGCACGTGTGCCACAGGTGGCACGCAGAACCATTCGTACGGGCACGCAAGCCCCAGCCAAACTTACCTGCACTGCACATACCTCCCAGCCATTTTCACTCTCCCGGAGGCTCAAGGGAAGTCTCTGAAGCTTCGGTAGGCCGAAAAATGGGCCTTCTGGAAATACTGGAAGTGCCCATTTTCACCCTCCAGAGGGCCTCTGAAGTTCGGGGGAGGCCGTTTTCGCCCTCCCAGAGGCTCGAAGGAAGCCTCTGCAGCCTCAAGAGGCTGAAAAACGGGCCTTCCGGAAATACCAAAATGGGCCCGTTTTCAGCCTCCCGAGGCTCCAGAGGCTTCCCTCGAGCCTCCGGGAGGGCCAAAACGGCCTCAAACGAGCCAAAAATCAGCTGGGAGGCGCACGCATGAGCAGTGCAGGTAAGGAGGAGCGAGGGTGTTGCGTGCGCATATGCGGGGGGGGGGCAGGGCACATTGCATTGTGGGTGCCGGCACACGCACATGTGAGCACTTTCAGCACACCACAACAAAAAGGTTCGCCATCACTGATAGGTTCTCCTGCTTGAGCAGGGAGCTGGACTAGAAGACCTCCAAAGTCCCTTCCAGCTCTATTCTTATCGAACTGCTGAAGAACTACTTTCTTGCCTTCAGTTGCAACTGTTTTGGGAGAGGCTCTTCAGCAACCCCGGTCCCTCTTGGAAAACAGCCACTAAAAACATTCCCACTGGAAATATGGTCTGGCTAATTAGCCTCTGCCATGGTATGACAACGATGAAGCTCAAGAAATTCCAGATGCCCCCCGTGCTCCAACTAATCTTCCTCTCACCATTTCAAGAGCATCGAAGTTACAAATCATCATCCAAAACCTCCCTCTCTGATTGTTATGCAGTGTTTGCATAGTTAGGGCGGGAGGCCAAAGGTAAGCAAACATTTGCCCTGTCTTTGCAGAAGAATTTCAAACCCAGATTAGCTGACGGTGCATTTGGGGAACTGACGGAAAGGGTTGAAAAACCAAGCTGGAGCCCAGCCAACCTGAGCTGCAGCTGAATGGTGTCGAGTGTAGCTTTGGAGGAAGGACGGGAGAATTACACAGCGGCTTTTCTGGTTCAGTTTTCAGTGTTAATTCTGAGTTTACAATTTAGGCATGACGTGCAAAACCTCCAAAGAAATAATAATAAATAAGCGCTTTCACCGAGAAAACTCAATATTGCTACATATTCTACTGAACATGGAGTATTGGCACCAGTTAACCATGCTGGCAGCAGCGGGAGAATGTCAATGCCAAAACTAGACCGCAATGTGTGTTGAGGAAAACCCCAGTTCTATGTGGTGAATACATTACAGAAGCGTGCTTCTGAATTGATTTAAGGATGGAGCCTCTATCTAGAAACGGTCTACCTTTTTATTCTTTATCACAGTTTCAAGCCCTTTGTGACACCTTCACTGCCAACAGTCTGAATTTTAGGAAGATATGCACATGAAGAAGAAAAAAGTAATTGTTTCCACCCAATATGGAGCCTTTACTTTAGCAGAAAAGCTTCGGTAATGAAAAACGGATTGATTTTTAAAGTGCATTAGAGTCTAACAAGTGTCATTACTCCATTACTGCCCAAAATGGATGTTCACCCGTTGGGCTTTATTTCTGGACAACCAACAAATTGTCAATATAGAATAGAATAGAATTCTTCATTGGCCAAGTGTGATTTTTTTCCAATAAAAAAGGAATTTGTGTGTACAGTGTTGTACCTTATGATTCTTGACTCTTGACAAATGTATCTTTTCTTTTATGTACACTGAGAGCATTTGCACCAAGACAAATTCCTTGTGTGTCCAATCACACTTGGCCAATAAAGAATTCTATTCTATTGAGTCTATTATGATACACAGTCATCATAAAAATACATCCATCATAAATCATACAGATACAACACACATAATAGTCCTTGCTTACTGACCATGTGTTCAGTAACTGTTTGAAACTATAACAGCGCTGGAAGAGTGGACTTATGACTGGTCCTCAAAAATGCAGCCATTGTTGAATTGCTGCAGTCAAAGGATCATGATTTGGGGACTTGACAACCAGCGTGCATTTAGGACAGCCCATGATTGCATAGCAGTTTCAGACAGCAAAGTCAATGGGGAAGCCGGCAGGTAGTCGAAAATTGCGGTAATGTGATATGGTGGCACAGTGGTTAGAATGCAGTACTGCAGGCCAATTCTGATGACTGTTGGCTGCCAGCAGTTCGATTCTGACCGGCTCAGCCTTCCATCCTTCCGAGGTCGGTAAAATGAGGACCCAGATTTGGGGGCAATAGGCTGACTCTGTAAACCACTTAGAGAGGGCAGAGAAGCAGTACCTAAATCTGAGTGCTATTGCACTAGACCAGGAGTCAGCAACCTGCAGCTCTGGAGCCACATGTGGCCCTTTCATCCCTCTGCTACGGCTCCCTGTTGCTGGTCGGCTCCACAATTGATAGGGCTTTTGGTTAGGGCAGGTAGAAAAAAAAGGATGCTGTACAAGGAGGAGATTCTATGGTGGGGGAACGACCATAGAGTCTGGTCGGCTCCAGAATTGAACAGGGGGGGTCTTCTGGTTAGGACCTTTGTGGCTCCTTGAGTGTTTAAGGTTGCCGACCCTGAACTAGACGACTGCAGGTGACTCAATTAGTGACTGCAGTTTGATTGTCACTCTCGACTCTACCAGAAATTACCTATTCCACATTCAGAACTTCTTATCACCCAGAGCCTCAGCCTTTCATCGTAAGCAGTTATGCTTTTAAGTATATATTTTAAAGTGCAGTTCAAGATTAAAACAGGACATCAAAAGGTTATGAGATTTTCTGGAATCTGTTTTACACTCCTCCTCCTACCCCCAAATATGGATGTACTATACATCAGTGTGTGTATTTCTACAGGTAATCCTTGTCTTATAACCATTTAGTAACCATTCGAAGTTACAACAGTGCTGGAAAAAAAAGTGATGTGATCGTAATTCAGGCACTTGAAAATGAGCTCATATTTACATCGGTTGCATTGGCCCAGGTCATCTGATCACCACTTGTGGCCTTCCCAGCCACCTTCCGACAAGCAGAAATTAATGAGGGAAGCCAGATTCATTTAATGAACTCATGATTCATTTAGCAACTGAAACAATTCATTTAACAACTGTGGCAAAAAGGTTGTAAAATGAGACAAACCTCACAACTGCCTTGCTTCATAGTGGAAATGTTGGGCTCAATTTTGGTCATAAGTTGAGGAGTACCTATATACACAAACACTTGTATACATATGGACATGTTTTTAAAGGAAATATTTCAGGAGCTATCTAGTTAAACTACAATGTCCTCTATTCACTTTTCCTGAATGTCCACAGTTGCAGCTGTCATTAGGAAATTAAGGAAGCTCTGCGGTCCAAGACAAATGATTTTTTATTTTATTTTTATTTTTATTTTATTATTTTATTTATGATGCTTCTCTATAGAGAACACAGATTTATTCCAGTCACTAAAGGAAATGGCATCAGAGTGATCTGTTGCTCTGAAAAACTGCCAACAGCTCTCTTATTTTTTTCCCGGAGAGCAATTTCTGTATACCTCAGTAGCAAATGTTGCTATCAATTTACTCTAATACATTGTACAAATGGAATGAGATGAAGTTAACTACAGTTTAAAGCTTTGTCCGGCCATCCCTAAAAAAGGGGAATTCTTTACTAGCGAAAACTCAGTTCTATAATGTGAACACATTATGCAAATTATTTAATACCTTTTTACCCTTTTTGCATAATGCAAAACTCTCTTTACTATTTTGTACCACTGTATTCATCAGGGTGACCAACAAGAATACTACGCAAGACAAAGAGGACTGAAAAATTGCATTTAATCAGACATTGCCAAAACGTTTTCCTACGTATCTTCACAACCATAAAGGCAAGAAACATGATCTGTGTTTTAAAACCAAAACCAACACCCTTAGAACCCATTTTCCTAATTCAGTGGTTAAAACACCGGGCTTGTCTTACTACCCAGTAGCCCAGGTTCGAGACCCGAATGCCACGCAACAGGGTGAGTTCCCATTTTCATCCCAACTCATGCCAATCTAGCAGTTCGACAGCAGGCAAATGCAAGTAGATAAATAGGTACCATTTTGATGGGAAGGCAATAATGCTCCATGACATCATGTTGGTCACATGACCACAGAAATATATTCAGACAGCTCTGGCTCAATGGCCTTGAAACAAAGAGGAGCACTGCCCCCATAGGTCTATACACAGTCCGTCTTTATGCGTCTGTCTAATATATTTCTGCACCTACAGATAGTCTACGTAGTTTCTCTACCATAATCAACAATACTGAGTTATGACCAAGAACCAGCATGAAGATTTCTAATAGAACACCAGTTGAGCTAGAGACAAGGCAAGAAACAATGGATGGAAACTCATCAAGGAGAGAAGCAACCTGGAATTAAGGAGAAACCTCTTAACAGTGAGGACAATTAATCAGTGGAACAGCTTGCCACCAGAAGCTGTGGGTGCTTCATGACTGGAGGTTTTTAAGAAGAGACTGGACAGCCACTTGTCTGAAATGGTATAGGGAGTTGGACTAGACCAGGGGCCTCCAACCTTGGCAACTTTAAGATTTATGGACTTCAACTCCCAGAATTCCTCAGCTAGGAAAGCAATTCCAATTCTGCCCTACCATCACCAGCATTAGATAATTAAATGCGCGCGCGCGCACACACACACACACACACATCCCTTCAAGGCGTCTTATAACCCCCAGAGCCAAAGAACTGTAAATTTCACCCATCAGAGCTGTTTTGCCTCCATGAAGCAGTCAATTATATAAATTGTTCTAGCTGGGTGGCCTTGCCCCATTTCTCTTTCCTTTCTCTCCAGCTCATGATTCCAGCAAAAACTCCCCAGCTCTGGTCCTTTCAACGTGGTCAAGAAAGATGGCAGGCCAGCAGGAAAGGGCACAAATCAAAGAACAGCTTGTTCCATGGAAGAATAGCAGCCTGTTTGGGGGGATTTTATTGAGGGGTCAATGAGGCAAAAGCTGGCAAGCACTCTCTCCATTAAAAACTGCTACAGAAATGGGTGGCCTTCCTCCTCCTTCTCTTCTTCTTC
>NW_020769316.1:5765419-5784074 GCF_900518735.1 Pseudonaja textilis | reverse complement strand
ATAGATAGATAGATAGATAGATAGATAGATAGATAGATAGATAGATACAAAATTATGCATATACCCATATATATATTATATAATAGAGGAACAACACAGTCTAGTTTGGATATAGTGTAAATATAGTTTGGAAGAGTGTGTAAAACAGAATTTTTCAAGTGGGCAACATTAAGGTGTGTTCCCCATCCAGCAAATCTGCAGCAAATGTTATGACTGTCACATGTTATGACCATGATGGTCATACTTTCCCTACAACAACAACCCTGTTGAGGTGGGTTAGGCTGAGGGAAGGACTGGCCCAAAATCACCCAGCTGGCTTTCTTGACTAAGGCAGGATTAAAACTCACAATCTACCAGGGTTTGGCCCAAACTCAACTAGACAGCTTTCTTGCCTAAGGCAGAACTAGAACGCACTGTTTCCTTAAGTTCATTGCCTCATGCCTTAACCATTACACCAGAGGTGGTATTCAGCAGGTTCTGACCAATTCTGGAGAACCAGTAGCGGAAATTTTGAGTATTTCAGAGAATTGGAAAATATCCTCTCTGACTGGCCTCGTCCCCATCTATTCTCTGCCTCCCAAGTCCCAGCTGATCGGCTGGGTCTTCTTTTGTTGCCCTGCACAGGAGAACGGAGCTGCAAAGCAGGTTAGTGGGTTGGGGAGGAAATGGGATTTTGCAATATCCTTCCCCTGCCACGCCCACCGAGCCACAGTACACCCACCAAGCCACGCCCACAAAATCGGTAGCAAAATTTTTTGAATCCCACCACTTCATTACACCAAACTGGTTCTACATGTTGGGAGCATTGGAGGCTCTTTCATCCAAACTACATTCTCAAGCTGAATGCCCAGCACTGCGAACTCCAAGATGCAAAGTTGGCTCCTTCCGTCAGCCTATTCAGTGAGCGAGGCTGGGGAGCCAATTCCTGCCAGCAATTTCAATCGCATTTGAAAGAAAAGCGGAGTGCACGGGTTATATTGTCAGGTCCTTCAAAGCCATCAAAATCTCTCTCTCCCAGGAGATGGTTATTGCTCCGTCTCCAAGCTTTGTTCAAACCTCTTTCATGGGTTGGGACTTTGTTTAAATATTTAACTAGCAAGTTCCAAAAACCGAAAAACTGCTCGCTTTGAAATGAAAAGGCGGCTTCGTTATCCATGAATGGTCAATTTGGGATTGGAGCTGCGGGGGTCACCCAGCTGTAAAACAGCTGGAAATGATTTCAACTCTTGGAGAAAGGAAGCACCGTCAAATCAGCTTTGGGGCGGGGTGAGGTTTATTTTTCTTCCTGCTCGCAGGATGGAGGATAAGCAGAAGCCAGGTCTCAAAGTAGACAGCGTTTTCTATGCTATTCCTCCCAAGGCAGGGCAATCGTGAGCCTGAAAGTTTGGAAGAATAAACCTTTGGTCCCAGGGACTGACTCAAGACTGGATTCTGCAACCTTATGCTGAGACATTGATATTTTCCTTCATTCAACAGAGCAATCACTCCAAAGTTTATTACAGTGTTCTCCCTCTCTCTGTCTCTTTCTCTCTCTCTCTCATACACACACACTACGTAGCTAGCTAACTAATGCTTGTTCTATCTATCCATCTATCCATCATCTGTCTATCCATCTCTCTATCCTCCTCTCTCTCTTTAACCATCATCTATCTATCCATCTATCTATCTATCTATCTATCTATCTATCTATCTATCTATCTATCATCTATCTATCTACCTACCTATCATCTATCTATCTATCTATCTATCCCCCCCCCTCTCTCGCTAACTAGCCAGCTGGCTATCTCTATCTGTCTGTCTGTCTAGATCGTAAAATTGGACATGGTCACATAATGACTCATCTAACAACCACTTTACAATTGTAATTATGGGCTCAATTATGTTCATAGGTTGAGGACTTCCTGTATTGCAGCAGTCCCCAACCTTTGTGGCTCTGTGGACCAACAATGATGGTAGAGACGGTGGGAGGGGAGAAGAGGGCACGGTTTCACGTGCATGCACACTGCTTGTGCAAATAGAACTTCAGGCGTTCGCATGCTCACTTGCTGTTTGCATGGCCTCGTTCCCAATGAGCCACAGCCCAATCCCGAGCAGCAGACCAGGGGATGGGGACTCCCGCTGTCTGATACCGTAACCCATGACAAAGTCAAGTGAGTTAGGTTTTATTTATGTTTTAAGCATAAAACCACTTTTAAAAATTATCTATTCATCTCTCTCCTATGAAAGATATCCCACATTTGAGGCCGTAACGATCTGGTTTCAGAAAGGAAGTAAAAGTTAATAATCCATCTGAAACTTTGCATATTTGAGATCCTACAATCTGACTGCGCTAAGCTTGTCTGCACTCTGACCACAAAGTTTTGATCTAAGTCTCAACTGGAAGGTATCGAGTCGCCATGGGTGAGTAGGCGGCAATATAAATTCAATAAATAAGTAAATAATAAATATCAGCCATTCATTCTGGAGTGACTTCTTCACTGGCCATTATCTGCTTGAGGAAGTGTCCCCTTTTGGACCGTTCATCATACTCGGAAGAAAATACCTCGAAAACACCACAGTGCACACAATCTCATCAACAAAAGCTGAGTCAATATTAACTTTATGTCAGCCACTCCTTGTATCAACAGCAAGGTTGAAAATCTATCCTAAAGGGTAATTTACTGATGATCCATTTGGTATACGGAATACATCTAGGACAGCAGTCCCCAACCTTTCTGGCTTGGTGGCCTGACATGGTAGGGAGACAGGGGGGGGAGACAGGGTATGGTTCGTTGAGTGACAGGCCCACAGCTCCATTTGTGAGAGTGGAGCTTTGTACACAAGTGCCTGCTATATGCGCACATGACCTCCTGCTGCTTCCGGGCCTAGTTCTGAATGGGCCGCGGCCTGGAGGTTGGGGGTCCCTGATCTAGGAGAGACACTACAATCTCAGCTCTCTTAGGAATCAGAATGTAAGTTTTTAGGTATCACCCTGAAACAAGATCTAACACGGGGGGCAAATACTTTAGCCCTAGAAAAAAAGGCTCATCAACGACTGTATTTTTTAAGACTTTTAAGATCACAACAACTGCCAGAGAGTCTGTTGGTTGCCTTTTATCGAAGCTCTATAGAGGGAATTTTATCTTATTGCCTCTCTGTGTGGTTTAGGAGTTGTACAGAGGCAGAGAAAAGGGCACTCCAAAGAGTGATAAAAAGGGCACGAAAGATCAGCGGATGTCCTCTTCCCTCATTGGAGGAGTTCTATAACATGGGATGTAGAAGGAAGATACAAAAGATCTTGAGAGACCCTTCGCATCCAGGCCACTCCTTGTTTGAGATCCTACCATCAGGAAGACGATATAGAGTGCTGAAAGCCAGGACAAGTAGATTTAAACATAGCTTTTACCCAAGTGCTGTGATCAGGTTAAATGCAGAGTTATGAATCTGGTGGTCTTAACATATATATATCCTGGTTGTACAGTTTTTAACTGTTATTGTTTTAATTTGTTTTACATTGTTATTTGTATATGTTTTTTGGGTGTTGTTCAGTTGTATGTTGTGGAAGAGCACCTTATTTCGTTGTTCTCAGGTTTCTGAGTACAATGACAATAAATTTATCTATCTATCTATTTAACCAGACAAACAGGAAGGTAAAAGAGAAAAGCTTTTGCATACCACAAACAGAAAGTGACAAGTTTCCCCTGCTTCATATTACACTATATTTACAGGTGTGGTTTTTTTTTTTTCTCGTCTAGGGGGAATAAGACAAGCAATACAATCTCAATGGCAAATTTCTATTAATTCTAGTTTTTATTAACACCACCAAAAGGGAATTCTTTAGAACAGGAAAAACAAGACCAAGTCCTTTAAATCAGTGTGGCTCAACCTTGGCATCTTCAACTCCCATAATTCCCCAACTGGCTTGGGAATTCTGCGAGTTGAAGTCCAGGCATCTTAAAATTGCCAAGGTTGAGCCACACTGCTTTAAATAAATAATATGAGAGCATCCCTTACTTACAACCGGAAGTTCAAAGTGTACGGCACTGTACGATTCTGCTTGAGCTAGACACTGCCCCAGTGCTAGGAAACAAGTATACCAGTTTGATAAATGCAGCATTGGCTGTTGACATTGTACACACATCCAAACGGAAGCAGTATTTGTGACGTGATTCTCCTTCCCGTCCAAAGACTGTTCCTGTATATTTTTATTTATATATTCCACAATATAACACTGCAAGTACATCCAATGCAGCAGTCTCCAACCTCTCTGGCTCTGTGGACTGGCGGTGGCAATAGTGGGGAACAGGGGATGTTTGGTTGTGCAAATGCACTTTTGTATGCTTGCATGCTCGTCCTCTGCTTGCACAGACTGGTTCCCAACGGGTCACAGACCACTACTGGGTTATAGACCAAGAGTTGGGGAGTCCTAATCTAATGCACTACTCATGCTTCAATTATTTGTCTAAAGGCCAACAGAACATCAGTAAAATTCAACAGAAGCTATTAAATTTTAAAGATGCCGTAGAGCCGTGATAGCGAAACTATGGCACTCATGCCACACGTGGCACACAGAGCCATTTGTGTGGGCATGCGCACCCCAACCAAACTTACCTGCACTGCACATGTGTGTGCCTTCCAGCTGATTTTCAGCTTGTTTGAGGCCATTTTCGCACTCCTGAAGGCTCAAAGGAAACCTCTGCAGCCTCGGGAGGCCGAAAAACGGGCCTTCCAGAAATATCGGAAGTGCCCATTTTCAGCCTCCAGAGGGCCTCTGGAGCTTGGGGAAGGCAGAAGCCTCTGGAACCTCAGGAGGCTGAAAAACAGGCCTTCTGGAAATACTGGAAGAGCCGAAATGGGCCCATTTTCAGCCTCCCGAGGCTGCAGAGGTTTCCCTCGAGCCTCCAGGAAGGCAAAACGGCCTCAAACAGGCCGAAAATCAGCTAGGAGGCGCACGCATGCATAGCGGGTGGTGGAGTGTATTGCATTGTGGGTGCTGGCATGTGCTTTCAGCACACCAAACAAAAAGGTTCACCATCACTGCCTTTGGATCATCTTCAAATATTGGTGGCCACAAAAATATTCCATTGTCTTTCTTAAAACAATACAAGTAACTTGATCAAAAAGATTGCTGCCGTAGCTTAATTTTTTTCCCCTGTATGTACTGTACCTTATGGCAAAATTAGGTCATTAATGAGAAATCAGTTCTTTCTCCCTTAGTATCTCCCATTGTTATAAGAAAGCATCCCATTTATTTATTTTAGTGGAAAGCAAGTGATCGCCTTACCTGTCCCAAATCTAAGGTGACGTTGACCTCGTTGAATTCCAGCCTTCGAGACAGAGGGGGGCTCTGCCACCAGCGTTCGGTCCCATCGATAGCATTCGTGATGGGATGGGCTTTGTTGCTGTTGGCTGACGAACAGATGTCACAATATTGTCCCTATGGCCAAAGGACAATAAAATGCAGAAGGCACATGGTCAGAAACCGCAGAGAAAAGCATGTATTTTTAATTCACAGTTAACAGCTCCATTCACCATCACTTACCAGACTCAACATAAAAATATCATTGGTCTAACCCAGTTGTAATAAAAATGGTAGTTAGCTTAGGGCTATTGGAAATGGCCTGCAAAATCCCATCACCCCACTAGGTGGCAGCAAGGAGATAAAGCATTTGGGATCTCTGTAGTGTCATCTAGTTGTCCTTTTGGATAACCGCAGCCAAGATAGAACACCCCACGTTTGCAATGTTTTCAAAGCAACATTTCAGTAAAGGATAAAACATCTTAGAAGCGTAACTGTCCTCAAGCTCGGGAAGTAAAATGCATCAGTGCCTTTATTTTGGCTTGCTGGTTAAATTGCCATCTTTTTTTCCTCTTATGAATGCCATGAAATGTTTTTTTTAAAAAATGAAGAAACTAAGAATGAAAAAGGAATTCCCAATTCCAAACCCCCTCCCCAGCCCAAGATATGTTTCTTCTTTTCAGGTGAGCGCAGTACTAAAGCTTCTAGCAAAAAAGGAAATAAAAAGAAATCCCTCTGTCGTCTTGGAAGGACAAGAATGCGAGCAGGAAACAGGATAATGATTGCTATTCTGACTAGATTAGAATCAAAAATATGCTGAATAAGGAGCTATAAAATGCAGCGCAAGTGTCAGTTTAGAATGGGGAAGGGTTTTGTTTGCAAAATGAGCCATTACGGGAGGGAGGGAGGGAGGGAGGGAGGGAGGGAGGAAGGAAGGAAGGAAGGAAGGAAGGAAGGAAGGAAGGAAGGAAGGAAGGAAGGAAGGAAAATAACCAATTCCATTTGCTCCAAATCTTGGCGTTTTTATCGTCAGTCCTTGTGTTCCTATCGTTATACTATAACATAATACTGCTAGTCCTCATCTTAAAACAATTCACTTAATGACTGTTCAAAGTTGCAACGGCACAGAAAAAAAGTGACCTAGGACTGGTTTTTGAACTTACAACCATTGCAGTCACAACCAAGTGTGTGACCATTTTCCATACTTACAACCATGGTCACATGATCAAAATTCAGATACTTGGTGAGTGACTCATACTTACGACGGCTGCAGTGTCCTGGGGTCATGTGATCCCCTTTTGCAACTTTCTGAGAAGCAATGTCAACGGAGAATCCACTTAACAACTGTGTTACAAACTTAACCACTGGAATGATTCACTTAACAACGGTGGCAAGAAAGGTCATAAAATGAGGACAAATTCAATTAATCACTATTTTGTTTAGCAAGAGAAATCTGGGGGGGGCAGTTGTGGTTTTTCACGGTTTCTCAAGAAACATAACTTTACCACGTGCCCTAATTTTGGTCATGTGACTGAGAGGATATTGTGACAGTTGTAGGTGTGAGGCCCAGCTGTAAGTCACTTTTCTCAGTAAAACTGTAACTTCGAACAGCCACTAAACCAATAGTTGTATATTGAGGACTATCTGTGATAAAGCTCTTTCAGCTAAACTCCACATTCTTTTTGTCAAAATGGAAATCATGTTCAATAGGAAATCCACAGCTGGTCATTTAAACAAGAGCTAAATTTGAGGCAGAGAGAAGCTTTTTCAGAATTTCTGCTAAACTCTTCCAGCTTTTCGCTTTGTTTTCTTAATGCATGATATATGATATCAAGCAGATTAAAGAGTCAAACAAACTCAATTGCTGAAACACAAACTCTGGAATTTATTGTTGTTGTTCCAAATGAAAGCCCTTAATTTGTTCCACACCTTCCACCACTGATTTAGTCCCTAAAAATTACAGAAA
Organism: Pseudonaja textilis; assembly: GCF_900518735.1. The sequence continues at coordinate 5,776,830 of NW_020769316.1, read as the reverse complement.
CCTGTAAATGTAATTAATGAAAAACCACAACCCACCAATTATCAAGTCTTGTGTTGCTCCCCTTTTAAAAACATGTCTGCTATTATAGGAAAAAGCCACTCGCTTAACAACCAGAGAAAAACCCATCGCTTGAATAAAGACCAGAGAATACTGCTATCATGTCACCCCAATTCTTCTTTTCTCCAGAATAGCCAAATCCAAATCCTGTAGCCCTTCTTCATGTTTTAGTCTCCAAGCCTTTAATCGTCTTAGTTATCTAGTTGTCTAGTTCTTCTCCAGTTATAAATGTATGTATGTATGTATGTATGTATGTATGTATGTATGAATAATGGAAGGTGGCAAATATACAAAATACTTTTCTCTCTCCTTATTTTCCTCACAATGGCAACCTGTGAGGCAGAGGTGTCAAACTCAAGGCCTGAGGGCTGGATCCGGCCCACGTGGTGCTTAGATCTGGCCAGAGGTTCTGGAGAACTGGTAGAGGAAATTTTGAGTACTTCGGAGAACCAGCAAATACCGCCTCTGACTGGCCCCGCCCCCAATTATTCTCTGCCTCCTGAGTCCCAGCTGATTGGCTGGGTCTTCTTTGGTTGCCCTGCACAGGAGAAGGGAGCTGGAAAGCAGGTTCGTGGGATGGGGAGGGAATGGGGATTTTGCAGTAACCTTCCCCCAAGACTGGGGAGGGAATGGAGATTTTGCAGTATCCTTTCCCCTGCCACACCCACCAAGCCATGCCCATAGAACCGGTAGTAAAAAAAATTGAATCCCACTGCCCTGGAAACACCTGCCTCCTAAGCTCCGTTCTCCCTGACAGAGGCTTGCAGAAGGCCATCGCAGCTGAAAACTGAGCTTACGTGGGCTGCGTGTGGCCCTCCCGGTCTCCGTTTTCATTTGCAAAGGTTTTCAGGAGTCCATTGCAACCGGAAACTGAGCTTGGGAGCCCCGTTTTTGCTGGAAGAGCTCTCTGGTCACCAAAGGCGCCCCCGACACAAGTGATGTCGAGCTGGCCAGACCCACCCTGGCCATGACCTGGCCTGCCCCCACCCCCACAAGGTCAAACAGAACCCTGATGCGGCCTCAATGAAACCAAGTTTGACACCCCTGCTAGAAAGCATGTTGGACTGACAGGAACTGATCCAAGGTTCCCCAAGCTGGCTTTGATATTTAAGGCAGATCTAGAATTCAGTCCAGGACTACCTGTATAGATTTCTTGTTTGACTCCTGCTAGCCAATCCTTCAAGCTGTTTCCATGGTTGGTTGTTTCTTTTGGAAAGCGCACAGTAAGTCCCAGGCTGTTCCCCAACCATGATTTGTTCCGGTTTGAGAGGATTTAAGCTGGGGAGGTGGTGGGTGGGAGGAACCACAATAAACGGAAGCATAAAAGAAATGTTTACAATTCAAGTGTTCCCCTTGGCACAAAGCGTCAAACAATTCAGCCGCCTCACACCCGCTCACTTATTCTGTCCGCAAGAAGCCAGAATTCTCATAAATTCTAGCTTATTGGGACCCCGAAACTGCCTCGTGAAGCATGTTCAACTTGGAGCGGAATGAAAGAAAGACGTCACTCGCTCTTTCCCTGGAGCCTCCGAGTTTCAGTGGCAAAATCTGAAGTAACTGTTTCCAAGGAGGATTTTCCTATTCAGAACTCGAAATGAAAAGCCGGTTTTCAGAAAGGCTGGACTCGTTCATCGCTTCGGCCGCCAGTTTTACCCCCAAAAAGCCAGGATGTTCAAAAGAAGCAGCGCACTAGCTTCTTTTGAAACTCAAATTCTGGCTGAAACCTGGAAATTAAGACTGGGGCAAATTTATCGCTTAGGAATTGTGCCAATTATCACTGTTCACTCTGAATCCAGTCTGAGGACCTTAATAGCCAAGGAGGTCATCTGAATAAAGATAGTCCTCGACATATAACCACCACTGAGCCCAAATTTTCTGTTGCTGAGTAAGGCAATTGTTCAGTCAGCTTTGTCCCAACTTTTTTTTTTTTGCCACCGTTGTTAAACGAATCATTGCAGCTGTTAAATCACTCATGCAGTCGTTAAACAAATCTGGCTTCCCCCGTTAACTTTGTTCATTGGAAGCCGGCTGGGAAGGCGATAACAATCACATGACCTTAGGACACAGCAACCGTCATGAATACACGCCTGTTGCCAAGTGCCTGAATTTTGATCATGTGACTGTGGGGGGATGCTGCGACACTCGTAAGTATGAAAACTGGTCGTAAGCCACTTTGTTTTCAGTGTCATTGTAACTTCAAACAATCACTAAGCCAATGGTTGTAAGTCAAGGACTATTTATAAAGGGTCACCATGAATTGCTCAGGCACCTGGTTCAGGCATCCAGAGATTATTAATTCCCCCCCACCCCCATAAGATTAGGTTTCAAATAAAAATAGAATAGAATAGAATAGAATAGAATAGAATAGAATAGTAGATAGAGTAGAGTAGAGTAGAGTAGAGTAGAGTAGAGTAGAGTAGAATAGAACAAGGAATTAGAATAGAATGGAATGGAATAGAATAGAGTGGAATAGAAGAGAAGAGAAGAGAAGAGAAGAGAAGAGAAGAGAAGAGAAGAGAAGAGAAGAGAAGAGAAGAGAAATAGCTTTATTGGCCAGGTGTGATTGGACACACAAGGAATTTGTGGTGCATAAGCTCTCAGTATACATACAAGCAACATGTGATAAATTATGATCATAATCATCATAAAATACACTCATCATAACCATAAGTGACAGTCATAGTATACTAAATAAGTAATCAGCATAAATTGTACTAAGATACTAAATAAATCAATTAATATAAGTCATAAGATACAATCAACAAAGTTGTAGTCATAAGAAGATAAGGAAGTAAGTAGGAAACATGAGAAGGATAATAGAAATACAGCCCTACGAGGTAGATATACCGTATCTGTGTCCACTTAAGCACAACCCTTTGAGATTATGAGCTACAAGGGGCTCTTGTAGAATTTATCTATAGCAGGAGTGTCAAACTCAAGTTGTCATAGTGGCGTCATGTGTCGTATTGAGACTTTTTTCCCCTTCGCTAAACCAGGCATGGGCGTGGCCAGTGGCCAGAATGACGCATCCCGCCCATGTGGGAGTTTGACAGCCCTGATTTATAGCTACATGTGGTCAGGGAAGAATGAAACAGGTGAGTCCAAAGCAGAAAGTAATTCAGGTCCTTTTCAAACACATGTTCCTTATAGTCCACTAGCTTAATTTTAACTTGCTTGAAAAATCAATGGAACTGGTTAATCACCAACATTTCATTGACTATATATTACAGTACATGAGAAGACTTGAAAGACCAGGTTAAGGAAAGGTTGTCAAGGAGGAAATCTATGTGATTGCTAAGAATCAACATCAACTTGTTGGCACATAATTACCATATTTTTTTTGACACCCCCCCCCCCCCACCAAAAGTAGGTGGAAATGTCTGTGCATCTTATAGAGCGAATACTGGCCTCCCAAACACTCCGTGGGTCCTGTTTGTGCCCTCCCTGGCGTCCAGAAGCACTCTGCACCCATTTTTGGCCTCTTAAACCCTCCACCCATCTCGTTTTTGCCACCGGGGAGGGCAAAAATGGGATCTGCAGAGGCTTTGGGAAGCCAAAAATGGGCCCACTTTTGGCGTACAGAGTACTACTGAATGCCGGGGAGGGCAAAAATAGGACTTGCGAAGGGTTTGGGAGGCCAAAAACAGGCCCATTTTTGGCCTGCAGAGTGCTTTGGGCTCTGGGGAGGGCAAAAACGGGACGTATGGAGGCAAAAAATTCTTATTATTATATACTTCCTCTAAACCTAGACGCATCTTAGGGTTCGGTGCATCTTATAGTCCGAAAAATACGGTAATTAAAGGACTAAGAAAAAATTTAAGAAAGAGTTTGTGGTATTCCTTGGTATTCTCTGAGCTTGGATTGGTTTTTTGTTTTTTTTGCAGACATTTCATTACCTGATTAGGGAATATCATCAGTTTTAGTGAGCGTGTGGTTTGCTCCTGATTTATATACAGTAGCTTGCCTTGGTGGGGTTGGTGGTGATGTGGTTTTCTCCTTGGTAATTCTTTGATTAGGCTGCTGTTTATTGTTCGATTGTTTGTCTTAGTTGATAATTCCTTGATTCGGATATCGTTTACTACTTGATTGTTTGTCTGGTGTTAATCCCTGCTTATCTGGGTGTTGATTGCTGATGAGGAGATGTGCTGGCCTTTTTGCTTCCTGTTTAACTTCTTTATTGTGTCTTTTGAATGTTGCTCAGAGTACCCTCCAACTGCGAGATGGGCAGCAACTAAATTTAATAATAATAATAATAGTGGAGGTAGTCCTCAACTTACAACCACAATTGACCCCAGAATTTCTGTTGCTAAGTAAGAAGTTTGTGAAGTGAGTTTTGCTCCATTTTATGACTTTCCTTGTCATGTTTGTTGAATCATTGTGAATCATTGCAGTTGTTAAGTTAGTAACACGGTTGTTAAGCGAATCTGGTTTCCCCATTGGCTTTGCTTGTCAGAAGGTCGCAAAATTGGTCACATGACTTTGGGACACCCTGCAACCATCATTAAATATGAATCCGTTGTCAAGCACCCAAATGTGACCTGCAATGGTCATAAGTGTGAAAAACGGTCATCAGTGCCTTTTTTTAGTGCTGTTAGAACTTCGAATGGTCACTAAATGAACTGTTGTAAGTCAAGGACTACCTGTAATAGGTGGCTTGGGTGCAATCCCAAAACAATTGGAGCATCCCCTGAATGCTATTGCCATTGACAGATTCACCATCAGGTAATTGCAAAAGGCAACTTTACTTAGAACAGCTAACATCTGCGACAAAATCTGTAACACTATCAAATATCCACACCTGCCTATCCCAGGTCCTTGGGAAGAACGCGATAGGTGCATAAAAATGCCAAATTTAGTCTGAACATCCAGCTGACTGTGCAAGAAACAAAAATAACAATAAACATCTGGTTGGCTGTGTGACAAACCGTAATAATGGTGCAGTCTGAACATCTGGCTGACTGTTCAATGAATCCTAAGAATAATAATGAAGTATAAATGTGGCTTATCTCCATGTGTCTACTGATGGCTGATTTGTCTGAGTGCCAAGCTCTGTTTTTGAGTTTAAGTTTGATAACAGATAATCAGAGTTGGAAGGGATCTTGTAGATCATCTAGTCCAACCCCCGCTGCTTGGATTAAACTCACAGTTAAACTTGGGTTAAGCTCAGAGTTTCCGAGTTGGTTGAGTCTGTCCATGAGTTGTGAAATTAAGGAGTTTTTAAAGAGCCATGGAGGTTGGAATGCAATACTGCAGGCTACTTCTGCTGACTGCCAGCTGCCAGCAGTTTGACAGTTCGATTCCCATCAGCTCAAGGTTGACTCAGCCTTCCATCCTTCCAAGGTCGGTAAAATGAGAACCCAGATTGTTGGGGGCAATATGATGATTCGGTAAACCGCTTGTACCTTTGGTTTTTCCTTACCAGGTGTAAAACCTTGCTTTTCTCCATATTTAATTTCATTTTGTTGGATAGGGGCCCACAGTTCGAGTCTATCAAGATCTTTTTGGATCCTGAGCTTGTCTTCTGGGGTGTTGGCTATTCTTGCCAACTTAGTGTCATCTGCAAATTTGATGAGTTCCCCCTTCTATTCCCTCATCTAAGTTTCCTCTCAGTCAACAACAAAGAAATCCAATAAATGAATGACTCATTCAATGAACTATATAGTAATCTGGCCTCAACCTGCTTAGCTTCCAACCCCAGACAACAATCAAACCGGTTTGGTAAAAGCATCACTTCCACAGAAACAAAGCCCACCCTGTGTTTTGTTATGGTTACTTCTCCACTTCTTTGCAAGAACAGTTCTTTTATCTGTGAGTCCTCCTCACCCACCCACAGAGGATAAAGTCCAGGTGCATTCTAGAAAAGGTGCGGAGAACAGGAACAAAGATGATTAGGGACACGTATAAAGAACGGTTGCAGGAATTGGGTTTGTCTAGTCTAGTGAAAAGAAGGACTAGGGGAAACATGAGAGCAGCGTTCCAATATTTAAGGGGCCGCCACAAAGAAGAGGGAGTTAAGCTATTCTCCAAAGCACTCGAGGGCAGGACAAGAAACATCAAATGGAAACTAATCAAGGAAAGAACCAACCTAGAACCAAGGAGAACATTTCCTGACAGTTAGAACAATTAATCAGTGGAAAGACTTGCTTTCTGAAGTTGTAGGTGCTTCATCACTGGAGGTTTTTAAGAAGAGACTGGACAAGCCATTTGTCTGAAATGGTGCAGGGTTTCCTGCCTGAATAGGGGGTTGGACTAGAAGACCTCGCAGGTCCCTTCGAACTCTGATATTCTGTTATGATAACAGTGTTCCACCATTTGTGGGACTGCCACAAAGAGTATCTGTTTGTCCAAACTGAACAGGAATGGGTTGAATTTTGAGAATCTTGATATAGTAAAGTCCTATTTTCCAAAGCATCAGAAAGCAAGACAAGAAACAATGGATGGAAACTAAATAAGGAGAGGAGCCATCTAAAACCAAGGAGAAATTTCCTACGGTGAGAACAATTAACCAGTGGAACAGCCTGCCTTCAGAAGTTATGGGTGCTCCATCTCTGGAGCCTTTCAACCACAGGTTGTATAGCCGTTCATCCAAAATGATATAGGGCAGGGGTGTCAAATTCAAGGCCAAGGAGCCGGAGCTGGCCCGTAGGGGTGCTTAGATCTGGCCCGCAGGGCCACCCTGGAAACAGCGAAGGACTATCCTGCAGTGCCTCTGCCAGCATAAATGGAGCAGGCGGCCCTCCCGAGCTCCATTTCCACCGGCAGAGGGTTGCAGGAGTCCGTCGCAGCTGAAAACAGAGCTCGGGAGCCCATTTTCTCTGGCAGAGCGCTCGGGCCATCACAGGCGCCCCCGACACGGGTGACATCGAGCTGGCCACGCCCACCCTGGCCACACCCACTGCCCGCCCCCTATGGTCAAACGCAAGCCTAATGCAGCCCTCAATGAAACCAAGTTTGATACTCCTGATAATGCGCCTCCTGCTTGAGTGAGGGGTTGGATTAGAAAACCTCTAAGATCCCTTCCAACGTCTGCTATTCTGTTAACTGGGATCTTAGCGGCTTCCTACTCCCGGAGCAAAGGCAGAGGTCCTGCTGCTTTGGTTTGTCTTCTCTCACCAGGCGGGAGGTTTCAGGTTCCATTTCTTTCCCAACTACTGCAGTTGCCCTTACAAGATTTACAACAACTCTGGGAAATCAAAGCTTCGGTGAATGGCTCGCACCCTTCTGCTCCTTCTTTTAACAAATCCCCTCCTGCAAACTCTCCCTCGAGATGTTCAGGATTGTTTAGTGCTTTGACAAGCACCAGCTCCTGAAGAGTGGCACCCTTCTGCCATCCACATTCCTGGGAAATTCTTGTCCCCGGGGGGGGGGGTGTTCTGGCTTCTCAGAGGGCCCCTTTTAAGCCGACATTTACTTTGACATAAGCCTGTAATAATTGTTTATCTTTAACACACCCTCTGCTCCCACCCACATTCCTGCAAACAAATCGAGGACTTCATTATATCAAGATTCTCAAAATTCAACCCACTCCCCTTAAGTGGGACGAACAAATACTCTTTTTCACCCCCACAAAGCACTAAGAGATAAGCATTTCTGCAGCACACGGGGGTAGACCTACAACGTGTGCTCTTTTCTCTCTTTCTCTCCAATCTGGGGTTCAGCTCTAGAATAGAATAGAATAACAGAGTCGGAAGGGGCCTTGGAGATCTTCTAGTCCAACCCCCCGCTTAGGCAGGAAAGCCTATACCCATGATGGCGAACCTAGGGCACGCATGCTGGAAGTTGCACGCAGAGCCATCTCTGCAGGCCCGCGAGCCTAGTCGCCCCAGCTCAGTTCCACTGTGCAGGTGCACGCGGCTCCCGCCAGGCAGCTGATTTTGGAGTATCTGACCTGCATTGGGGGGGGGGGGGCATATGCAGGAGATCCATGAGCATGTACAGAGGGACAGGGGGAGCATCGTGTGTGTGTGTATGTGTTTGTATGTGTATTGCATCATCACTGGCCTATGCCATTTCAGACAAATGGTTATCCAGTCTGTCTTCCAGAGGTTTAGCAAGTGATTGAATCAACAAAGCTGCAGTGTGTGCAGCAGCCACCAAAAGAGCTAATACAATCCTTGGTTGCATAAACAGAGGCATAGCATCAAAATCACGTGAAGTATTAGCGCCCCTTTATAAAGCTTTAGGCTTTTTTTCCCTAAAGTTTTTATTTTTTTACAAAAAACATACAAACAAAACATAAAAACATAAAACCATCTTTCAATTATATATACAGTGTGTCAGTTGGTTACAATCTTTTGTGCTATCTTTTTTTTTACCATTACTCACAAGTTGTATAAATTCTCACCTTATCAATCTAACATGTGCTTGTGTAATATCAATTATTAATCATTCGTTTGCCTAAACTATTTTTCCATCATTCTATATGAGATATTCTAAATTTCATTATCACTTAATCTTATACATTCATCCAATGGTTACATATTTTATATTGTATTCTATATCAACCTATCAACTTTTGACTGTAAAACTTCCTAATCTGTTTCTTTACCACGTCTTTTTATGTGGCTTTAGTAAGACCACGCCTGGAATACTGCATCCAGTTTTGGTTACCCCATTGCAAAAAAAGATGTTGAGACTTTGGAAAAAGTACAAAGAAGAGCAACTAAGATGATTCAAGGCCTAGAAATTAAAACATATGAAGAACGGTTAGAGGATTTGGGTTTGGCTAGTCTAGAGAAAAGAAGGACTAGAGGTGACATGACAGCAGTATTTCAGTATTTGAGAGGCTGCCACAAAGAAGAAGCTTGTCAAGTTATTATCCAAAGCACCAATGGATGGAAACTAATCAAGGAGAGAAGCAACCTAGAATTGAGGAGAAACTTCCTAATGGTGAGGACAATTAACCAGTAGACTAGCTTGACTTTGGAGGTCGTGGGTGCTTCATCACTGGAGGTTTTTAAGAAGAGACTGGCAGTCACGTGTCTGAAATGGTATAGGTTCTCCTGCTTGAGCAGGGGGCTGGACTAGAAGACCTCCAAGGTCCCTTCCAACTCTATTTTGATTCTGGTTCAAATCAAATCAAATTGATCAGAATCAAATCAAATCAAATTGATCGGGACAAATGAATTGTGTTTATAAATCTGTTACAGTACAAAGAATATGGGTATTATCATACTACCACCTTCAATTCTTTTCTAAAAAATAATAATTTATTGCTTCTCTCTGAACTGTTTATTTATTAAATTTGTATCCTGCCTTTTATTATTTTATTATAAGCAAGCGAAAGTGGTGAACATATTTAATACACTTCCTCCTGCTATGTTCCCAACAATAACCCTGCAAGGTAGGTTGGGGTAAGAGAGAGTTACTGGTCCAAAGCCACCCCCGGTTTTCATGCCAAAGGTGGAACAAGAATTTAGTCTCCTACGGATGGACCCAAAGCCATCCATCCAGCTTTCATGTGTAAAGTGGGACTGGAACTCATGGTCTCATTGTGATTGGCCCAAAGTAACCCACCACCTTTTATGCCAAAGGCAGGACTAGAACTTACAGTCTCCTGATGATTGGCCCAAAGTCACTCAAAAAGCAGAACTAGAACTCGTGGTCTCCTGATTTGTAAGCCAGCACCTTAACAATTACACCTCTATAATTCAGATTTGAAAAGATCCAAGGTGGAAATATTATATAAAATCGTTTATAATGCATAATAAAAACATAAGCATATTTCATTTGTACTAGGTTGATCTCTGAACATCTTGCTAGGGGTGCACATCATAAAAGTAATTATTTTGTATAGAAAGTTGCAGGTGGGATGACATCTGTGTACAGCTCATTTCATTCTATCTCAAAACCTTGAAATGTTGATCAACATCCTTTTTATCTTCTATATATAAAAAAGCGAAATACCATTCACGCATCATCACAAAATCTCCACAACCGTAAAGCCTACAAACTTGAAATTTGGCACATATGTTCCTCTTGGCTTCTAGGTGCTCACTAAGAAAAGATTTTTTGAAATGACCATCAGAGCATTAGTATTTTGTATATTATTATTAACAAAGCCTGATGCTAAGGAGTTCTACTCCCCCTCCCCACCTGAAAAGAAATCTGTTCAAAATGCAAAACATAAGCAGAGGAGAGGAGTTTCAGTTTTAGTTTCACAGCAGCAACCAACTTTAGCACAGAACAGTTGAGCTAAGCCACACCCAGGCTCCTTGCTGTCTCACACAGCAAATACTGTTTCAGTTTCCAAACAGCCCTCAACTTTCACACACTGACAGGATGTTAAACAGATGAATACCGATGGATGCTGGTAGGCAGAGACACCATTTCCTCCGTTATTTTCCTCCCCAAAAACTAAGCCCGATCACATAGTTTCGTAGTGAAGCACAGGTATAGAGCTAGTTCCTTTATATTTAACTTCTCTTTTTCTTTAATTGTCTATTGCTGCATTAACCTGGCATATTCTGAGGTCTTCACAGCATATCCTGGTAAGCTACACAACACAGTCAAAAACATGCTTTAAAAGATTCACCATTTCAACCCTAGCTAACTTTAAATAAAAGCAAGGTGTTTCACTACCAACAATGGCACTAAGTTAAAATATGGGTATGGCAGGCTTCTGAACACCTGGAGACACACACACACACATATATAATTACGGTTATCAAACCGAACTAATGGGATGGATCAATTTGTTTTGGTCACCTCTACGCTTCTTTAAAAAGTACTTTGTATAACCAAACTCCGTCACCCTAGCAAAATCTGACAGGTTTGTATGTTTTCAATTTCAACAGAGAATTTTAGCAAGGGTTTTTCTATTCTTCCCACTCAACAAGTCCAAACATATTTTGTGCTGAACAGCGTGCCATTCTGCTCTTAAGGCTGAACACCCTGTAATAACATACCCAACAGTCCTAATTCTCAAGAAACCAATTCCATTTACCACCCTCCAACCTTTTGAGAGATCAAATCCTTCTAGTCTGGATTTCTGTAGTGTTCTGATTATTATTTTTTCTCTCCCTCACTTAGCTACTTACCCAGCCCAGAAATCCAACTTAGCAAGTGATTTCTTGGACTTTTTCCAACAAATATTGGGTAAGGAGCACTAGGGACCCTTTTCAGATAGGAAGGCAGTAAATGTGGGTGGGAGGGGGAATCCCTTTTATTAAAGCCCTGAACAAAAGGGCACCTGAGAATGCAAACAGATACAAAGGGCATATGGGAAAGCCACAATTACCAAAAGAGGGTTTGTGCGGCTGTTTTATAAGTGGGAATCAGTTCACAAGGGAAGAAAATGGGAAGATAAAACATAATGTAGAAATAGATGGATGGATGAGAGGGAGGGAGATGGG
>NW_020769316.1:5753288-5765409 GCF_900518735.1 Pseudonaja textilis | reverse complement strand
ATGGCATTCTTGCAAAGGGGAACAAGACCCGAAGTTCGGACGAGTCTCCTTTGGAGCCACGCTTCTCCTTCCCAACCCCTCCAACTCCGAAACCCCAGCGCGACCATCCGGGTTTGTCTCCATCTCCATAAAGGAGACCCCGCGAAACACGGCGGGGTCTCCGAAGCGGAGACACCCCCACCGACCCCCAAACCCAGCCCCACACGTGTTGCAGCCGCATTCTCTCTCTCTCTCTCTCTCTCTCACACACACACACACCCTCTGAGCAAGGAAGCGCTCTACCTGGATGGTCTGGTTGGGCTCCCCTCCGGAGACCGGCCCTCCCACGAGTTTGCAATACAAATCCTCCACGGGGCGCGGGGAGCTCCGGCCGCCGGCTTCTTCCTCGCCGCAGGTCGCGGTGGCCGAGATCTTGGTGCCCTCGGCCAGGTTGAAGTAAGGCGGGTGCAAGCTGTAGCCGTTCACGTCGGCCTGGAAGGAGACCGGCTGAGCCGACGAAGCCCCCAGCAGGGCCGCCGCCCCCACCACCAGCAGGACCCGCAGTCGAGCCACCGGGCACCGGAGCCCAGCAGCGGGCACCGGCCGCCTCGCCATTTTTTTTTCCCCCCGGGGGGACTTTGGCCGTCTGCCCGCCCGCCGGCAAAACGCTGGGAAAAATCCGCCGCCGCCGGGGAGGCCGATGGGGTTGAGCCCGGACCGGTCAGGATCGGGAAAGGAGCTCCGAGCCCGAGGAGGAAGAGGAGAGCGGGCGCTCCGCAAACTCGACCCGAGCTGCAACCTGCGCTGCTCCCGCCGGGTTGGTCCGGAGCTCAGTGCGGCTCTTTCCTCTTTTGCGGCTCGGCAAACGGCTGCGGCGGCCCCGGGAGGGAAGTGGCGCGGGGCGGGGGGGGAGGGGAGGGAGGGGCCACGCGGGGATTAGCCCTGCCGGAGGCTGCCCATTGTGTCGGCCGCCTTCGCGGCTCTTGTCCCGGGTTAACCCGTTCTGCCCGTCGCCCGGCAAGGGGAGAGAAACAAAGAGGGGGGAAAAAGGTCCGTCCCGCACGCGTCTTTCGACGCCTTGCACCGGCCGCTGAGGCGAGAAATGGGGGGGGGGGGTGAGAAAAGAGGCGCCCGTTGGGATCTTAAACCCCCTCCCCAGAATTATCTTTTTAAAAAAAACCACTTTTTTTAAAAAAAAAATTCCTTTTGCAAATGGTTGAGCAGATCCAAGGAATTTTATTTTTCCCCCTCCGCCCGGAAAGACGAGCCCGGGCAAGCTAGACTGGGATTGCCTCAGGGAACGTGAGGGGGAGGTGGGACAGATTAAACAGATAATCAGAGTTGGAAGGGGCCTTGTAGGTCATCTAGTCCAACCCCCTGCCCAAGCAGGAGACCCCACACCATTTCTGACAGAGTCCAATCTCTTCTTGAATGCCTCAAGTCATGGCGCTCCCACAACTTCCGAGGGCAAAGCTGTTCCATGGGTTGATTGTTCTCCCTGTCAGAAAGTTTCTCCTTATTTCCAGGTTAAATCTCTCCTTGTTCAGTTTCCATCCATTATTCCTTGTTTGGCCTACAGGCGCTTTAGAAAATAGCTTGACCCCTTCTTCCTCTCTATGTCAGCCCCTCAAATATCGGAAGACTACTATCCTGTCTCCCCTGGTCCTTCTCTTCACTAGACTAGCCAAGCCCAGTTCTTGTAACCGTTCTTCATGTTTTAGTCTCCAGTCCCCTCATCATCCTGGTTGCTCTTCTTTGTACTTTTTCTAGAGCCTCAACATCTTCTTTTATAGTGTGGTGACCAAAACTGGATGCAATATTCTAGGTGTGTCTTACTAAGGCTTTATAGAGTGATATTAGTACCTCGTGTGGGTTTGCAGCAATACTACCAGGTAGTCCTCGACTTACAGCCATCTCTGAGCTCCAAATTTCTCTTGCTAAGTGAAACATTTGCGAAGTAAGGTTTGCCCCTTCCTTGCCCGGGTTAAAGTAAGATTTAAAGTAAACCACTTCAATGGTTAAGTGAGGGTTAGAGCTGTTAGTGAATCTAGCTTTCCCCTTGACTTGTCTGAAAGTTACAAAAAGTGATCACGTGACCCCTGGGACATCACAACCGTCATAAATACGAATCCGTTGCCAAGCGGCTGAATTTTGATCACGTGACCATGGGGATGCTGCAACGGTCATAAGTGTGAAAAAGTCATAAGTTACTTTTTCCCAATGGTGGTCTAAATTTGAACGGTCGCTAAATGAACTGTTGTAAGCCAAGGACTGGAGGGACATTAAAGACGATCTTGCATTTAAGAGAGTTAAATGCCATCACTCTAATGATTTGGCTCTAAATGGGGATTTTGGATTCAGTGGGAGTGATGTTCCCCCCATTGCGGGCCGAACCCCAAATACCTCTTTAGTTCGTTCTAAAATATTTTTTTAAGCCTTGAAAAAGGAACCCATCTGGGGGTACCGCTAGCCAACTTGGGCTGATCTCACCAAGCAAGATGGGACGTGAATAATACCTGGATGGGAGATTATCATAATTTTTTAACGACCCCAGGATGGACTCCGGGCAAGTGAATGGAGCTAGCAGAGTGTTTTAAAGGCCGGATGCCCTTCCTGTCACCAATGTGGAATTTTGTTCAGCAGATACATTCTCATTGTGCTCAGAGTGAGAAATACCTGGAGATGTGACTCGGAAATGCAAACTATAGGCTAGACTGAGGAATTGGGGGTGGAAAAAAAACTAATTACAGCGGAAGTGTATTTTGTTTTGTTGTCAGTAACTTGAAATAAACTTGAGTTGAATGAGACTTCAGTTACTTTGCTTTGCTTTTTAAAAGGAAGTGCGTGATGTAATTGAATTAGGCAAATTGGTCTAATGCACCAGGAGATTGTGAGTTCTAATCCCACATTAGGCATATAAACTGGCTGGGTGAATTTGAGCCAATCATCAGGAGTCTGTGTGTACTAGTCCTGCCTTAAGAATGAAAGGCAGTTGACTTTGAACCAATCACTAGGAGATTGTGAGTTCTAGTTCCGCTTTAGCTATGAACGCCAACTGGATGATTAGGCCAATCACCAGGAGGTTGAGAGTTTTAGTCCTACCTTAGGTATGAAAGCCGGCTGGGTGACCTTGGGCTACTCACTCTCAGTCCAATCCACCTCACAGGGTTGTTGTTGTGGGGAAAATAGGAAGAAGGATTATTAGATCTGTTCACCTGCTTGGATTATTTATAAAAATAATAAAGGTGGGATTTAAAAAACTATAAATAAACCTGGGTTTGAATACAGTGCTTCCTGTTGCCAGCTCCTCCAATTTTGGAGTGGAAAATCAAGGGTTATAAGCTGAAAAAATAAGCTGAAAAAAGTGAGTTACGACCATTTTTCATTGTTACAACCTTCGAAGCTTCCCCCATGGTCATGTGATCAAAATTCAGGTGCTTGGCAACCTGTTCACACTTATGACCATTACTGTGTCCCAAGGTCACGTGATCCCCTTTTGGGATCTTCTGAAGAGCAAAGTCAACGAGGAATCCAGATTCACTTAACAACCAGGTTACTGACTTATCAACTGCAGTGATTCACTTAAATGGCAAGAAAGGTCATAAAAGGGGGCAAAACTCACTTAAGAAATATCTCACTTAACAACAGAAATGTTGGGCTCAGTTGTAAGTCGAGGACTACCTGTCTTTAGAGGAGATTCTCACTTGCTTAAACGTGCATCCAATCACCTACATCAAAAATGGTTCTGTCTAAGAGCCAAGGTACCTTCTTCCATACCTGGTGGCTATGCCCGGAAGCCCAAAAATGCTGCGTCAAAATACAGAGTTGGTTGCAAGAAATAGCGGAATGCCAGATAGAGTTTAAACCTGAATTGTTCCTTTTAGGAATAATAAAATGGAAATGTATTAAAAAGATCAAATCTATGATACTACATACAACAACAGCAGCGAGGATTGCACTTGCACAATTTTGGAAGCGAGACAGTATCCCACTGGAGGAATAGTAATCTAAAAGATTTTAGAATGCGCTGAAATGGATAAACTCACTTGAGAGCTTAAATGATAAAGAAGAGTGAGAGTACTATGTGGTTTGGGATAATTGGTACAAATGGTTCAACAGTAGGAATAATAGCGATAAGAACATTGTAGATAAATGTATATAAATTAATATAAATGTATGGAGATTTGTATATGTAATAGTGATAGTCACAGTGTTGTTAAAGATGAGAATAAGATTTGTAAAATGTGAAAAAGCGTAACAAAAATAAATAAATAAAAATGGTTCTGTCTGGATGTGGATCAAAGGCATGGTTCTCCATGCCTCTTAAACAGCGTTTTTTCCCAGGTGCTCCCATAAGTCAAAGTACATGAGAAGGATGGAAATCTTTGAAGCTGATGTCAAATTGTAGCCAGGCCTAGCAGTGGGCCAGGCCAATCCTAAAGTGCCCCGTGCCACCGCAGTCCTTGTGATGTGGTTCGCATTCATAAAAAGATGCATGACCTGCAAACACAACTCTGCTTTATACCTCCTGAAATATACATTTGAAGAGTATATTAAGACGGTTGAATCCAATGCCCTCTCAATTTCTCTGGGTCATTGTGTCTCCAAATCGAGTGGTGCAGTGGGCTAGAGATGGAGCTGTCGCCTCACACTCAGGAGGCTGTGAGTTCGATCATAGGTAGAAGCAGATATTTCTTTCTCTGGACACACGGAGAATATATCTGCTGTGCGGGGGGGGGGAAACCTCCGCATTGGCAACAGGAAAGGCATCCAGCCAGTAAACACTCAGCTCCATTCAGTTGCCCAGACCACCCCGCAAGGGATTATGGGGTCATTAAAAGAGGATGATGGTTGTGTCTCCCAATGAATACAGGTAGTCCTCCACTTACAGCCATTCATTTAGTGACAATTCAAAGTTATGACAACACTGAAAAAAGTGACTAATGACTGTCTTTCACAAAAACGGTTGCAGCATCCCGGTGGTCAAGTGATCAAAATTCAGACGCTTGGCAACTGACTTGTATTTATGACAGTTGCAATGTCTCAGGGTCATGACTTTTATGATCTGGCAAGCAAAGTCATTGGGGAGGCCAGATTCACTTAACAACCGTGTTACTAACTGAACAACTGCAGTGATTCACTTGACGAGTGTGGCAAGGAAGGTCGTAAAAACGGGACAAAACTCACTTAACAACTATTAACAAATAGTTAACAAACAACAACAAATATTAACAAATATTGTCTTAGCAATTTGGGGCTCCATTGTGCTCGTAAGTCGAGGACAATCTGTAGTTTTATTAAATGGAATTCAGACATTTCCTTTCTGTAACTTGAAAGTAAGACTACATCCTATACGCTGCAATTTTAAACAAGTCTGCCTGATATTTCAGTATTTGGACAGCTATCAACAGTTTAAAGATTTTATCCTACTGCCTTTCAGGCATCTTATCTCAAGGCTGAACAAGGCAATTCCTTTCTCACCCTTAATTATCATTATTATCAGCTCAAATCCATCCACTGCAGGATATCGAGGTTTCATTGAAAGTTATGGATTGCTACCTTCCATGCTGGTTCAATGTGCATGAGTAGATGAATGTTTATTGTACATATAGCACTTAGACTTATATATCGCTTCTCAGTGCTTTAAAGCCCACTCTAAGCAGTTTACACAATCAGCATATTGCCTCCATCAATCTGGGTCCTCATTCTACCGACCTTGGAAGGATGGAGGCTGAGTCAACCTTGAGCCTGGTGAGATTCGAACTGCCAAACTGCTTGCAACCGGCAGTCAGCAGAATTAGACTGCAATATTGCATTTTCACCGATAAAAGACCAGATAATAACAGAAGAACAGAGTTGGAAGGGACCCGGGAGTTCTCCTAGTCCAAGCCCCTGCTCAGGCAGAAAACACTATAGTACAATCGCAGACAAATGGTTGTGCAGTCTGTTCTTAAAAACCTACAGCGTTGGAGCATTCATAGCTTCTGGAGGCAAGTTGTTCCACCGAGGAATTCTTCTCATTGTCATGAAAATTTCTCCTGAGTTCTAACTTGCTTTTCTGCTGGATTAGTTTTCACTTATCGCTTCTTGTCCTGCCTTCAGGTGCTTTGGAAAATAGGTTGTCCCCCTTAGATACTGGAACACTGTTACCATATCTTGTAAATTCAATCCCAGGTAGAGGTTAGACTCTCCTGCTTGAGCAGGGGGTTGGACTAGATGACCTCCAAGGTCCCTTCCAAACTCTCTTATTCCATGTTCTATCTCCCCTGGTCCTTCTCTACACTAGATATTTCACTATCCTCTCTTAAGGGACTTTCTACCCTGGTTTCCCCATACCTTTTCAAAGGAAAATAAGAGGCAGGGGTGTGGTGTTTGCAGCTGGAAAAAAGAAACATGGTCTCTTCCATCGTGGCCCACCTACCACCTGTCTGTTGGCATAACCTTTTCCGCTCTTATTTGTGTTGTAACCATTTCAATGCCGGATGTCGAACTGTTGGTCTCCAGTGTTTTTGCTTGCGCTGAATGAATCTCCTGTTGTACTCCGGTGGGTTTTTATTTTATTTTATTTTATTTTTTTGCCACTGAGTGAGACGCCGCCTAGGGTCCTTGAATAACTTAGCTGCCGTCCTAAGAAACAAAGGGCCAATTCTTTTATGGTCGCAGAGGGTAGGAGCCCCCTGCGATGTTGGCAGAAGTTTGTTGAGTGAATCGGATGCTTGCGGGCGAAGCGTCCGACGGTTTCCCCCCTCCAGCTGCTCGAGTCTTGGCACGGGGCTGCTGGAGATGGCATTGACATGATGTCACGACTTCCAAGAGCCGTTTTCGTGTAACCCAAGGTGCCTCGGTCTCCTTTTTTTGCATGGGAGCATTGAAGCAAAGCAAGCAAGCTCATTCAATTAGGAATGACTTCCTGGAGAGGTTTCAAAGCCACATTGAAACGCTTGCTTTGCCTAGGCTTGCTAAAGCTTGGGAAATGGTTGTTTTAGGGCTGGTTTCTCACCAGGCCAGGAAACCTTTTTTTTTTTTTTTCACCTGACTAAATCCTTGGTTCTGCTAAAAAAAACCACACACCCTAATTTCTTCATTCTGGAGAGAAGAACGATGGATCTAGGTTTCCTTAGAGCAGTGATGGCGAACCTTTTTTGTTGTGGTGTGCCAAAAGCACGCAGGCGCGCGTGACGGCACCCACAATGCAATGCGCCCCACCCCGTGCGCATTCGCACACAACCTCCTCCCCCCTGCCACCCCCTTACCTACACTGCGCATGCATGCACCTCCCAGCTGATTTTTTGGCCCTTTTGAGGCCATTTTCACCCTCCCGGAAGCTCAAGGGAAGGCTCAGGAGTCTGAAAACAGGCCCGTTTCACCACTTCCGGTATTTCCAGAAGGCCCATTTTTTGGCCTCCCGAGGCTGCAGAGGCTTCCCTCGAGCCTCAGGGAGGCCTCAAACAGGCTGAAAATCAGCTGGGAAGTGCGCGCATGTGCAGTGCAGATAAGTTTGGCTGAGGCTGACGTGCCCACACAAATGGCTCTGCGTGCCACCTGCGGCACATGTGCCCCAGGTTCACCATCACGGCCTTAGAGCAATGCAACCTCTCTATGTTTTCGTTGGGTTTTTCCACTTGAGGGTTTTCCTGGCTTCTGTGGAAATGTAGGAGGAGCATACCGGTATTCCCCAAATTACAATGTTTTGTTTAATGACCATTCAATCTTACAACGACCCTGAAAAAAGTGACTTAGGACCGTTTTTCTCATGAAAGCTTGCAGCATCCTCATGATCACATGATCAAAATTCAGATGTTTAACAGATAACAGATAATCAGAGTTGGAAGGGACCTTATAGGTCATCTAGTCCAACCCCCCACCCAAGCAGGAGACCTTACACCATTTCTGACAGATGGGAGTCCAATCTCTTCTTGAAAGTCTCAAGTGATGACGCTCCCACAACTTCCAAGGGCAACTTTTATTCCATGGGTTGATTGTTCTCACTGTCAGAAAGTTTCTCCTTATTTCCAGGTTAAATCTTTCCTTGCTTGGCAGTTGACTTGTAATTATGACGGTTACAGTGTCCCGGGGTCGTGTGATCCCTTTTTGCGACCTTTTGATAAGCAAAGTCAATGGGGCAAAGTCAACACTTAACAACTGAGTTAGTATAGTTTAACAACTGCAGTGATTCACTTGACAGATGAGGCAAGAAAGGTTGTAAAATGGGGCAAAATTCACTTCACCAATGTCTAAACGAGCAACGAAAATTTGAGGCTCAGTTGTGTTCATAAGTCGAGGACTACCTGCATTGGTTGGTTTTTCAGCTCGAAGGTTCCTGGCTTGTAATGGAAAAGTAGGAACACATGTCTGAAAGTGGTTTTGATAGGCTGCAGGTCATTGTGTGAGTGTGCACAGACACGCGTCTGAGATGTTCGATTTTTTCCCGCCTCTTTTCTCCATGGTGAAAAGCTGATTTCCTGTTTTGCAAAGTGCTTTTTCCAGCTTTGTTTTTACCCGTATTCCAGTGGTGGGATTCAAATTTTTTTACTACCGGTTCTGTGGGCGTGGCTTGGTAGGCATGATGTGACTTGGTGGGTGTGGCTTGGTGCGCGTGGCAGGGGAAGGTTACTACAAAATCCCATTCCCTCTCCACTCCTGGGGGAAGGATATACTGCAAAATCCCCATTCCCTCCCCACCCCACTAACCTGCTTTCCAGCTCCATTCTCCTGTGCAGGGCAACCAAAGAAGACCCATCCAATCAGATGGGACTCAGGAGGCAGAGAATAGGTGGGGGCGGGGACAATCAGAGGGGGCATTTGCCGGTTCTCCAAACTACTCAAAATTTCCACTACCGGTTCTCCAGAACTGGTCAGAACCTGCTGAATACCACCTCTATTTCAGCCCCCCTCTGCCGTATTCAATATGGAATTGCAAAGGGGGGACTGGTGTCTTGCTTTTTGAAGTGGTCCCCACCAGAATAGCTGTAAAAATAATCCTGAGGACTTCACACAGTGGCAGTGCAATGCAAACCTGGAGAATCCTTGCTATTTAAGGTTTTGTTTTCCCGTAGTAATTTACAAAGAGCCCTTTGGACTCATTCCGTATGGCCCAATTACACACAACAAAGTATACCTTAAAAAAATGCATTATCAAAAGGATAAGAGCCAGCAGAAGAGAGAAGACTGGGTGGGGAATGAATTTAATCCTTTCTCCCTCCTTCCTACCCTTCTTCCGTTGGAGGAAAAAAAAAATCACAAGCAAAAATCACAACATCTCAACTGTTTTTTCTTCTGGTGAGAGGAAATATTAAGGAATTTTTTCTTCTCTGGCAAATGAAAGAGCTGTTTAGAAGAGGGCGCAAATCCGAACACAGGTAAAAAAATTATAATTAGTTCCTCGTTAGTCTTCCCTCCTCCCCTTCTAAGGCTATTTAGTATGATAATTAAAAAACAGGCAAACTCTTCTGTGTAGGACAGGGGGTGTCCAACTTTGGCATCTTTAACACTTGTGAACTTCAACTCCCAGAATTCCCCAGCCAGCCATTTTGGAGAGTTGAAGTCCACAAGTCTTAAAGTCGCCAAGTTTGGAGATCCCTTGCAATGGACAAAAAAAGGAACTTCAGTTCTTGGCTCCTTTCCTTCATAAATCTGGCAACCATCCTAATTTCTTTTGACAAGCCTGGATAGGAATTACAAATGTAAAACACAGCAAGGATGTGCAGCCCCAGAGAGAGCACATTATAAATGAGGTTGGCTTGGTTTGGAATAGTTTGGTGTTTGAATCCAACAGTAATAGCTGTCAAATCATGGTTTGTGATCTGGCATGATGGTTGACCTATAAAACATGAAAAAATAAGGTACTATACAACTTTCTTCTTCTTCTTTTTTTGCCATATCCGTTTTCGGATGTTGGTGATCATGCTAGCGATCCTATTTGTTTTAGTATTCAGAAATCTTTATTGTCCCTTTGGCATTTTATTATATTTCCGGTTTAATTACCTATTGGTGCCAAAGCGGATTTTTCCGATTTCTTGTTAAACTCTTCTCGTTGTCAGCGTGAGGAAGGAGAGTGAAGAAAAAAAACCTTTCCCTTTTCACTTTAATTCGCTGCTTCCGACTCTTCTTTGGGAGCGATGTTATCTTTTATAAAATTTAAATTCTAGGGTACCTTAGTTGTTGCTTTTAGTCCCGGTCAGCCAAAACTTTCACTTCTTATCTTCCTCCTGCACTTTCTTTTCCAGCTGAGTGCTTCTTTGAGGCGGCCATTTCTGATCGCCGCTCTTACCGCCTTCGGGAAAGGGAGTTTAGCCAGCTGAGGAGGAGAGATGCGGCTCCCCTCAACCCTGCTGGGTCTCCCCCGTCTTCACCACCTCTACGGGGTGGCTTAACCCCGAAGCCAGCTGGCTTGGGGCGCTCCAGCGGTGAGCCCAGGTAGAAACCGTGCGCGATTGCGGATTCCTGCCTGCCGCGGAAGCCCTGCAAACCGGAAGTCACTAGCGATCCTATTTTTGTCAATAGCCCCTCCAGCAGACAACAGGCCACAACAGTCTAAGTGCTATATAGCATTCATCAATAGCTATTGCTATTAACCACTGCAATTATTCACTTAACAACCATGGGAAATGGTTGTAAAATTTAGTGAAACTCATTTAACAACTACCTGGCTTAGCAATGGAAATTGTTGTGGTCATAAATCAAGGGCTACCTGTATGCAAGACTGGTTCTATTACACCAATGTTTTTCAAGTTTGTGTTGTGGTTTGCCAGCAGCAGGTGCAGATGGCTGAGGTCTCGGAGAGCGAGGACTCAGATGAGGAGCCTGCGTGTGATGCAGGGATGGGGCCAGGACCATCAGGGAGTGGAGTGCAGCCTTTGGAAATTGTAGAGGCTGGCAGCAGTAATGAAGAAGTCCCCGAGGAGCCTGTGCCCCAGTGTGTGTGCGCGCAGGGATGCTCAAAGGAAAGAGCAGCTGCAGCAACACGGGTAACTTGGGAGTAAGGCTGCAAGGTAATGGCCCCTCCTTTAAGAGATAAAAGACAGCTGAGAAACCGGAGTTCTCTGCAGGAAGCAAAGAAGTTTTTGCACCTGCCTCGTGCACATTCGGAGTATCTTGGTTGATGTTTGGAGACTCTTTGTGTTTGAAATATTTCTTAGTAACTTTATCTAGTGTTCTTGGCACCACCTTGGCAAGGCTCATTCTTATCAGAGACAATTAGTTTGAAATAGCCTTTTAAGGGTGAAGGAACAGAATTTGTAAAGAATCATTAAAAGGTTTTGCTCTGTTTTGTGTTTGTTTCCTTGGAACAAGGTTTGGGTCAGAACAGCTTGGTGTGTGGTCTTCAACTGCCTTTAAGACATGTGGACTCCAACTCCCAGAATTCCCCAGCCAGCCTTGCCTCCGGGGAATTCTGGTAGTTGTAGTAGTCCACACGTTTTAAAGTTGCCAAGGCTGAGAAACTTTAAGTCCTTGCCTGAGCCTATACAGTCAGCATGAGGCGGTTTTCATTTGCTCCTCTTGTTAATTCAGCCTGCTGACACAAGGCAAGCTGGGGTCTGGAGAAAAGCTGCCAGCCTAATTATTGCCAATCCAAACAGATTTGCATATTTGCACAAACAGAACACCATTTTATTCTTTGTCTCAGACAAAATGCATTACGCCACCTGTGACAGTATCCGTCCATGCTATGTGCTTGCTTGCTTGCTGCCTACCAGTTCCGTGTAATGCGGGATACAGACTGAATTCCCATAGAGTCTATTACATGGATTGTCACTTATGATAATTAACTAAGCCTGGATGTGAAATTAAAAACAGGAAATTGATTATTTTCTCACAATAAGGTGAGAATGCTAATATGGTACAAAAGATATTCCATTGGTTCTGGGAGCCATCTTGCCCATTACAGAATTTTCCAGTGGGAGCAGGTTTCTGTTTTTGTTTATTTCTTTTTATTTGTTTCCTGCCTTTATTATTTTTACAAATAATATACATATCCCAAATATCCAATACATTTTCCTCTTCCTATTTTTCCCAACAACAATAACCATATGAGGTGGATTGGTCAGAGAGAGAGCACTAGCCCAAAGTCATCCAGCTGGCTTTCATGCCTAAGTTGGAACTAGAACTCCCAGTCTCCTGGTGATTGGCCCACAGTCACCCA
>NW_020769316.1:5716500-5736678 GCF_900518735.1 Pseudonaja textilis | reverse complement strand
TCTATTCTATTCTATTCTATTCTATTCTATTCTATTCTATTCTATTCCATTCCATTCCATTCCATTCTATTCTACTAGTGGAGTTCTCACCTCACAATCAGGAGGCTGTGATTTCAATCCTAGGTAGAGGCAGATATTTCTCTCTCTGTTGAACAAAACTCTACATTGGTGACAGGAAGGGCATCAGGCCAGTAAACACTCTGCTTAGCTCTATTCAGTTGCTCAGACTCCATCCCTTAAAGGATTATGGGGGTCATTAAAAGAAGATTATTATTTTTACAAGCAACTCAAGGTGGCAAATATCCAACATACTATCTTTTTCTTATTTTCCCCATAACAACAACCCTGTGAGAGAGTTCAGTTGAGAGAGAGTGATTGGCCCAAGGTCCCCCAGCTGGCTTTCACACCTAAGGTGCGGCTAGAACTCACATTCTTCTGATGATTGAACCAAAGTCACCCAATTGGCTTTCATGCCTAAGGGGAGACTAGAACTCACAGTCTCCTAGTGATTGGCCCAGTCACCCAGCTGACTTTCATGCCTATAGTGGGACTAGAACTTCCAATCTCCCAGTTTCTAGCCTGATACCTTAACTGCTGCCAAACTGGCTCTCAGTTTCTCCTTCCATAATCCACAGTGCTCCTCTTTCTAGACTGGCACCTTAACTACTAGATCAAATATTCCTGGTTAGCTGAGAGCAGTGACAATTCCTGGTGGTCTCCTCTCCAAGCGCTAAACAAGACTTATTTCATTTGCACTGTCCCCTTTGTGAGCTTGTAGTAAATTCAAGTTTTACATTTAAGAATGAAAAACTAAGCTATTCTGATAAGTACCAGATGCATCCACCTCTGTCATGTTTTCAAATAATATTTTTTTAACTAATTTTATTCAGTTTTTCACATTAAAAACAAAAATCTCTTTTTGGTGGACAACATGTTTTCAAATAATATTTTTGAATGCCTCCTTTCACAGAAATTCCAGAGTGGCTGTGAGAGAGATACTGGTGACCCTTGTTGGATTCATCATCCCTATCTACTAAATTGTGTTCCTTGGGCTTAGGGTACAGAATAGAGGAGGGATCACCTGTTGTCCTATTTTCCATCCGCTATTGCTGTTTACATTAAAAGGGTTAAAGCCTGAACAATCAAAGGGGCACTTCCTTTGGTTAATGCTAATTATCCACATTATAGCTCTGGAAAATTCTGTCCCTTTTGATATAGAATTAACACAAAATTATTGTTGTCCCTGTTTTATTCTTTCTCTGTTTTTTTTGTCTGCATTTGTTCCTGTTTTTTTCCGCTTGACTCTTTTGATGTTAGCTGATTGTTTAATAAATAAACATTAAACTATCTTTTTACTGGCAGAACTAAGTGGCGGGTGGGTCTGGTTTAATCTGGATATCAGAGTTGACTCGGAAAGCTTCTGGGCACAAATTAAACTGGAACGTAATCACAGTAATTTTCCAATAGCCCTTTCATTTATGGAGTGACTGCTTGGCAACCATTCCAATGTCCTTTTAGTACCACCACCAGTTATTACCAAATAAATGTCATTTTATTAGCAATTGTTGGTGATTTATTAGTAGTTTTAAATTTTTTTTTTTTGCATCTTTAAAAAATTGCATAGAAAAGCTAACCACGAGAAGCATGCAGACTTTGCTACTCGGTTCTCGACTTTAAGAGTCCAATATTCTCTGCTTGTACAAGTTAAATAAATATTGAAAACAGCCCAAATATCAACTGGGGCATTATGTATTTTTATAAATTATTATAAAGTTATTTATAATAACAAGTTATTTTTATAAATAACTGAAAGCAGAGAACAGATCTAAAACTCCTTCCTTCCCCCATTTTCCTCACAACAGCAACCCCATGAGGTGGGTTGGGTTGAGAGAAAATGACACGCCCAAAGTCTCACAGTCATCTATTATGCTTAAATTGAACCCAGAACTCCCAGTCTCCTGGGGATTGGCTAAAACCACCCAGCCATCTTTCGTGCCTGATGCTGTAATGGCAAAGAAGGAACATTTTAAAAACCATTTATGGTGGACTTGTGTCAAAGCCAGCAGCCTGGGCTGCTGGGGGTTCGCAGGGGTTCGGGAGATCCCATAGTTAAGATTCTGAACAGTTCAGAGAAACCCCCCCCCCCCGAAATCCCACTCCTGGCTGGCCCTGCCCACCCCACCCTACCCCTCCCAGAAGTCCCCACGTGGCCTGTTTTGGATGCAGGTAAGTGAACACATGGAGGCTCGGGGAGGGAGAAAAACGGGCCTCCTGGAAATTCAGAAAGGCTGGAAACAGGCCTGTTTCCAGCTTCCAGAGCGCCTCCGGTACCCAGGGAGACCGTTTTTGCCCTCCTGGAGGCTCGAGGGAGGGCAAAAATGCCGCCCCCCCCCATGGTGCAGGAGGCCAACTAGGCCACACCCACTGTAGTGTATTTAAATAGAGACTTCTTGGGCAATGTTCCTATTGGTTAACAGAAGCCATGATATGATTGGTTAGTAACGTTAGTACCTGATTGGCCGCCAATAGCGGCAGGAAGTTTAACTAAATGTCATTGGTTGCGAGCCATGGAGCAGCCACTATAAAAAGGGCTGCTGCGGTTCGACTGCAGTTGAAGTTACTGTTATTATTAAAGAGCTGAATTCAACTCCAGTCTGCGAGTCTCTTTACTGGCGATAGAACACCCACCATGGCCACACCCGCCCAGCAACCAGGCAGAGAATCCATTGCTAAAATTTTTGAAGCCCACCCCTGGTCAAAGCAAACAAATATTGGAGTAAGATTCACATCTTAATACAGAAGATTCTTAAAGTGAATATAGAAGATAACACCGGAGAGTTTTCTTTGAGCCTTAATGGACAAAGAAATTGGGAGCGTGGGGGGGGAAGGAACTTTGATATTATATATGCTGCAGTGGTGGGATTCAAATATTGTTGTCACTGGTTTGGTGAACGTGGCTTCATGGGTGTGCTTGGCAAGCGTGCACACATTTTGTGTGCACGCGCATGCCAAACGCACACTTTGCACAGGCGCAGAGGTGTTCTAGGCGCAGAGGTGTTCTAATTCATCTCCTGCAAGCCTGCACAATCCTGGTTGCTTCAGCAGCTGCTGCACGGCACTATTTTGTGCCACGCAAAGCAAGCTGTGGTGACTGTATCAAAAGTAAGTCACACAACCCACAACTCCGCATCCAGCCCCACCCCATCCAATCCAACATCACTCAAAACTAGGCATGCATGCCCCTAACTACCTCAATTCAAACTACAACTGGCCTTAAATGCAAGCTACTCAGTGCAAGAAGTCTTGTGAATAAAATACCTGCATTTCTCCTCTTACAAAATACAACTAAATTCGACATCATATTTGTCTGTGAAACATGGCTCAAGGCATCTCTCCCTGACTCCACTACCACAATAAGAGACAATCATGTTTACCGATCAGATCGTGAAATTCGTAGAGGAGATGGTGTTGCTATCTTCTATAAAAAGTCCTTACATCTAAAAAACATCCAAGTTACCCAGGAGCTTGCTCTTCCTGAGACCATCGTCTGTGAACTGTCCTTAAATATCACATTTCGATTCTTACTATGTTACAGAGCCCCGATTATGACATCGAACATGTAAACAAGCTAAATTCACACCCCTTTCCTAAGAGGTCTGTAGAGGGCATGCATAAGTGCACCAACATGCCTATCTCCCTGTCCTATTGTTTCTTTTATTTTTCTTATATGTACCCATTTCATGTATTCATAACTATGTATATACTTATGCCTATTATCTTGTAAGTGACTGACAAATCTAAATAAATAAATACATACATACATCCTGCCCACACGCTTTTATCTTTCTTGGTGACTTCGATCTACCTCATATTAACTGGACCCTAAACGAATGTAAAACTGAACACATACATACAACCTTCTACAATGCAGTAACAAATCTGGGACTAGAACAACTAGTAACCAACAATACTAGACTTAACAACTGCCTCAATCTCATCTTCTGCAATCGTCTGAATTCAATTTACGGAATACAAATTAAAGAACCCTTTTCCAACAGTGACTACAACATGATTGATTTTGTCTCAACATACATCCACACAAAAATCATCACAATGATGTAATCCCCAATTATAACTTCAAAAAAGGCAACTATGATCTAATAGACAACAATCTCTCATCCCTTGATTGGCAATTTCTATTCACTGGAGGCAATACTGTTGAAGACCATTGCAACATATTTTTACTTGAAGTCAAAAGAGTCATCAAACTATATGTACCAATAACAACTCCCAAAACCAGAAAAAAACAGATTACCCATAACAATAAGGAAGCTCCAATCCAAAAAGAGATCACTTTGGCGGAAAAACAAATCTGGTCACGTTGCCAACTTCAAAAGCCGATACAAAAATTTATGCCACCAGATAAAGACTGAATGCACCAATTATCACATTAAACAAGAGGAAAACCTTCTATGCACCAATTCCACCCACGCTTTCTACAATTTTGTAAACAACAAACTAAAAGACTCAGGGTCCATACCATCCCTGAAAGGACCTAATGGTAAAGACTGCAACGACAACACCATTAAAGCCAAACTCTTTAACACATTCTTTGACTCAGTATTAGTAAACAGCAATGGGTCATGCCCACTATTTCCTAGTCGAACCACAGACAACTACAATGATCTAATACATATCGATTTCACAGAAGACATTGTTGAAAAAGCACTGCACAATCTAAAACCATCTCTATCTATTGGACCTGACGGAATATGTGCCTACTTCTTAAAAAAGCTACCCAAAGCTGAACCTCTAAGTATAATCTTCGAAAAATCTTTCAGGACCAGCTCCTTGCCAAAACTATGTGTCAGCTGGTGCTCCATTCAAAATCCAAGAAAGAAATACTTAGACTCTTTTAATCAGAGAAAAGATATCTTTTACTGGAAATCAAGTGGTAGGAACAAAAAAATTCTGAATCTGAGAAAATGGGCACATAAACCACATATACAAAGTAATAGCAATGTTCCCACCCCCAATAGTTCAATTGGCTCATCCAATTAAAAGTTGTGTATATCATCATGTGGGCATCTCCAGGTGGTGATGAGACTTCTGTCCATTGACCTTGACATAGTTTGATAAAGGGTTGCAGCTGCGCATAGCATAGGATAGAAATCTAAGCAAGAATGTATCCCCCCCAGCTTATACAGTTCTGGTTTGTAACACCTCCAGCTCACTTCCTGTAACCATTCCCCCCCCTCCCCCCGTTACTTATGACAGCCGAAAGATGCAAAGCAAAGGGAGAAAAATCTTGAAGGCTGACATTATGGTCACAAGCCACGGCCATCCCCATCTTCAAAAAGGGAGACCCCAGCCTAGTTGAAAATTAAAGACCAATCTCTTTATGCTGCGTCACCTGTAAAGTCATGGAATCAATTATTAACCAATCCATTATCCTCCACTTAGAGACAAACAACCTACTCTCTAATAAACAATTTGGTTTCAGAAAAAAACTATCCTGTAATCTGCAACTCTTACACTGCAAAAACATATGGACTACACAACTCGATCAGGGCAAAGCAATAGATGCAATCTACATAGATTTCTGTAAAGCCTTTGATTCAGTGATACACAACAAACTAAAATCTTATGATATCTCCGGACACCTGCATAACTGGATAGAAGCATTCCTGTCAAATAGACAATGGTCAAAATTGGGAGCATCCTATCAAATTCTGTACCTGTCAACAGTGGTGTCCCCCAAGGCAATGTTCTAGGACCAACTCTCTTCATACTCGACAGAAATGACCTCTGTGATCATATCAAGAGCAACTGCGTTCTCTTCGCTGGTGATGTAAAGCTATTCAGCACCACAGACAATACTGCTAAAAGGACCTTGACTATGTATCAGAATGGTCAAACAAATGGCAACTTCAAATCTCAACAAATAAATGCTCTGTCTTACATATTGGCAAAAAATAAATCAATCAGAAAATAAAATACAAGTTGAATAGTCAGGACCTTGCTGATGATCCAAACTCTGTCAAGGATCTTGGAGTACTCCTCTCTAATGATCTAAGTGCTAGGGCCCACTGTAACTACATAGCCAAAAAGGCATTAAGAGTTGTTAACCTAATCCTACATAGCTTTTTCTCTGGTAATATCACACTACTAACTAGAGCATACAAAACATTCGCTAAACCAATACTCGAATACAGCTCATCAGTCTGGAACCCACATTACGTATCTGATATTAACACAGTTGAGAAAGTCCAGAAATATTTCACAAGAAGAGTTCTCCACTCCTCTACTCGTTGCAGAATACCTTATGCCACCAGACTTGAAATTCTAGACCTAGAAAACCTAGAACTACACCAGCTTTGGTCCAATCTAAGTATAGTATATAAAATCATACATTGCAATGTCCTACCTGTCAATGAATACTTCAGCTTCAACCATAACAACACAAAAGCACACAATAAATACAAACTTAAGTTAAACCATTCCAAACTCGATTGCAGGAAATACGACTTCAGCAACAGAGTGGTGAATGGAATACTGGAATACTCTACCTGACTCTGTGGTTTCTTCGCCAAACCACAAAAACTTTAACCTTAGACTGTCTACTATTGACCTCACCCCTTTCCTAAGAGGCCTGTAGGTGGCATGCATAAGCGCACCAATGTGCCTACCGTCCCTGTCTTATTGTTTCTTTTTTATTTTTATTTCTTTTATTTTTCTTATATGAATCCATTTCATGTATCCATAACTATGTTTAGACTTATACCTATTATCTTGTAAGCGATTGATAAATAAATTAACAAACAAACAAACAAATAAATACATTCTGCGGATAAAAGTGAGTATGGGAGCCTGGGCGGGCGGGTGCACCCAACACAGAATGGCAGAGAGAACTGGTTCAGTCTCCGCTGCTCATCGCTGCTACCGGCTCGCCAGAACTGTGCTGAACTGGGAGAATACCACCACTGATATTCTGACAAGAGCAAGAACACCCCATGCACAAAAATGGAAGGATACTTCAATTCAGTGGTTGGATTCAAATTGTTGTACTACCGCTTCTCTGGGTGTGGCTTGGTGGGCATGGCAGGGGAAGGATACTGTAAAATCTCCAGTCGGAGGTGGTATTTGCTGGTTCTCTGAACTACTCAAAATTTCCGCTACCGGTTCTCCAGAACTGGTCAGAACCTGCTGAATACCACCTCTGCATCAATTCCTACGGTGGAGGAAAGGCTACAAAACTTGAAGGAGGTAGTGGAGATGGCTAAATTGACTGCTTTGATTAAAGAAAAGAACACAACTAATTTTGTTTCAAAGTATTTATAAAAGAGCTACTAGATTCTGTAACAGCTTTGTTCCTTATGCCATCTTGTAAATTCACAGGTTTCTTTTCCTCTGCTATGTATATGTACACATTTGGACTAGACTGTGATGTTTCTCTGTGTCATACAAGTGTGTGTGTATTTGTGGGTATATCTGCATAATGGTTATCCTTTGAGAGCTGAATGAAATGAAATTTCATTTTAATGCAGGCTGATTAGTGTACATTTAAAGTGACAATAGAGCTATTCTATTCCTATTCTTTCTATTTCTATTCTTGTTTGTACTTGGAAACCACTTCTAGACTTTATGCTTGAGGTTGAAAAAATCTGAAACATTGATTTTGCTGATTAGATAAGTTTTGTTATTATAGAAACGCCTAATATATATTATTATGTAAAAGTAAAAACTTACATTTTATTGCCTTTACTGCTCCAAAAAGAGTCAGAAGTCAATGCTTTTCACTTTCTTTTCCTTTTTCCCTCTCTCCCTTCTCCTTCCCTATTTCCTATGATTCTCATTTTTTTTCTTTGTATTTTATATTTCGATAAAACTAATAATAATTTGAGAGACCAGAAATGGTTTTTGAAAAAAAACATTTAGTCAAATTTGCAAATATATTTAGAAGTGGTCTACGACGGTGGGAAAAGATATGTTCGTTGGCCGTGCCCTGGTGTTATCTATCATCCAGAAATGGCTGGATGGGAATTGACTCCACAAGACAATCCAGGAAGTGTTACGGTTGCCAGCCCACGGATGCAGCTGCATATCTTGGTTAAATCCGATCCAGAGCAAGGGAAACGCAGAGGCTGGCTGACATTTTGTTTAAAATGTGTTCAGATTTATGGGGATCCCCTGATAAACATTTTATCTCCCATCAGTTATTGGGCTTCTGGAGAGCTTAACTGGAAGGAAAGCTTTCAATATGGTATTTTTCCAAGCTGGTGACGATGGGAATCTTGAAGGGTTTAACTCTTATCATTTCCATTTACATTTTCAAGGCCACTCAGCTGAGGAGGAAGGGAGCGGCCCAGAAAAGAGGCTGATTTTTAAATTTTTCCTTTTTCTGTATTTTAAGTGCAAAACTAGGAGAGGAGTTGGTTATAAAAATGGCTTGCTATTTTCTGGTTTTTAGCCTGCCTTGTCAATATTTAAGTGGTGCATTTTTCTGTAATGGGTACTTTTGTCAATATTTAAGTGGTATATTTTTCTCTAATAGGTACTTTTAGCCTCATGCATAAGGGCATGGATATAAGTTACTCTTTAATACTGACAACTTTAAGGGTTTTTTTAATTATTGATTTTTATCTGACCTTTATTATTGTTTATAACTAACTCAAGGTGGCAAACATACCTAATTACTCCTTCCTCTTCCTCTTTTCCCAACAGCAACAGCCTGTGAGGTGGATTCAGTGGTAGGATTCAATTTTTTTTATTACCGGTTCTCTGGCCAAGGCTTGGTGGCCGTGGCTTGGTGGGCATGGCAGGGCAGGGGTGGGATTCTACCAGTTCACACCTATTCACTAGAACCAGTTGTTAACATTCTAATCAGTTTGGAGAACCGGTTGTTAGAAGAAATGACTGGCCTAATCCTGTAAGGAAGGCAGGAAGGAAACATTCTGGTGTTGCTTACAGAAACTGCCTCTCCGTTAACCCTTATTACATTCTTGGCAGGACTAGACTTCCTGTCTCAGAAACTTCCCTGGAGTTTTTTTCCCCTCCTTTGCTGGTACTTTGCTTGTGTGGAGTGACCATTCAAAGTTACAATGGCACTGAAAAAAGTGACTTATGACCATTTTTCACACTTATGACTGTTGCAGCATCCCCACAGTCATGAGAAGCCAGGTGAGGAGATGCGTGCCTTGATGTAAGCGATGTCGAGTTGGCCACCCCCAGCCAGTCACATGACCACCAAGTCATGCCTAACAACTAAGCCACGCCCACAGAAGCAGTTGTTAAAAAATTTGAATCCCACCCCTGTGGCAGAGGAATGAAACTGTAAAATCTCCATTCCCTCCCCACTCCTGGGGGAATGATACTGCAAAACCTCCATTCCCTCAGCAATCCATTAACCTGCTTTCTAGCTCCGTTCTCCTGTGCAGGGCAACAAAAGAAGACTCAGCCAATCAGCTGGGACTCAGGAGGCAGAGAATAGATGGGGGCAGGGCCAGTCAGAGGTGGTATTTGCCAGTTCGCCAAACTACTCAAAATATCCGCTACCAGGTCTCCAGACCTGGTCAGAACCTGGTGAATACCACCTCTGGGCGGATTGGGCTGAAAGAGAATGACTGGCCCCAAGTCACCCAGCTGGCTAAGGTGGAACTAGAACTCCCTGTCTCCTAGGGATTGGCCTAAAGTCACTCAGCAGACTTTCCTGCCTAAGGCTGGACCAGAACTCACAATCTCCTTGTGACTGGATCAAAGTCACCCAGCTGGCTTTCATGTCTAAGGCAGGACTAGAACTCACTGTCTCCTGGTGATTGGCCTAAAGTCACCCAGTTGTAAATTTGAGTGCTTGAAAACGATGGTTGCAACACCCCAGGGTCATTTGTGACCTTCCCAGCCGTCTTCTGGCACACAAAATCATTGGGGAAGCCAGCTTCACTTAATGGCCACCTGATTCAGTTAACAACTGCAGTGATTCACTTAAGAACCATGGCAAAAAGGTAGTAAAATTGGGTATGACCCGCTTAACAACTACCTTGTTTTGAAACATAAATTCTGTTCCCAAACTGTGGTCTCAAGTGGAAGAACTACCTGTACAGGTAATCCTCGACTTATGAACCACAATTGAACCCAAAATTTCGGCTGCTAAGTGAAACATTTCTTAAGTGAGTTTTGCCCCATTTTACGACTGTTCTTGCCATAGTTGTTAAGTGAATCACTGCAGGTTTGAAATTAGTAACTTGGTTGTTAAGTGAATCTGGCTTCCCCATTGACTTTGTTTGTCAGAAGGTCACAAATGGGATCACATGCCCCCCCCCCCCCCCGGATGCTACAATCGTCATATATATGAGTCACTTGCCAAGCATCTGAATTTTGATCACGTGACCCTGGGGATACTGCAATGGTCATAAGTGTGACAAATGGTCATAGGTCCTTTTTTTCAGTGCCGTTTTAACTTTGAACAGTCACTAAATGAACTGTTATAAATCCAGGACTACCTGTATTTATGTATTTCATGTAAATATCTATATGGCTGTCCAACTCAGACCATGTGAACAGACTCAGAAAGCTCAAACTGCCCAAGGAGCTGCTGATCCAGTTCTACAGAGGAATTATTGAGCCTGTCATCTGCACCCCTATAACTGTCTGGTTTGGCTCTGCAACCCAACAGGACAGACACAGAGTTCAGAGGATAATTAGGACTGCAGAAAAAACAATTGCTACCAACCTGCCTTCAATCGAGGACCTGTATACTGCACGAGTCAAAAAGAGGGTTGTGAAAATATTTACAGACCCCTCACATCCCAGACATAAACTGTTTCAACTTCTTCCGTCAAAATGACGTTATAGAGCACTGCACACCAGAACAACTAGACACAAGGACAGTTTTTTTCCCTGAAAGCCATCACTCTGCTATACAAATAATTCCCTCTACACTGTCCAAATATTTACAAAGTCTGCACTACTATTACTATTAATCTTCTCATCATTCCTTATCGTCCATCCCCTCCCACTTGTGACTGTATGACTGGAACTTTGTCGCTTGTAACCTTACAATTTATACTGACTGTTTCCCAATATGATTTGATTGCTTATTGTACCCTTTGACTATTATTAAGTGTTGTACCTTATGATTCTTGACTCTTGACTAATGGATCTTTTCTTTTATGTACACTGAGAGTATTTGCAGCAAGACAAATTCCTTGTGTGTCCAATCACAGTTGGCCAATAAAACTATTCTAATGGTGTACAAAAAGACAAATAAATTTTTAAAAAATCACCCGATTTTTTTTTAAAAAACCTGGTGATTGCAATTGAAATGTAAAAATTCATGCTAGTTGCTCCACTAATCCTGCCTCAGGGCTCAGGAAAAACCAGCTCTTAAATCTTCCAGTGAAGAGATAAATTTAGGAAGATTCATATCAAAACAGTGATGTATAAATCAAATAGGAATTTAATAACTGTGGAGCCAACATTGACAAAGAGCTCATTCCATAGCTCTTTTGTCTAATTGCTTTGACTTGGCAATGTTGGCCAGGCTTAATATAAAAAAGATCCACCCACACCTTCACCTATATATTATGCCTTTCCATGTCATATAAAAATATCCAAAGAGCAAAGGAAAGTATTCAGAAAAGCAAAGCATGCATGTGTGCGTAATTATTAACTTGCATTCCAACGAAGCATAAAAAGAATTCAAGAGGCGGCAGCAAAAATTCAGCTAATTCTCAAGCCCTCTCGAATATTTGAGTGGGCTGTGTAGATTCCTAGAAAAAGTAAACATAGGTTTGTCCACACCAAGGTGTCCCAACCTTGGCAACTTGGAGATGCTTGGACTTCATCTTGAAGTTGAAGTCCACGCATCTTCAAGTTGTCACAGTTGAGAAACACTGCTCTACACAACTTCAGTCATTTTCCAGCTGAAACAAACACAGCTCTCTGGAACCACACAGTGGCTGGAAAATATAATACGAAAGCTAAGTGGCCGCACTTTGAGACTTTCTTTTTCTCGTTTAATGTACTCCTCATTCTCACAGTGTTATAGTATAGTTTACAAAGTCCTTCAGAGGGGGTTGCCTTTGAAAACCACATGGAACCGAGAGCAGATATAGAATCCAGAGAAGGTCTTTCAAATGACTGTTGATGGTAGGAAACTTACTTCTGTTCAGTGTTTATCCAATGTAAGTTGGCTGAAATCACTACTGGACAATGGTTGCAGGAATTGGGTATGTTTTGTCTAATGAAGAGAAGGACTAGCGTGACATGATAGAAGTCTTACAGTATTTGAGGGCCTGCCACAAAGACGAGGTTAACCTATGCTGCAAAGCACCAGAAAGCAAGATAAGAAGCAATAGATGGAAATTAATCAAGGAGAGAATCAACCTAGAAATAAGGAGAAATTAGAACTATCAGTTAGAACAATTAATCAGTAGAACAGCTTGTCTCTAAAAGTTGTGCATGCTCCAACACTGGAGGTTTTAAAAAAGAGATTGGAGAACCATTTGTCTGAAATGGTATAGGGTTTTCCTGCTTGAGCAGAGGTTTGGACTAGAAGAACTACAAGGTCCCTTCTAACTATGTTATTTTGATCTGTCCTTGAGCTGACCCTTCCAGTCTTCCAACGAGGACCCCATCAGCTGCTGCAACTGAGTCCATCTATCTTGTTACTGAATTGTCTTCTTCTTCCTTTTCTTTCCACCGTTCTCAAGGTCAAACTTTTCTCCAGAAAGCTCAGTATTTTGGTTGTTATGAATGCCACGGTCATTTTTTTTTTTAACCGTCCTGTATCTTGAGTGCATATATCTGCTCTCCTTGGGAAGGAAGGGTGGGACAGCCACAATTATAAATGCACAAACAATTCCCTTGAGACTTGTGGAAGTAATTGCATTGTTTCCCCCCCCCCCCCAGAATATATGCCTGAACTTGCAAAGTGTTTTGAGCTGTTCAAACTTTGTGCGCACGGTTGCCAATCCGACACAGAAAATTTAGAGCTATTGTAATCTCACACCAATTTCCTAGGTTCCAGCAGCGGGGAGACCTAATTCCAAAAAGGGGTGTGTGTCAAAGGGAATTTTCTCTGATTTTGAACAATAGTAACCTTCTTCTTTGGAAGTAGCGTTAAATGCCCTGCCTTTGTTTGCTTCCAGCTTAACCTTGTGGGTAACAGTTAGAGATTTACTGTTTCCACCACAAATTATATTTTGCAAGTTTCTGCAATTTATAGGATGAAAATAGCATATTGCCGAATGGCGATGCCTTGATTCAGCATACGTGAGAATCAATGCTGCCAAGAGAAAAGATTAACTAGGTAGAAAACCCACCCCTCTCCTAGAAAAATGAAATATTTTAGGATATACTAAAGAGTCAGAATATTTCCCTTAAAAGAGAAGGAGAAACTCAAAAAGGCAGAAAATCCCCCTCCCCCCTTTGTTAATGGGCCATTAAGGCCTGGGCCAGTCTATTCTGCATAACAAAGTTCTACCTCCTTAAGGCAGAGCCATATAATTGCCCTTCATTGCATCACCCACCAAGTTTCAACCAAACTTCGCACACAGACAACCTACTAAGCTAGCTATGTCCTCTGAGAGCAACCAATCAGGCCCCAGGAAGTTCAAAGCCAGCGAGGCTACAAAACCCAGGGACTTTCAGCATCTCTGCCTTTTCTGTCCACGAACCCATCCTATTCATCAATAAACCATCTTTCCAAGCCGTCACCATGTTTCCAGTGTTTTTCTTCCCCACTTGGAACTGAACCCAGAAGGATATTTCTTCCAATGGTAGGATTAACTAAGTAGGTGGGGCTATGTTGACACTTCTTCACAAAAGTTGCAGTTGTTTGTCTAACATACCTGGACAGTGACAACTTGGGAAGGTACCTGATGTAGCTTCTTCTTGCCTTCTGCAAATTTCGGCAGAAGGCTCAAGGATATTCCTCAGGTCTTCCACGAACAACATTCCAGTTTTGGGAGAGGTTGACTGATTCATGCGGCCCTGAGATGTTTTTTTTTTTTAATGACCCAAAGGTCTCGTTATTTATTATTGTAGGAGGTTAGCACCCACCCGTCCCCTAGAAAAATGAAATATCCTAAGAAATATTTAAAAGGCAGAATATTTCCCCTAAAAAGAGAAGTAGAAACTCAGAAGCAGAAACTCACCCCCGAAGCAACAGCTCACCCTCCACCTTAATTAAATGGGCGGGCCATTAAAGTAAGTATTCTATATAACAAAGACCTCTACCCATCTCATCATCTGGCCTGGGAAGATTGCATCAGCCAGCACTCAGGTGAAGCCATGTGGTCCAAACAAAGCCTACAAAGTTAGCTAAGAGCCCCGCCCCTGGGAGTCTGACAGCCAATGGGATACAATTCTTGCACAGGAACAGGAAACACTAAGGTGGGGCCCAGCAGAGGGTATAAAACAATTGCACTCTCAGGATCTTGCCCCTTTTTTCCTTCTTTTCCTTCACCCAACATCTTGAAGCATGTGATCATCCTTTTCACTTTGGAGCTCCAAGCCATGTGGTCCCGTCCACCATTAAACCATCTTTCCAAACAGCCTCCATGTTTCCAGCGTCTTTTTCCCCACTTGGAACTGAACCCCAGAAGGAAAATTCTTCCAACATTATCTTCAAAACAGTTTGGTGGGCTGTGTTTTCTGAAAACACCGTTGGTCAAGAAAAGGGAGACTAAACTTTTCTCTAGGGGCGAAATTGTATTTACGGAGGGCTGAAGCCTTCTCTTTTTCATTCATGTTTTACGGTTAGACATCAGGAATGTTAGAATAGAAGAACAGAGTTGGAAGAGACCTTTGAGGTCTTCTAGTCCAACCCCTTCCCCGCTCAAGCAGGAAAACCCTATTCCATTTCAGACAAATGATTGCTTAAAAGCCTCCAGGGTTGGAGCATCCACAACTTCTGGAGGCAAGTTGTTCCAAAACTAAAACTGTGGCTCATCCAATTTGCAATCTGGAACAGTCCCTTCCAAGAGAAGCCGTGTTATCATAGATTATTTGGGAAGGCCCATTACAGGTAGCCTTTGACTTAACAACCACAACTGGGATCAGTCCCTCTAAAATTAATGGATAAGAAATTTCACGTTACTGCAAAGTAACCATGTAAGGGCAGGAGAGCACCACTGGCACAAACCTCCTCTCGTTTATTCCCTTTCATGGCGCTTTTTGAGATCGGGCCTATTTCTGTCTGAGAACAGCGCAGAGCGTTTTACTGCATGCCGATTCTTAAAATAAATCTGGAAAAGTTCCCTAAAATAGCCCAGGTTGGCAAAAAAACAAAACAAAAAAACCCCTCATTTCTAATGGATAAGAGAACAGGCATATTTTATAGGCAGCCCGTGGAATGCAGAAATACTACTGCAGTGCTGAGTGGGGAATTGGATCACTCCTACCCATACATGAATGAAAAAAAGGCACCCTTTCCAAAAATAGTACTTCTGTCAGGGTTTTTTTGGGTTTTTTTTTACAGCTGGGGTGGGAAAAAAACCCAGCCAGGTAAGTTATTAACACCAAGATTTTATTTATTTGTATTTTGTTTCTAAGCCTCCCTCCCTTAATACCAGAGCAAAAATCAAACAGTAAACAATGCTAGTGATGCTATTCTCCAAATCAAAGAACTACAAACAAGGTGTCAACTCATAAAACATTCCTATGCCTGTTTGAGTAGTTACCATTAAAAAAGGGGGCGGGGGGAGAGGAAATCTGGAAGAGCAGTTGAAAGCGAAAGTACATTCCAACTCTTATCTTTAAAAGATTGAAACTAAAATACCAGAGGTTTTGCCCTCAAATATATTTCATTGGAGAACGTGAATGATGACACCCAAGCCTGTGAACGTGCTCAATTGGAGAATCTGGTTTATGAGACACTCAGGGGGGATGGGGAAAACAGGGTCACAGGTGATTGTAAATTACGTATGCACGAGTTGGATTCATATAGTGCCAGTATGTCACCTCTAATGAATCCTTTGAAGTTTTTTGAAGTTTGGCTCGAGAATCATGATTTAATTAGGGCGATTGCTGGAATCCTGACATTAACAGAAAAGAACAGTCTAATGAACGAACCATCAAGATACTCCTACAACATTGCCAAGGCAGACCACTTGTATATAAACAGAGCAAAACTCACTCCCTTCAAGCACTGATGATGTTACCTAGTTTGGTAATGAAATGTCTTCAAAACAGCCAAGCTCAGAGAGCACCAAGGACTAATCTCCCTCTTCCTCTGGCACTTCAAACCATTGCAGCATTCTCAGAGTCATGTGGGCAAACTATGGGCGCTTGGCAATTGGCATGCACAGGTAGTCCTCAACTTATGACCACAACTGAGCCCAAAATTTATATTGCTGGTGAGAAATTTGTTCAGTGAGTTTTGCCCCATTTTATGATTTTTCTTGCCACGCTTGTTAAAGGAATCACTGCAGTTGTTCAGTTAGTAACCCAGTTGTTGTGAACCTGGTTTCTCCATTGGCTTTGCTTCTCATAAGGTTGCAAAAGGGAATCACCTGATCCTGGGATACTGCAACCGTCATAAATGCGAGTTGGTTGTCCAAGCATCCGAATGTAAATCACGTGACCATGGGGGATGCTATGATGGTCGTGTGAAAAATTGTCATTGTCACTTTTGTCAATGCTGTTGTAACTTCGAATGGTTACTAAGTGAACTGTTGTAAGTCGAGGAGTTTCTGTATTTATGATGGTCACATCATCCTGAGGTTATATGATCGTTGAAAATGAAAATTGCTCGTAAATTCAAGGATTACCTGTAAAACGGCATTTGCAAGCCAAATAGTTACCCATACACGTTCTAACAGCATTCTGTTTTGCTGCACGCTCTGTGCTGTGGCATAATGTCATGGTTGCCACACGATCGTGGAAACGTCCTTGGACAATACTGGGTCCCTCGGCTAACATGTGTCAACTCATAAAATATTTCTATGGTCTTTTTAGAGTTGCCAACAGAAAAGGAGGTGGAAAAGAGGTTTGAAAAAGTAGTGCAGCCGCTTGGAAATCGAAAGTGCATTCCATAAATATCTTTTCAAAGATAGTAACTAGGTGACTGAAGTTTCTGCTGAGCAAAACCGGGGTCAAGGGTGACCATGAATTGTGTCTCAGAGTCGGCTACACCCGGGCAGTGCCAGACACATTAACTCCCAATAAATCCTTCTGAAGTTTTGGCATTTTGGCTCGAGACTCATGATTTAATTGGGGCAACTGCCGGAATCCTGACAATATGGAGAGCATTACCTCCTAGAGTCGGACATGACTGGACAGGGGAAATCTTTTTACATGGTCTAAAGTGGAACATGATGGATATTAGCTAGAATCAAGGGAGTGAAAATAAAAGGCCAACGGAGTATTAACTATTGGTCCTTTTCAATGGAACTCAGTGCAGTGTCTCTGGGCTTTACAAAGTGGAGATGAATTGTTTTGACTTGCTGATTTAAGTCTATTACCGCCCCTCCACAAATAAGCCTTGCTTATTCATGACTGTTTATTCCACAAAAACCATCCAAATTTTTCCTATTCAAGAAATTACAGTATATTTCTACAGCAGAGGCGATACAGGTAGTCCTCTACTTACGACCATAATGGAGCCCAAAATTTAGGTTGCTATGAGACATTTGTTAAGTGAGTTTTGCCCCATTTTGTGACTTTTCTTACCACAGTTGTTAAGTGAATCATTACAGTGGTTAAGTTAATAAGCCAGTTAAAGGAATCCGGCTTCCCTGTTGGCACTGCGTGTCAGGGGATCGCAAAAGGTGTTCACATGATGTGGGGACACTGCAAACGTTATGTGAGTTGGTTGCCAACTGTCTGAATTTTAATCACATGACCACAAGGAAACTGCAGTGGTCTTAAGTGTGAAAAATGCTGATGTCACTTTTTTCAGTGATATAACAAAGAACAGTCACTAAATGAACTGTTGTAAGTCGAGGACTACCTATATATGGAAGGCTGCCTAATTTTTTAAAATTTCTGTTCAGTCATGTCCAATTCTCAGAGACGGCGTGGGCAAATCCCATTATGTCTTTCCTAGGGCTGACAGCTGTGCATCTATCTCTGTCAAGTATTAGAATCCTAGTTGCAAAGATCCATGGATGATTCTTCAAATCAACTAGTTTATGGACTGTCAGTTGTCACACTGCAACAAATACAAGGGAAGAAGCCATGTATCATTGTGGGCTGCATATTATTTCAGAAATTTTAACTTGCATGTTTACAAACTTTGAGTACCTCAAAACTGTGTTTTAACTAATTTTAACTAATCTTTTAGTTAAACCTAATCCATCTATCTCTAGGGCTTATGAATGTTTTAATCAATCTTTAATATAAACACTTTACCAAATTACTTATTTCAGTTTCTTAAACTTAATTTAGGAAACAAATACATTTCTAGGATCAATGCCACTGAAACCAATAATTTATTTTATAGTTAATTACTACAGGACTGTACTTTTAAGCTGTGTTAAATGACACCTATCAATAATGCTGTAAACTTCAAAATTAGCCATGGGTAAAGCATTCTGCCTGTTATGACTTGAAATAATGCACTGCACAACAAATGTTTTCCAATGGTTTATTTTCTAGGAAACCCCATGTTATGACATTTTTTTTCTGTTAAAAATTCCTGCAACGACAAAACAAAATGCACAATGGTTAATTTTCCAAGAAATTAAGGAATGGGCTCACATAAATTCTTCCCTGGAACCTGCCCCATTTGACTTTATCTTAAAATAAAATGTTTGGCTGCAGCTCTATGCTAAACGTGAAAATATACCCAGAAGCACTGAAAAACAAGGGAGAGGAGAGACTTTCATAGGGAAGGGGGAATTATAGGAGGAAATGTTGAGACTGGCTTCTGATAACAGAAAAATACACCTGAAAAAAAAAGTTGGATGTCTTCTAGTCCAACCCCTTCACAAGCAGGAAACCATTTCAAACAAATGTTGTCCAATCTCTTCTTGAAAACCTCCAGTGTTGGAGCACCCACAACTTCTGGAGACAAGAAGTTCTTCCACTGATTAATTGTTCTCACTGTCAGGAAATTTCTCCTCAGTTCTGATAAATGGGTGTTTTATAAAAATCACTTTTTGTGAGATGAGTGACTATATAAACGTAATAAATAAGCACTTTCACCAAGGCATATATTTCGGGAATAGTATCTCTTAATGACATC
The DNA here is from genome assembly GCF_900518735.1 of Pseudonaja textilis. The sequence goes on along the minus strand of NW_020769316.1, from coordinate 5,717,489 downwards.
CATGATGTGCTATCAAGCAAAGCAGAAAAGAAAGATGCATTATCACAGCTTCAGATTTAAGGATCAGACTTACTTGGAAACAATTCCATCATTCTTTGCAAGTCGCAGAATTGAATCATCAGATTCCCCCTGAAAAACAGTTTTGTAGTTAGGTAAGATGAAGAAATTGAATTCATACTCTGAATTTCAATCTGAAAATGCTTTGGTGAATTTGGGAAATTGTTCAAAGAATGGACAATTAAGAAGGAATGGCCTACTTATTTGCCAAGGTTAAAAATCTGGAAATAAGCACAACAAAGAAAGTTCTTCCTGCACCAACTCAGAAAGCTCAAACTGCCCAAGGAGCTGCTGATCCAGTTCTGCAGAGGAATTACTGAGTCTATCATCTGCACCTCTGTAACTGTCTGGTTTGGTTCTGCAACCCAACAGGACAGACACAGACTTCAGAGAGTAATTAGGACTGCAGAAAAAACAGTTACTTCCCATCTGCCTTCCATTGAGGCCCTGTATACTTCACTAGTCAAAAAGAGGGCTGTGAAAATATTTACAGACCCCTCACATCCCGGACATAAACTGTTTCAACTCCTTTCCTCAAAACGATGCTATAGAGCACTGCACACCAGAACAACTAGACACAAGGACAGTTTTTTCCCCCGAAAGCCATCACTCTGCTAAACAAATAATTCCCTCAACACTGTTCAACTATTTACAAAGTGTACACTACTATTATTGTTAATCTTCTCACCACTCCTTATCACCCATCCGCTCCCACTTGACTGTTTCCTAGTATGATTTGATTGTTGATTGTACCCTATGACTGTCATTAAGTGTTGCACATTATGATTCTTGATTCTTAACGAATGTACCTTTTCTTTATGTATACTGAGAGTATTTACACCAAGACAAATTCCTTGTGTGTCCAATCACACTTGGCCAATAAAGTATTCTATTCTATTCTATTCTATTCTATTCTATTCTATTCTATTCTA